>CM076571.1:842636257-843151128 GCA_034641835.2 Pinus albicaulis | reverse complement strand
AGATTCCATGCCTTTCTTCAAAACTTCCATGTCATTTTTTTTTCTCTTTGCGAGAGCGAAATTTGTTGCACTTGCTCTTGTAATTTTGATATGTCATGTTGCCATTCTTCGTCTTCATGAGTCATAGTAGAGCTTTCCAAAGGCTTAATGGGTGTTGAATTATTTTTAGGGGCCATTTTATAATCCAATATTGATATCTATTCTACAATATGCCCTTGCAATCAATTCAATTTGATTCTTCAAACAAGACTTATGCAATTCGGAAAAAAAAATACACACCTTTTACTTGCTTTTGAGGAGCTCGATATTGAAATTGTATTATCTCTATGATTACGGCTCTTCAATATCTAAAATTCAGCACTGAAGTAGCCCTCTGAATTCTCTTTTGAATGCCACAGATCTGACTTGATTTGGATTCTCCAAGACAAAGTTATGTCCAATCTCCCACAATGACCTAATTATGGACTGGTTCAGTATAGCGAACTTGTACGACTTGCCACGTGTCACTGTTTCGTCCTTCACCTCTGAAATTGATAGCCAAGAAACTAAAGTCCATGTACTTGCAACCATTTTTATGACCCTCCAATCTGATGCTCAGAGAGAGAGTTATTGAAATTTTCCCACGATCACCTTTTTGAGATGAAATTCGGGAGCCTGAAAAAGAACTACATTCCACAGATAGTATCTCCAAAAAAATTTCGAACCAAGCTCTGAAATTTTTAGAAACTCTGCCTCAGGATTTCTTCTTCGTACCCTAAAAATTTCAGCTTCTAAAACTTCGTAGAAAAAAATTTATAGCTAAAATTCCACGATGACCTGTTTGGAGCAGCGAAACCCTAGAATCCAAAGCTCTCATACCAAATGTTGGGAAACCAGCTCCAAAAAGAGAAAAAAAGAGATATCAACGCCTTAGAAATAAGCCACTTTGAGGGGGCAACCTCTAATACATTACATGAATGAACAATTCTTGGATGATACAATTTACAAAACCTCCTTTCTATATATAGGAGTCCATGGGGCCATAATGTAATCCTAGTGGGCCACAATGTAATCCTAGCTGACTTACCAATAATAATTTAAGGGCACAATAATAACAAAATGGGGGTTACAAGGGTACAATAATAACATCAAAGGGTTTACACTAACAATAATAAGGGACTATACTAGTGATATAGGGACCTAACAACATACAACGATAAAGTTGTTATGAAATCATACGTTTATGGTTTGACTGTTTCAGATGGCTCAGTGAGGGGTTATGGAGCGATTTAGAGGAGGGAAAATTCTCAGAGGAAGGCTCTGTCATAGAAACCGGGAAAAACCTGGGCAAGTTTGAATATTGGTGCGGAAATGATGATAAACGGTTTTTCAGAAAACAGTGAGTGGTTTTCGTGTGGGGTTAGAGTGGTAAGTGGTTTGGGGCCAGGCGGACGTGATATGGTCAAGAGGTCAATGCGTTTCTTCTCAAAACCACCCATTTCACATTAAAATTGCACTCTAGGGAGAAATGGTGATTTGGGCGCAGAGATGAATAATGACCATTGGATCGAGTAGATCAACGGCCCAGATCTCTCTGCCAGGTCGCACAAATGACAAATGGTGCGAGGGGAGGGGAAAACTACAAGACAGTGCAGACCGTTGGATCTTAGGGAGCCAGATCAATGGTAAGGAATGAGTGTGATATGACAGAGTTGATCAATCAGAGGAGTGGTGGGACTGGAGGCGTGACGTCATAGCGAGGGAAAATGGTGGCCATTAGATACAAATAGATCAACGATGGAGATTAACTACGGGGGGACTGGGGGGTACGAAGGGATCTCAGGGTCGATTGCCTCCACAGTGAATGGGAAATGAGGAAAAATGTTGGCCGTTCGATCAAGAGAAGATCGACGATGGAGATCAAGGGCGCGGGGGGACTGGGGAGTATGGGCCACCTTGGTCGGGTGCCCCCATAGTGAACCTGTGTCATAGATCTAGGTTAATCAGACGGTGAGGATTGTATCGGGGAGGATGCATATCGACGGTAAAAAGGGTTTGGGAATGAGGAAATGGGAATCACCGAAGTCTGATGGCCGATGGGGCAAGGATTGTCCGATCTAGATTAGATCGACGATGGAGACTAAAGCAGGAAAGCACATCGGCGGCGAACACTTTTAAAGGGAAAAAGGTCGCGGGGACCGGCGAAAAGCCAAAATTCCGATGGGTTTATGGACCTAGCGCTTGGTCACGGTGCTGGGTCATATGACGAAAATGAGGGCTAAGCCGAAAGGCACTTGAGCCCTAAGGTTAAAATGAGCATAAAATAGGCTGAAATGGGGTTTTTTGAGGCTGAAGAAGGGTTCCGATAGGGGGAAAAGAGGTTCAAGACCAAAATAAAGATGATTTATAAGGTCTTAAGGGGTTTTGATGGGTAATGAAGGGTAAATGAAGGTCACAGTAGGGAA
Source organism: Pinus albicaulis (assembly GCA_034641835.2). Lineage (NCBI taxonomy): Eukaryota > Viridiplantae > Streptophyta > Pinopsida > Pinales > Pinaceae > Pinus > Pinus albicaulis. The sequence goes on along the minus strand of CM076571.1, from coordinate 843,148,684 downwards.
AAAGGAGAAATTATGGACATGGAGGCTTGAAACAGTATTTTTGAATCAGCAGGGCTTCTTTGAAGATTTTGAAGTGAAAACATCAGTGAAGGTAGGTTTCTTTGGACAGAGAGAACAACTAGGCTTCAAGGACTAACATATTAGCTTGAAATTTTTTCTTGAAGGCTACAAACTAATTCTCGCCATCATTAGTCATAACATAAATTATAGATGGCTAACAGTGGCTCCACTTGGGGAGGACAGTGTTAGCCCCCCCTATAAATTTTTGACAAGCAAACAGGGGGCTAAAATGTTTTTGAGCCTTCAAGGAATGCATTTCCCTTGAAGCCTCCTTGTGCCTTTTATCCTTTGATAGAATCTCCTCTGCTGATTTCCATTATAAAGCCTCTCCTTTGGTGAAGAAATTCCTAAAGGCCTCCTTTTCCCCCTTATTTCACCCTCACTTAGCCTCTTTTTATTCCCCCTTGTCTCCTCTTATTTTTCCCTTTTTACCCTCTTAATCCCCCCAAAATCCCCTTTAAATTCTTCCCCTACTCTTTGTTGGCCATTTCCCCCCCTTATTCCTCTATCATTCCCCTTCCTAACCTTTAAATCACATTTAAACGGGCTAAAACCTGCTTTTTAGCATTGTGATAGGGCTTAGCCCCTTACCGCAAACCCCTTAACCACTTCCCACACATGCCCTTGCACTAGGACCAAGTGCTTAAGTCTTAGGCGCCAATCGAAATCGAAGAGTCGGGCGGGTGCAAATTCCTTGGTTATATTGAAGAAGTCCGACGCGATCGGTTTGTAATGTCAAGTCCTGCGATATGTTATACACCTTTGATCTGCTGTTCAGATCTGACGGTGGAGCGCTAATCGCAACCCCCCGTCTAATCGCAATCGCAAGTCCCAGTGGTGCTGCCCCGATTGCGAGCCCCCGATTGCATCACAGCCGTCCATCCCGCTCATTGATCCAATGGTCATCGCAAACTCCCCGCCGATCGCAATCGCAAGTCCTAACCCCCGATCCCCGATCGCGCTCTCCCTCCGATGGAACATGAACCGTCGATCTGATCTCCAGATCCAACGGCCAGCACTCAATCACGCCCTGACCTCCGATCGCAATCGCAAGTCCTCCCCTCCGATTCCCGATTCTTCCGATTTAATCCCATCCGTCCGTCCGATCAACGATCCAACGGCTATCGCTTGTCCCCACTAATCGCAATCGGAAGTTTCAATGTATGTCACCTTTGTCCCCCTCCGATTTCGATTTCCCGATTTCATCCCAACCGTCCATCCTCCCCTTGATCTAACGGTTCAAAATGAATCGCCCTCCACAGTGACCGGGTCCCACATCCACGGCTTCGTTCATTGTTTTTTTCGTTTTCCTGTGTTATTCGCCAAAATGATAATCTTTGGACTTTACACTATGATGTCATTCCTCTGCCACTTTTCATTATTTCTAAATATTTCTCCACTGCTCCGCCACCATTTATTCGAGCCTCCATGGCATTTCTCTGCCACCACCGCCCAGGTTTATAACAATGTATTTTATTAAGCGGATAGCACAGAGAGGCCAATTCAGCGGCCAAATGGAATAGAAGAGATGGATTTAAGGGATTTGAGCCGATAATTAAAGATTTAAAGTGCTAATCCCATGTTCAAAGGATTAAGGTGCAGCTTGAAGAATAATGAGCGCACCAGCAAGTCATAACTGCGCTCCCTAATAGAAAAATGTGTTTTCTCCAGAGGTACACCTGCCTACAGCAGTTTCCATGTCGCCTCGAACCCGTAAGCAGTTAATTGCACTGACAGAGCTTCATTAAAGACTGTCTGAGCAGTAATAGTGGAGGTATGGAGAAGCCCGCAGACTTTAAACCAGTTAACCAGATCCAGAAGGCAGCACAGAGCTCCAGACAGCCGAGAGGATTACAAGGAACATATCAGAGGTCAATTTTGACCTGACAGAGGCTTCCAAATAGCCTACAGAGTACATACAGAGCTCCAGAGCCATTAAGCAGCATGGGCAGGAACTCCTCCACCATTCTATCTTAATGAGAATCATTTAATTTGTATCTACCCCGGTTATTCTCATCCTCCTATAAGAATTCCCAAGAACTAATTGTAAAGGTTATTGTTCAGTTGTTCGGTTGTTGCTGTTAGAGGAATTCAGTTGACTATTAGAACAGTCTTGGGAGGGAGTTACAGAGTAGTTTGTATGTAATAGGCTGGGAGGAGAAATTTTGGAATGTATTAGCCATTGGGCGTATTGTACATGACTGGTTTTGCATCAATTAATCAAAGCACATTTCACAGGATCCTAGTCTATTACTATTGGTGATGTTTTTCCTAACTCTGTTTATTGCATTTCCATATTGTTTCGTGTTCTTCTGGTAGGCAACAGAAGTATAGCATAGGATTCACCCTTGTTAGGTGCCCTATGTTCCTTCTCTCCCTACCTTTAACGTTTTCTGCTTTATGTGTTATCTAAGAGCGAATTCAAGTGGTTTAACCAGCGCAGTGGATGTTATTGCCTGCTGGCTGATGTATGAACTTGGGGGTTTGCTGCTTGGATGTTTCTTTGTCAAATTTATCTCTGTTTTTTCCTTTGTAGTTGCTAAATTAGACTTGAAGTTAAATGACCTCTGGTCTGATCTATAAGCAGCCCCTTTGTCCCTCTTTGAGAGCTGCCTTTGAGTATGTCCAAGCAGGTCTGGAGTTAAATGACCTCTGACCTGATCTATAGACTGAAATTGGGTTGCTTTCCTTCATTCACCTTCTCTCCTTAATGTTCCATTCCATCATCTATCTAAAAGATCCTTTAGTATAGATGACTTGCCCTCTGAAAACCTTGGCTAGTTATTGCAAGTAATTTTTCTTTCATGACTCCATAGCCCAATGGATGGCACTTTCTTGACCTATCCTCTTTGCTGAAACTTCCTGCTGCCTTGTTCCTTTTCTCCCATCACTTTCTCAGCCTATGATCTCCTAACCAACCCGGAAACCAACCAACCAAATCATCTAAAACCTTCCTTTGCGCTTCATACATAGCCTAACATCTCATCTTGAGCTTCAAAGATATATCATTCTTTTCTCTATTTGGAGAGATCCCTCTCCGGGTCCAGGAGGGCTAGATCCTAGGGCCCAAAAGCGGTTCTGATGTTGTCTCATCTTTTGGTCTTGCCAATCTGGCCAAAACATGGGAACCCCAACAGAAAGCTTGCTCTTCAGGTGTCCAGAACCTCAGTTATCAATCTCTGGCTTTTAGTAGACCAGTGTCTTAATCCATTGGGCAGCAATCCTTTTCTTTCTTTTGTTGGCTATCTTTGGATTTGATAACATTTCATCAATCTGCAGCATATGACATTCTTCAAAGCAGCATCACTACCTACCCAATCCTACTTGTCCTAGAATTTTTTTCTTCTCTTGAGTGCACTTGGACTGGAAAACTCTTTGACATTTTATTTTTGAAAATAGAACAATAAAACTATCCAATGCTACCCTTATTTCTTTCATGAGTTCAGATTAAACAGTTGAACTCAAAAGCTTCTCTACCTAATCTACTATCTGTCAAGATTGAGCTATTTGATAGATCTGCATTCTCTACATTCTAAAACAGAAATTTAAACACAGAAAAACCAGGATTAAACTGCCTGATTTGCTATAGTGTCCTTGGCATAAGAAACAAGCTGCACATAGACTTATTTGCAGAAAATTAAAACAAAACTGTGAAGGCGTAAGATCTAAAAATTAAAAACATCCTTCTCTCTTTCTTTTAGTTCTAGTTTTGATCTTTTTAGAGTTATCTTCTTCTTCTTTACCTGGTTCAAGTTTTCAGCATGTTAGAACCAGTCTTCTTTGTATCGTTGGCTCAGGGTTTGATCTGATTAGAGCCATTCTTTTTGTTCTTTCTAGTTTTAGGATTTAAGCTTGTTTGAACCTCTGTTTTTCTATCCTAATCTAGTCTACTGATAAGCCAAGATTAAATTGTTTGGAAAATTTGATTCACTAACCTATAAGCAATGAATTGAAATCTATCTATTCATGATTAGGAAGTATCACTAGATAACAGTGTTTTCCTTTGGTAGTGGCATTTAAGCTTGCACACTTTCAGACTCTCTTTCATTTTTGGTATGGAGTTATACCTTTCTTCTTTTTCTAATCTGCCTTCTTTTTCCTTTCTATTGTATTTGTATTTTTTCAATTTTTTCTTTCAAAGAAAAAAACGAAAAACTAACTAAATCCTCACAGGATAAGCTTTATTGACATTCCTACCTACCCTAATCTAACTTGGAAATCTCTGTTGTTTTATATGATACAATAGTGCCAGTGCAGCCAGTTAAGATGTAACAAAAAAGGGTAGAAAATCTGACTGCTTGTCAAAGATAGCCACAGGGTATTTTGAATGTGGGTCTTCAAAACCAAGGCCACCACCAATGGTGACCACTCCTGATGTATCTGGCTCTTGCAAAGGATCAATGCTTGGGAAATTGAGCCAATCAGTTCGTCCATATACTCTGCCACAGGATCAACAAAAACATGATGGAAACTTTCTTCTTTTAGGCCTTCCATGACTGGTAGGCTATATGCATCCTTGACAGCTTTAATCACTGCATATTCAGAGTGGCTCTTGAAAGAACAATCATCCTTTTCCTGCACATCAAAAGGCAGTGAAATTTATTCTTGCTTTGGGGGAGGGAGACTTTCCAAAAACACTCTAGGGTCCCTAAATTGGTATGAATGATCTTGTGAATTCAACATTTCAATTTCAGTTTCATATCTTTTGTTAGGTCCCTATATTACTAGTATAGTCCCTTATTGTTGTTAGTGTAACCCCCTTATTGTTATTATTGTACCCTTGTAACCCCCATTTTGTTATTATTGTGCCCTTAAATTATTATTGTTAGGTCGGCTAGGATTACATTGTGGCCCACTAGGATTACATTATGGCCCCATGACTCCTATATATAGAAAGGAGGTTTTGTAAATTGTATCATCCAAGAATTGTTCATTTATGTAATGTATTGGAGGTTGCCCCCTCGAAGTGGCTTATTTCTAAGGCGTTCATATCTCTTTTCTTCTATTTTTGGAGCTGGTTACACAACATTTGGAATCAGAGCTTGGGATTCTAGGGTTTCGCTGCTCCAAACAGGTCATCGTGGCATTTTCGCTATAACTTTTTTTCTACGAAGTTTCAGAAGCTGAAATTTTTAGGGTGCGAATCAGAAATCCTGAGGAAGATTTTCTAAAAATTTCAAAGCTTGGTTCGCAATATTTTCAGAGATATCATCTGTGGAAGTTAGGTCTTTTTTCAAGCTCCTAAACAGGTCATCGTGGAATTTTCGCTATAAAAGTTTTTCTACGAAGGTTCAGAATCTAAAATTCGTATGGTGCGAAGCTGAAATCCTAAGGAAATTCATCAAAAATTTCAGAGCTTGGTTCGCAATATTTTTGGAGATATGATATGTGGAAGGTAGTGCTTTTTCAGGCTCCTGAATTGCATCTCAAAGAGGTGATCGTGGGAAAAGTTCAATAACTCTCTCTCTGGGCAGTGGATTTGAGTGCCGTAAAAAGTGGTCGCAAGTACACAGACTGTAGTTTCTTGGCTATCAATTTCAGAGACAAAGGACGAAACAATGACACGTGGCAAGTCCTACAAGTTTGCTCTACTGAACCAGTCAAAAATTAGGTCATTGTGGGAGATTGGACACAACTTTGTCTTGGGGAATCCAAATTAGATCAGACCTGTGGCATTTGAAAGAAGCTTCAGAGGGCTACTACAGGGCTGAATTTCAGATATTTAAGATTTTCAATTACAGAGATAATTCAATTTCAATATCGAGCTCCTCAAAGCAAGTAAAAGGTATCAATATTGGATTCTAAAATGGCGCCTAAAAAGAATTCAACACCCATTAAGCCTTCAGAAGGCTCTACCATGACTCATGAAGATGTATAATTGCAACATGATCTATCGAAATTACAAGAGCAAGTGCAACAAATTTCACTCTCCCAAAAAGCAGCAAAAAATGAAATGGAAGTTTTGAAGAAAGGCGTGGAAGTGAAGATGGACGGTTTGAAGAAAGGCATGGAAGCTAAGATGGATGGCGTGGAAGTGAAGATGGATGGTTTGAAGAAATGCATGGAAGCTGTTAGACTCCTATACCAATAGGTGTCATTTTTCATGATTGTCTTGATTGAACTATGGAATATGTTCAAACCTTTTTCTTGGACAAAGGTGTTCCATATTCTTGAAAAACCAAAAAATCAAAAAATTTAAAAAATGTAAAGAGGGTATACCCTAAAAGAAAAATAAAAGGGTAAAAATAATAAAAATGGCCAAAAAAGTAAAAGAAATGAACCCCATCAAAAACAAAGGCCAAGGAAAGTGTGCAAGTCTAAATGCCACTACTTTTTACTCTGATGTAATAAACAAATTGTGTGCAGCTTGTGAAACTTTTGCCACAATTTATGAAGAGTCAAACTATTTAAACTTGACTCATTCATTTTCAATTTCATGTTGTAGAATAGAGAATAAATATCTGACCAAACAGTTTAATCTTGGCAGATAAGTAGATAGGTAGAGTTAATAAAAGGGGCTCAACAGTTTAATCTGAGCCCTTGGATGTAATAAGGGTAGAAATAGATAGATTTACCATGTAAAAGAAAAGAAGATTGATAAGGGTTTGCAAGTCTAAATGCACCCTAATAAAGAAGAGAAAATGGTAGTAGTAGATAGCGTAGGTAGATAGTGCTACAAAGTTTTATCTGATGAATGATGCTGCTACATGTTTTTGATCCTTTACTTTCATCACAAATACTAAAGCAGGAAATACACTGGAAAATCACAGCAAGCAAAGTCAAACTCATTAATTTCCCTCATCACTTTCCCCTCAAAAATTTTACTAATTTCCCCAAAAGTACTAAGGTATTTGGAGATCAAAAGGGCTCAAGGCATTTCCTTGACTTTTGGAGGGATCGGACCCTCGGCCTAATGATCAAAAAGACCTAAGTACTTGAGATAATTCATCATTATAATCTTCCATCTTTAAATTTGTCCTAAGTGAAATCCTATTTTACTTAGGAAACTCATGCAAAATTCCATAAAAATCCCTCAAGATAACTTGCTATTCTAAGTTTAAGTGTTGAAGATAAGATATTGCAATTTACTTCAGAAGTTATCACTTTCTTAGATGTGCAAAAATATTTTGAGTTTCCTTGTCCTTTGCCATATTTACATTTAACTCTATTGTACTAAATCCCTAATAAAATGCCTTATCCTAAGTATATAACTCCCTTTTTATAAATATCCTAAAAAACCCTTATATTATATAGTTTAACCAAAGTAATTATTTTCCCAAAAATTCATTAAAAACCCCGCTTTACAAGCCCTTTGGTTAAATATATCTTTATATTATAATCCCGCCCTTATGGTAATTAAATAATGTTTATTGGTTACCATATAATAAAAATATATATACAAAAACTTTAAACATGCGATATGTATGTTTAAACACAAAAATATAAATAAAACTTCGGAAAAGTCTCGTGCCACCGTGGATTGTCCACCTGGCATTCCACTTAACCAAACCCCGCCGCAACCCCTTTCTTTACGCATACGGGATTAATTAGTCATCAGGACTAATTAATAACCTTTTTCCGCCTATTAGATATCTCCCGGGGTGATTAGATTAAACCTTAAATTGTTTTAAAGCCCGACGGGCCCACACCTGAATCCTCCGCTTATTCCCCATCACTTCAACCGTCGGATCGACCCTCCACAAATCAACGATCCACGTGAACCCCGCTACCCATCCTTTGTGAGAACTTTAACGAGCGGGAAACGGGTGGTATTTGAACAGTTCACCTTCCACGTGGCGATCACTTTGTGGAATCGCTGCCCTCCCGACTAATACCACCCTCGACCAAAAGCGGTGCGGGGTTACCGCTTACCACTTACCGCCCGACCCCTGCACACGTCAGCCCGTACATTGATGACGTCACTCCTCGAAAAACTAAAAAACCCTTTTAACTTGTAAATAAAGCCATTTTTCGTGTTTTTCCCGTTATTTTCGTTATTGAAAGCGACTGTGCTCTCTGCTACGGTTTTCAAATTTTCATTGAAATCCACTGTTCCATTCGACTTCGCTCCAGAATTCCGCCGGAGCTGTGTTCGAGCATCATCTTGCCACCACCTGATACCTGTTAAAACCCAGTTTGCTTCCAAGAACAGGTATTTCTTCTATTGTGCTCCGAACTTGAAAAGGAACTCTGTGTTCCTTGTTTTTCCGCTGGATCAGTGTTATCATTCCCTGATTTTTAAACTGTGAATTTTTCCCCCCGAACCTGCAATTGTGCCAATTTCCCTCATTAAAACTGAAATCGCGCTCAGTCTGTGAAGAAAACCCAGAAACTTCCATTTTGAATACACAAGAATCAAAATGGAAGCTCCGGCAGCCCTGAATGTAACCCCATTGAATGCCCCTCATAGAGACCTGGATTTCATTTAACAAATTGTTTGATTTTAGCAGGTTATCATCAGAATATGGATTTGGACCAACAATTTCAATACTAGTTGACAAAATTGTTACTCCAAATTCTCAGATTTTAATTCAATATCTTCATTCAAAAAACAGTTTGTATACAAAGTCAGAGAGAGATTAGAATGATGAAATGTTCACAGTGAATGGTAAAAGTGAAATGAGAAATTACAGGGATAGGAAAAGCATAACAGTTAAAGAGTATCAGTGGTTAAAGTGTATCAGGTAAAAGTCAGAGTGAAAGTTAAAATGAAGTTACAGAGCAGTCAAAGGTAAAACAGTAAAAGTAATTACAGAGGCAGTAAAATGGTAAAAAGAGATGAAAATATTTTCACCAACATTGAAGTTTATCTAAAGTGAAAGTAAAACAGTCAAAGGAACAAAAAAGTGAAAAGATGAAAAATACAACAAGAAGGAACATTTTTGCAGAAATTGCATATTTTAGTCATAGTTTTGCAGAAACTATTGTGATCAATCCAAGATGAATTTTGAAAAACTGAAGGAGGTTTATGTTCGTAAGAGGATTATCTATAAAAACTTCTCTCACTTTTCTAACAGCTATTATGGTTTTGGAAATATTAAACAATGATGGAAAGCACTTTTTGCAGAAAATTCCAGTTTAAGTCATCATTTTTCAGAGAGGATTGTGGCCAATCCAAAATACTTCATACAAAACTGAAGGAGGTTTTTGTTCCTAAGATAACCTTCTACAAAAACCTATCTCAGTTTTTTTACAGTGGTTTTATAATGAGAGATACATGTGCATATTTACAGGCAATTTTTCAAACTCTGTAAAACTCTGTTTTACACATATTTTTTACAGAGACTATTATGCATAGCTGGAGAGGAATTTTGGGAAAATTAAAGAGGTTCATCTCACCAACATATTTATCTACAATAACCTCTTTCACTTTTTACATATATATTACGGATTGAGAAATAAAAAGATATCATTGGACCCCAAGTTTGCAGAATTGTTGGAGCAGATTGCACAAAGAAAGGAAGCAGTTAGTGACTTGGATGCCTCATCATCAACTAAGAGTTGGATCAAATTCGAATTCTCCTCTTTGTCATCACCTATCCATACAAAACAGTGCCAAATAGATGCATTAGTTTGAGTGTCCTTTAATTAAGTTCTATTTATGTAAATAGTTGGAGAGATTTGTGAACCAATTTTGATATTTGTTTCAAGATATTTTAGTTTAGAATTTGTATAAATAAACCCTCAAAGAGAGTGTTGAGGGTGGATTCTATTACTCTGCTGTAACATTGAGATTTTCGGAATAAAAGCATTTGGAGAAATTTATTCATGGCTTACTGGATGACGATTTGAAGTACAGGACTTTTTGCAGGATTCATGTGTTGGACTGCAGTTCAATAAGTCGTTCTACTTGAGAGGAATTTTGGGAAAATGAAAGAGGTTTATCTCACCAACATATTTATCTACAATAAACTCTTTCACTTTTTACATATCTATTACGGATTGAGAAATAAAAAGATATCATTGGACCCCAAGTTTGCAGAATTGTTGGAGCAGATTGCATAAAGAAAGGAAGCAGTTAGTGACTTGGATGCCTCATCATCAACTAAGAGTTGGATCAAATTCGAATTCTCCTCTTTGTCATCACCTATCCATACAAAATAGTGCCAAATAGATGCATTAGTTTGAGTGTCCTTTAATTAAGTTCTATTTATGTAAAATAGTTGGAGAGATTTGTGAACGAATTTTGATATTTGTTTCAAGATATTTTAGTTTAGAATTTGTATAAATACTCCACTCTTGGAAGCATTTGGGGTGGATTCTATTACTTTGTTGTAACATTGAGATTTTCGGAATAAAAGCATTTTGGAGAGATTTATTCGTGGCTTACTGGATGACGATTTGAAGCTCAGGACTTTTTGCAGGATTCATGTGTTGGACTGCAGTTCAATAAGTCTTTCTACCCTTTGTCTTAAGTTTTATATCAATTTATAATATCATTATGTCCATTTCTGAATAATTTACATAAAGGATTGAATCAGAATTTACTTAATTGTACTCTGATTTCAGATGTGATTGTTCTTAATGTTTTCCTCTAAATTGGTTATAAGCATGAATTCTTAAATGCTCTTGCTTTGCTAATTTAAACATTGTTGATTACTATAATAAAGAATTCTTCATTGCTCTTTGTTTGTAGTCATCCCATTTCTTTCTTTGAACATGGTGAAAGATTCTTAGCTGCCTTTCATCCCTTCAAAATCATCCCATCCACTTTAAATTTTAAGGATTGTTCTCTGTCTAGCTACCTTGCCCTGTAAAGCCATCTTGTGTGTAGAATAGAAATCCAGTAAAGCCATCCTTTGACTCCATAGCCCAATGGACTGAAAATCTTCAACCTTGCCCTTAGTTTGCGGATTCCACCATTTTCAAACAAACTCTTGGATCTATAACTAGCCTAAAACCTTCTAAGAACAAAGATAAATCATAAAGAAAGAGCCCTCTCTGGATGCAGATTGGCTAGATTCTGCATCTGAAGGTTGGTTTGTGGTTACCTCGGGTATACTTTCCTTTTCCACAACTTCAAGGAAAACCTGAGTGATAACATAGTGGCGACCATACTGGGGATCTGAATCATTTTATTGATACTATTTTTTGATTTATAAGCTATAGACAGAGTCTGAAGATCAGCCAGGTAGCCTTTGAAATGCTTTTGCTCTGCAACTGCATAGTAAACAAATGCTGCTTCAGTCTATCTCTGGTTTAGCTTATAAATTGAACTTTGGATTCAAACATTCAATCAGATTCTCTTGTTTAATAAATCTTTGAGAAAATTTTAATTAAAAATCTTAAATTTCTTAAAGAAATCATAGAAGTTGTTTTGAAAATTCATAAAAAAATAAAATAATCATAAAATATTCAAAATTTGGTTTCCTGAAAAACTAACTTTTTCTTCAAAATTGTTTTACAGGTTTAGATCTGATCTATGATGGTGGACAGGGATAAGACACACAAAGGTTAAAATCATCCACCTGGCGACTCCAAATCAATTTCAGAATCAAGACTCCACTGGAGGAATGAACCTCAAAGGACAATATGGAAAGATCAGGCTTTCAACTTGGATCTTAATCCAAGACATTATGTTCTTTCTCATTAAGAAATTTTTTCAGTGTATATTGTATTTTATAGAAGATCTTAGATTAGTTTTTAGTTATTTTCCTTTGAAGATTGTAAGTAATAATTCTCCTAATCTCTTTGAGCAGCTTTCTTATGAATCTAATGATGATCATTTTCCAACTAAGAAGCCTCAGATAATCAAGACTGATCTTACAATCCCTGTACATATCCCTGTACCATATAAAGTTCCAGATAGATATAAGCCCCTTATTCTACCTCCTTTACTCCATGATTTTCCTGAAAAATACTACAAGTATCTTCCTAGATTTGATGGAGAAAATGGTATCACAGCCCAAAAACATATTCAAGGTTTTGAAAATTATTTGGATTTATTTGAGATTGATGAAGATGATGTTAAAATCAGACTTTTTGCTCTTTCTTTGCAAAATAGAATAAAGATTTGGTTCAAAAATCTGCCAAATGCTAGCATCTCAAGTTTTCAACAGTTTATCAAAATTTTCCTTGATAGATGGATAATCAAAGTTAATCATTTTGTGATCATGGAAGAATATAATCAATTAAAAAGACATTCAAATGAAACGATACAACAATTTTCTGATAGATTTAATCAAGTTTATTATTCAATGCCAGAAAATATTAGACCTCCTCATGATTCAACTCTCTTGCATTATCCAAGTGCCTTTGATTCAGAAATAGAATTTCGGTTAAGAGAAAGAGATCCAAAAACACTTGTACAGATGCAAAATATTGCAGTTGATGTGGAAGTTAATCTCCAAATCAAACAGGAAAAGTTGAAAAAAGAAGAAGAGGAAAGGAAAAACATTGCAGAGGTAAAACTCAATCTTTTGGTAAGGAAACTAGATGAAATAACACAGGAGATCACTATGAAAGAAGAATTTTTTATTCAAAATCACCATGAAGAAATAGAAGAGGTTGATAGCCATGAACAAATTGCTCTTAATTCAAATTATCATAAATCAGAAAATGAATTTACAAATCAATATGAGGAAGAGGAATCTGTTGTTCTAATGTGTATGTTTGATGACATTCCTTATTTTGATGATTTGCCTAAGTATGATCATTATGATGATAATTATGTTCTCCAAAGTCAAGCTAACTTTACAGAGATATCAGACGCTAGTTTGGAGGATGAAGAAATGCAGTTTCAGCAGATTGAAGACAGTGATCAGCCAATACAGATCAGCCATGAGAGTGAGGAAGGAAGAGCAGAAAATGTGGAAATAAGTGAAGATTCTTTACCCCTTTGTTTTGCTTCATTTCAGTTCATTAGAGAAAACTATCATGCCATCAATAATCAACAATCTTTAGGAATTGTGATTGACAACAAAGAAGATAATGAAACTATTGATCAAGATTTTTCAGTTTCACAATTGCAGTTATCAATTCCCATTGAAATAAATGATCAAATGACACAAGAAAGTTCTATACCACTATTTTTTGAACCATTTCAGCTTTTAAAGGAAATGTGGTATAACATATTTAAAGAAAAGAATGGGAAACTTGTTGAAGTTTATGAAGTCCCATGGAATTTTATATGTCATAGGTTCCAGCAATTTTCCCAAGATTTTCAGGATCCAATAGCAGATATGTTGAATATTGAAGGCATTCAAAGCATTCATCTATTAACTAACTATGATTTTCAGAATCAAGATGATAAAAGATTCAACACTCAAACATTACAATCAGTAGGAATATCATCACAAATCTTATCTGAAAGTTTACAGGGAGATAAAGATGAAAATAGCACTTCATATTCATGGTATGGAGGCCATCCAGAACAGATGTACGGTTGTTCAGATCAGTTAAACATCAGTGTATATATTTTGGAAGATCCTTTTGTACAGTTTCTAGATTCAACAAAGGAAATCAAGTGTTTCCTTATCCTCTCATTTGTTGACAAGTTTCTAATAGGTTGCAGAAGTACAATTTTGATAATCAACAAGAAAATGCAACAAAATCTATCAAAGTACATAATGCTTGAATGGTTGCATTCGCTATTTCATTTTACCTAACTAGCAGTTGAACAGTAGATTGAGTAGGTAGATGAGTGCTAATAAGCTCAGAATTTTGAGCAATTTTTTTAGTTTTCAATTTACAACTAGTTTTTCATTAAGTTGGTTTGAAAATTTTTGTGTGTTGTTTTAAGTTTCAAGATTAGTTTTCAGGTTGCAGAAAAATGACTATATTCAATTCAATATTTTCAGCCACAGCTAATGCATCAGTTTTAATTGGATGGTGACTTCTTGAAGTTGAAGCCCGAAGTGAAGGCCCTAAGCTTCAAAATTTTCACTATCATATGTACAATAAAGCTACCAGAAGAAGGAGATTACATAGTTCAGTTTGAAGACATGTTTAGGCATCTGATCTGCTGTTCTTGACTTTCCACAAGGAAATGCCATCCCCAAGTGGAGCCAGTGTTAGACTCCTATACCAATAGGTGTCATTTTTCATGATTGTCTTGATTGAACTATGGAATATGTTCAAACCTTTTTCTTGGACAAAGGTGTTCCATATTCTTGAAAAACCAAAAAATCAAAAAATTTAAAAAATGTAAAGAGGGTATACCCTAAAAGAAAAATCAAAGGGTAAAATAATAAAAATGGCCAAAAAGTAAAAGAAATGAACCCCATCAAAAACAAAGGCCAAGGAAAGTGTGCAAGTCTAAATGCCACTACTTTTTACTCTGATGTAATAAACAAATTGTGTGCAACTTGTCAAACTTTTGCCACAATTTATGAAGAGTCAAACTGTTTAAACTTGACTCATTCATTTTCAATTTCATGTTGTAGAATAGAGAATAAATATCTGACCAAACAGTTTAATCTTGGCAGATAAGTAGATAGGTAGAGTTAATAAAAGGTGCTCAGCAGTTTAATCTGAGCCCTTGGATGTAATAAGGGTAGAAATAGATAGATTTACCATGTAAAAGAAAAGAAGATTGATAAGGGTTTGCAAGTCTAAATGCACCCTAATAAAGAAGAGAAAATGGTAGTAGTAGATAGGGTAGGTAGATAGTGTTACAAAGTTTTATCTGATGAATGATGCTGCTACATGTTTTTGATCCTTTACTTTCATCACAAATACTGAAGCAGGAAATACACTAGAAAATCACAGCAAGCAAAGTCAAAATCATTAACTTCCCTCATCACTTTCCCCTTAAAATTTTTACTAATTTCCCCCAAAAGTACTAAGGTATTTGGAGATCAAAAGGGCTCAAGGCATTTCCTTGACTTTTGGAGGGACCGGACCCTCGGCCTAATGATCAAAAAGACCTAAGTACTTGAGATAATTCATCATTATAATCATCCATCTTTAACCTTGTCCTAAGTAAAATCCTATTTTACTTAGGAAACTCATGCAAAATTCCATAAAAATCCCTCAAGAGAACTTGCTATTCTAAGTTTAAGTGTTGAAGATAAGATATTGCAATTTACTTCAAAAGTTTTCACTTTCTTAGATGTGCAAAAATATTTTGAGTTTCCTTGTCCTTTGCCATATTTACATTTAACTCTATTTTACTAAATCCCTAGTAAAATACCCTATCCTAAGTATATAACTCCCTTTTTATAAATAACCCAAAAAACCCCTTTATTATATAGTTTAACCAAAGTAATTATTTTCCCGTGCATTCAAAAGAAAACCCACTATATAAGCCCTTTGGTTAAATTATACCTTTATATAATAATCCCGCCCCTATGGTAAATTAGTTGTATTAATTAATTTATCATATAATAAAACATATATGAAAAAATAAAACTTTAGACATACAATATGTATGTTTAAACCCAAAAATATGAATAAAACTAAAGTTTTAGAATTTCCAAATAAACACCAAACGGAAAATCTCGTGCCAAGTGGATTGTCCACACAGCGTTCTATGTATTTCGTAGCAACCCCTTTCTTCCGCATACGGGGATTAATTAGTCATCGGGACTAATTAATCCTTTTTCCGCCTATTAGACGCCTCCCGGGGTGATTAGATTAAACTTTAATGGTTTTGAAACCCGACGGGCCCACACCTGAATCCTCCGCTTATTCCCCATCACTGCAACCGTCAGATCAACCCTCTGCAGATCTTTCACCCCGCTGCCCACCCCTTGTCAGCCTTTTAACCAGCGGGGGATGGGTGGTATTTGAATAGTCCACCGTCCACGTGGCAAACGCTTTGTGGAATCGCTGCCCTCCCTACTTAAACCACCTTCATCCAAAAGCGGTGCGGGGTTACCGCTTACCACTTACCGCCCGACCTTCGCTCACGTCAGCCCGTACGTTGATGACGTCACTCCTCGAAAAACTAAAAAACCCTTTTAACTTGTAAATAAAGCCATTTTTCGTGTTTTTCCCGTTATTTTCGTTATTGAAAGCGACTGTGCTCTCTGCTACGGTTTTTGAATTTTCATTGAAATCCACTGTTCCATTCGACTTCGCTCCAGAATTCCACCGGACCTGTGTTCGAGCATCATCTTGCCACCACCTGATACCTGTTAAAACCCAGTTTGCTTCCAAGAACAGGTATTTCTTCTATTGTGCTCCGAACTTGAAAAGAAACTCTGTGTTCCTTGTTTTTCCGCTGGATCAGTGTTAAAATCTTATTGCTAAGATCATTCCCTGATTTTTAAAACTGTGAATTGTTCCCCCCGAACCTGCAATTGTGCCAATTTCCCTCATTAAAATCGCGCTCAGTCTGTGAAGAAAACCCAGAAACTTCCATTTTGAATACACAAGAACCAAAATGGAAGCTCCGGCAGCCCTGAATGTAACCCCATTGAATGCCCCTCATAGAGACCTGGATTTCATTAACAAATTGTTTGATTTTAGTAGGTTATCATCAGAATATGGATTTGGACCAACAATTTCAATACTAGTTGACAAAATTGTTACTCCAAATTCTCAGATTTTAATTCAATATCTTCATTCAAAAAACAGTTTGTATACAAAGTCAGAGAGAGATTAGAATGATGAAATGTGCACAGTGAATGGTAAAAGTGAAATGAGAAATTACAGGGATAGGAAAAGCATAACAGTTAAAGAGTATCAGTGGTTAAAGTGTATTAGGTAAAAGTCAGAGTGAAAGTTAAAATGAAGTTACAGAGCAGTCAAAGGTAAAACAGTAAAAGTAATTACAGAGGCAGTAAAATGGTAAAAAGAGATGAAAATAATTTCACCAACATTGAATTTTATCTAAAGTGAAAGTAAAACAGTCAAAGGAACAAAAAAGTGAAAAGATGAAAAATACAACAAGAAGGAACATTTTTGCAGAAATTGCATATTTTAGTCATAGTTTTGCAGAAACTATTGTGATCAATCCAAGATGAATTTTGAAAAACTGAAGGAGGTTTATGTTTGTAAGAGGATTATCTACAAAATCCTCTCTCACTTTTCTAACAGCTATTATGGTTTTGGAAATATTAAACAATGATGGAAAGCACTTTTTGCAGAAAATTCCAGTTTAAGTCATCATTTTTCAGAGAGGATTGTGGCCAATCCAAAATACTTCATACAAAACTGAAGGAGGTTTTTGTTCCTAAGATAACCTTCTACAAAAACCTATCTCAGTTTTTTTACAGTGGTTTTATAATGAGAGATACATGTGCATATTTACAGGCAATTTTTCAAACTCTGTAAAACTCTGTTTTACACATATTTTTTACAGAGACTATTATGCATAGCTGGAGAGGAATTTTGGGAAAATTAAAGAGGTTCATCTCACCAACATATTTATCTACAATAACCTCTTTCACTTTTTACATATATATTACGGATTGAGAAATAAAAAGATATCATTGGACCCCAAGTTTGCAGAATTGTTGGAGCAGATTGCACAAAGAAAGGAAGCAGTTAGTGACTTGGATGCCTCATCATCAACTAAGAGTTGGATCAAATTCGAATTCTTCTATTTGTCATCATCTATCCATAAAAAATAGTGCCAAATAGATGCATTAGTTTGAGTTTCCTTTAATTAAGTTCTATTTATGTAAATAGTTGGAGAGATTTGTGAACCAATTTTGATATTTGTTTCAAGATATTTTAGTTTAGAATTTGTATAAATACTCCACTCTTGGAAGCATTTGGGGTGGATTCTATTACTTTGCTGTAACATTGAGATTTTCGGAATTAAAGCATTTTGGAGAAGTTTATTCGTGGCTTATTGGATGATGATTTGAAGCTTCAGGACTTTTTGCAGGATTCATGTGTTGGACGGCAGTTCAATAAGTCTTTCTACTCTTTGTCTTAAATTTTATATCAGTTTATAATATCATTATGTCCATTTCTGAATAATTTACATAAAGGATTGAATCAGAATTTACTTAATTGTGCTCTAATTTCAGATGTGATTGTTCTTAATGTTTTCCTCTAAATTGGTTATAAGCATGAATTCTTAAATGCTCTTGCTTTGCTAATTTAAACATTGTTGATTACTATAATAAATAATTCTTCATTGCTCTTTGTTTGTAGTCATCCCATTTCTTTCTTTGAACATGGTGAAAGATTCTTAGCTGCCTTTCATCCCTTCAAGATCATCCCATCCACTTTAAATTTTAAGGATTGTTCTCTATCTAGCTACCTTGCCCTGTAAAGCCATCTTGAGTGTAGAATAGAAATCCAGTAAAGCCATCCTTTGACTCCATAGCCCAATGGACTGAAAACCTTCAACCTTGCCCTTAGTTTGTGGATTCCACCATTTCTCAAAACAAACTCTTGGATCTATAACTAGCCCTAAACCCTTCTAAGAACAAAGATAAATTATAAAGAGAGAGTCTTCCTCGGGATGCGTACTGCTAGATTCTCGCATCCGAAGGTTGGCTCGTGTTGGCCCTGCATACTTTTCCACAACTTCATGAAAACCCTAGTGACAACATAGTGGCGACCACCGGGATCCGAATCATTTATCGATACTATTGTTTGATTTATGCTTGCGTACGCAGTTCCAAGACTGCCTGTAGTTTTTCAAATTGCCGCATTGCACCAAAAGTAAACAAATGTTGTTTTCCGTCCATTTCAAGTCATTTTATAAACCAACTTTTGATTCAAAACATTCAATCGTACCTTCTAGTTTAATAAGAAAGTCTTTAAGAAATTTTAAATCTCAGCATCTAAAGCTCTCTTAAAGAAATCATAGAAGTTGTTTTTAAAATTACAAAAAAGAAAATAATCATAAAATATTCAAAATTCTGCTCGAAGAACTAACTTTTTCTTCAAATTGTTGTACAGGCTTAGATCTGATCTATGACAGACAGACTGTATAATAACAAAAGGTTAAAATCATTCAATTTCGGCGACTCCAAATCAATTTCCAGAATCAAGACTCCACCGGAGTGAATGAACCCTGAAGACAATATGGAAAGATCAAAGCTAAACTTGGATTCAATCCAAGACATTATGTTCTTTCTCTCATTAAGAATTGTTTTCATTGCATATTGTATTTTATGAAGATCTTAAATTAGTTTTTGCTGTTTTCCTTTGAAATTTGTAAGTAATAATTCTCCTAATCTCTTTCGAGCAAACCTTTTCTTATGAATCTAACGATGATCATTTTCTTCAAATTAAGAAGCTTCAAATAATCAAGATCGCATCTTACAACTCGTACATATCCCCCACTACATAGTTCCGTATAGACATAAGCCTTTATTTTACCTCCCTATACTCCATGATTTTCCTAAAAAATACCACAAGTATCTTCCTATATTTCCGATGGAGAAAATTTATCACTTACCAAAAAACATATATTCAAGGTTTTAAAATTATTTGGATTTATTTGAGATTGATGAAGATGAGGCAAAACAAGACTTTTTTGGTTTCTTCTTTCGTAAAATAGAATAAAGAGTTAGTTCTGCAACTGCCTAATGCTAGCATCTCAAATTTCCAACAATTTATCGTAACTTTTCTCGATGTATGGATAATCAACGTTAATCATTTTGTGATCATGGAAGAATATAATTAAAAAGACATTCAACAAACGACATAACAATTTTCTGGCGTATTTAACTGTTTATTATTCAATGCCAGAAAATATTAGACCTCTCATATTCAATTTTTGCATTATCCGGGCGTTTTTGACTTAAACAGAATTTTGCCAAGAGAAAGAAATCCAAAAACACTGCGATGATGTGCAGAATATTGGCAAATGATGTGAAGTTAATTCCAAAATCAAACAGCAGTGTTGAAAGAGAAGAAGAGAAGAAAACATCACAGCAGGTAAAACTTCAACCTTTTGTTAGAAAACTAGATGAACAACACGTTATGAGATCACTATGAAAGAAGCATCTTTATTCAAAATCAATGAAGAACAGAAGAGGTTGATAGCTATGAATGAAATTCTTCTTAATTCAAATTATCATAAATCGTGAAATGAATTTACAAATCAATATGAGGAAGAGGAACTGTTGTCCTAATGTGTATGTTTGATGACATCTTTATTTGGATGATTTGGTCAAGTATGACTAATATGATGATAGAAGCAGTGTTCTCCAAAGTCAAGCTAACTTTACAAGAGATACTGCAGCTGCTCGAGGATGAAGAAATGCAACAAAGTAGACGAAGATGTTGATCAGCCAATACAGACTAAACATGAGAGTGAGAAGGAAGACAGTAAATGTGAACAAGTAAATACCCTTACCCTTGTTTGCTTCATTTCTCACCATTAGAGAAAACTACTTGTGCCATCAATAATCAACTTTTAGAATTGTGATCGTACAACAAAAAAAGATAATGAAACCATTGATCAAGATTAGTTTCACAATTGCACTTATCGGCCCTATTGAAATAAATGATCAAATGACACAAGAAAGTTCCCACATCACTTTATTTTTTGAACCATTTCAGCTTTTTAAAGGAAATGTGGTATAACATATTTAAAGAAATAATAAACTTTGTTTAAGTCCCATGGAAATTTTATATGTCATAGGTTCCAACAATTTTCCCAAGATTTTCGTGATCCAACAGCGTATATGTTGGAATACCTAAGGCATTCAAAGCATTCCTTCATTTAACAAATATGATTTTCGTAATCAAGATGATAAAGGGATTCAACAACCAAACATTACAATCAAGAGGAATATCATCACAAATCTTTATCCTAAAGTTTACAGAGATAAAGATGAAAACAAAATTTCATATTCATGGCATGGAGGCCATCCAAAACGTATGGCTAGCTGTTCGTACCGCTAAACATCAAATACATATATTTCTCTGAAGATCCTAGTGGTTGCTTTCTGGAGTCAACAATGAAATCAAGTGTTTCTTTATCCTTCTGTTTGTCGACAAGTTTCTAATAGGTCAGTAGAAGCACAATTTTGATAACTGAACAAGAAAATGCAACAAAATCTACTGCACACATAATGCTTGGAATGGTTGCATCGGGCTATTTAATTTTACCCAACCAGCGCTTGAAATAGATTAGCAGGGTAGATGAGTGCTAATAAGCTCAGTACTTTGAGCATTTTTTTTAGTTAACAATTTTCGCCTAGTTTTTCTGTCATTGAAGTTGGTTTGAAAATTTTTGTGTGTTGTTTTTTAGTTTCCGCATCGTACTTCAAAGTTGCAGAAAAAGGACTATATTCAATTCAAGATTTCCAACCAGGGAAACGCAATTTTGATTGGATGTGATCACTCAAGTTGAAGCTCAAGTGAAGGCTCCAAGCTCTTTAAGTTTTTACTATCATATATACAATAAAGCTGGCCGTAAGAAGGAGATTAAGTATGGTTTAGTTTGAAGACATTTTATGTTAAATCGCACTGTCGTTTTGACTTTTCACAAGGAAAGTCATCCCAAGTGGAGCTGGGCATAGATTCCTATACCAATGTGTCATTTTTTCATGATTGTCTTGATTGAACTATGGAATATGTTCAAACCTTTTTCTTGAGCAAAGGTGTTCCATATTCTTGAAAAACCAAAAAGTCAAAAAATTTAAAAAATGTAAAGAGGGTATACCCTAAAAGAAAAATCAAAGGGTAAGAAAAATAAATTGGTCAAGAAAATGAAAGAAATGAACCCCAAGCAAAAAATAGACCAAGGAAAGTGTGCAAATCCAAATGCCACTACTATTTCATTTTTGTAATAAAGCAATTGTGTGCAACTTGTCAAACCTTTGCCACAATTCATGAATAAGTCAAACTGTTTAAACTTGGCTTACTCATATTTCAATTTCATGTTGTAGATTAGAGAATAAATATCTGTCCAAACAATTCAATCTTGGCAGATAAGTAGATAGGTAGAGTTAATGAGAGGTGCTCAACAGTTTAATCTGAGCCCTTGGATGTAATAAGGGTAGAAATAGATAGATTTGCCTTGTAAAAAGAAAAATATTGATAAGGGTTTGCAAGTCTAAATGCACCCTAATAAAGAAGAGAAAATGGTAGTAGTAGATAGGGTAGGTAGATGGTGTTGCAAATTTTTATCTGATGAATGATGCTGCTACATGTTTTTTGATCCTTTACTTTCATCACAAATACTGAAGCAGGAAATACACTGGAAAATCACAGCAAGCAAAGTCAAAATCATTAACTTCCCTCATCACTTTCCCCTTAAAGTTTTACTAATTTCCCCCAAAGTACTAAGGTACTTGGAGATCAAAGGGGCTCAAGGCATTTCCTTGACTTTTGGAGGGACCAGACCCTCGGCCCAATGATCAAAAGACCTAAGTACTTGAGATAATCCATCATTATAATCATCCATCTTTAAATTTGTCCTAAGTAAAATCCCCTTTTACTTAGGAACATCATGCAAAATTCCATAAAAATCCCTCATCATAACTTGCTACTCTAAGTTTAAGTGTTGAAGATAAGATATTTCAATTTACTTCAGAAGTTATCACTTTCTTAGATGTGCAAAATGATTTGAGTTTCCTTGTCCTTTGCCATATTTACATTTAACTCTATTGTACTAAATCCCTAATAAAATACCTTATCCTAAGTATATAACTCCCTTTTCATAAATATCCCAAAAACCCTTATATTATATAGTTTAACCAAAGTAATAATTTTCCCAAGTATTCATTAAAAACCCCGCTTTACAAACCCTTTGGTTAAATATATCTTTATGTTATAATCCCGCCCTTATGGTAATTAAATAATGTTTATTGGTTACCATATAATAAAAATATATATACAAAAACTTTAAACATGCGATATGTATGTTTAAACACAAAAATTTGAATAAAACTTCGGAAAAGTTTCGTGCCACCGTGGATTGTCCACCTGGCATTCCACTTAACCAAACCCCGCCGTAACCCCTTTCTTACGCATACGGGATTAATTAGTCATCAGGACTAATTAATAACCTTTTATCCGCCTATTAGATATCCCCCGGAGTGATTAAAAAACGTTAAAAAGTGTTTAAAGCCCGACGGGCCCACATCTGAAACCTCCGCCTATTCCCCCATCGCTTCAGCCGTCGGATCAACCCTCCACAGATCAACGATCCACGTGAACCCCGCTACCCATCCTTTGTGAGAACGTTAACCAGCAGGGAGCGGGCGGTATTTGAATAGTCCACCATCCACGTGGCAAACGTTTTGTGGAATCGCTCCCCCCGCGATCAATACCACCCTCGACCAAAAGCGGTGCGGGGACTTACCGCTTACCGCTTACCGCCCGACCTTGCACACGTCAGCCCGTACGTCGATGACGTCATTCCTCGGAAAAATAAATAATTCTTTTACTTGTAAATAAAGCCATTTTTTCGTGTTTTTCTGTTATTTTCATTATTTGAAAACGACAGTGCTCCCCGCTGCGATTTTCGAATTTCCACTGTAATAGACCGATTTCCTCCAAGATTCTGCTGCGCCCGGGTTCAAGTACAGTTCCGGCATCACCTGTTACCTGTTAAAGAACCAGCCTCCTCCAAAAAATAGGTATTTATCCTTTTCCGCCCCGACTGCAAGTAAAACTCAGTTCTCTTTGTTTTTCGCTGAAATAGTGATTAAAAATCATCACTGAGTCTTCCCCAGAGTTTTTAAAACTGTATAATTGTTCCCTGAACCAGCGAATTGCGCCAATTTCCTTCATTTTAGAAATCATGCCCGACCTGTAAGGAAAACCAAAAACCTCCATTTTGAATCCACAAGAACCAAAATGGAGGTCCCGGCAGCTCTGAATATCACTCCACTGAATTCCCCTCATAGAGACCTGGATTTCATTAACAATTTGTTTGATTTTAGCAGGTTACCATCAGAATATGGATTTGAACCAACAATTTCAATACTAGTTGACAAAATTGTTTACTCCAAATTCTCAGATTTTAATTCAATATCTTCATTCAACAAACAGTTTGTATACAAAGTCAGAGAGAGATTAGAATGATGAAATGTGCACATTGAATGGTAAAAGTGAAATGAGAAATTACAGGGATAGGAAAAGCATAACAGTTAAAGAGTATCAGTGGTTAAAGTGTATCAGGTAAAAGTCAGAGTGAAAGTTAAAATGAAGTTACAGAGCAGTCAAAGGTAAAACAGTAAAAGTAATTACAGAGGCAGTAAAATGGTAAAAAGAGATGAAAATACTTTCACCGACATTGAAGTTTATCTAAAGTGAAAGTAAAACAGTCAAAGGAATGAAAAAGTGAAAAGATGAAAAATACAACAAGAAGGAACATTTTTGCAGAAATTGCATATTTTAGTCATAGTTTTACAGAAACTATTGTGATCAATCCAAGATGAATTTTGAAAAACTGAAGGAGATTTATGTTCTTAAGATGATTATCTACAAAAACCTCTCTCACTTTTCTAACAGCTATTATGGTTTTGGAAATATTAAACAATGATGGAAAGCACTTTTTTGCAGAAAATACCAGTTAAGTCATCATTTTGCAGAGAATATTGTGGCCAATCCGAAATACATCTTACAAAACTGAAGGAGGTTTTTGTTCCTAAGAGCCCCATCTACAAAAACCTATCTCATGTTTTGGACATTGATTTCAGACTGAGAGATACATGCACATATTTAGAGGCTATTGTTCAGACTCTGTAAAACTCTGTTTTACACATCTTTTTGCAGAGCCTATTGCGCATAGCTGGAGAGGAATTTTAGGAAAGTGAAAGAGGTTTATCTGAAAAACATATTTTTATACAATAACCTCTTTCACTTCTTACATATCTATTACGGATTGAGAAATACAAATATATAATTGGACCCCAAGTTTGCAGAATTGTTGGAGCAGATTGCACAAAGAAAGGAAGCAGTTAGTGACTTGGATGCCTCATCATCAACTAAGAGTTGGATCAAATTCGAATTCTCCTCTTTTTCATCACCTATCCATACAAAATAGTTCCAAATAGATGCATTATTTTGAGTGTCCTTTAATTAAGTTCTATTTATGTAAATAGTTGGAGAGATTTGTGAACCAATTTTGATATTTGTTTCAAGATATTTTAGTTTAGAATTTGTATAAATAAACCCTCAAAGAGAGTGTTGAGGGTGGATTCTATTACTTTGCTGTAACATTGAGATTTTCGGAATAAAATCATTTTGGAGAAATTTATTCGTGGCTTACTGGATGACGATTTGAAGCTCGGGACTTTTTGCAGGATTCATGTGTTGGACTGCAGTTCAATAAGTCTTTCTACCCTTTGTCTTAAGTTTTATATCAGTTTATAATATCATTATGTCCATTTCTGAATAATTTACATAAAGGATTGAATCAGAATTTACTTAATTGTACTCTGATTTCAGATGTGATTGTTCTTAATGTTTTCCTCTGAATTGGTTATAAGCATGAATTCTTAAATGCTCTTGCTTTGCTAATTTAAATATTTTTGATTACTATAGCAAAGAATTCTTCATTGCTCTTTGTTTGTAGTCATCTCATTTCTTTCTTTTGAACATGGTGAAAGATTCTTAGCTTCCTTTCATCCCTTCAAAATCATCCCATCCACTCTAAATTTTTAAGGATTGTTCTCTGTCTAGCTATCTTGCCCTGTAAAGCCATCTTGTGCGTAGAATAGAAATCCAGTAAAGCCATCCTTTGACTCCATAGCCCAATGGACTGAAAAATTTCAACCTTGCCCTTATTTTGTGGATTCCACCATTTTTCAAACAAACTCTTGGATCTATAACTAGCCTAAAACCTTCTAAGAACAAAGATAAATTATAAAGAGAGAGCCCTCTCTGGATGCAGATTGGCTAGATTCTGCATCTGAAGGTTGGTTTGTGGTTACCTCGGGTATACTTTCCTTTTCCACAACTTCAAGGAAAACCTGAGTGATAACACCTACATCGACATACAACACATACACCTACACCCAATGTATAATATAACAAAAATTATAAACCTACATATGGTGTACAACACAACTCAATACATATACATACATATACATGCATATAGTATAACATGAAGAATACAAATGTCGTGGTACCATGACTACAACATGCACATACATAGTATCGCATGCTCACAACACAGCTTGCATGACATGCACACAATACCAAATGTATGCCAGTACCATTTGCATAGCATGTACATAGTACCACCTTTACACAACACTACCTTCACAACATGTGCGCAACATCACGTGTACATGACACCACTTGCACAACGTGTACACAATGCCAAATGTGCATCGCACCACCTATACAATGTGTACACAATACCACATGTGCACAACATGTACACCACACCACATTTACAGATCACCACATGCATGACATGGACATGAAACCACCTACACGTAACACCATATGTTCAACATATACACAACACCACACGCACACAACACCATATGTACAATCATGCACACAATACCATATGTACACACCACCATATTTACACCACACACACAACACCATATGTACTTAACACTACATATACAACATGTACATAGCACCATACGTACACAGCACCGCATATCCAACATGCGCACAACACCATATGCACACAACACTGCATATCCAACATGCACATTGTGTGATATGTAAAGAACCCTACATATTCAACATGTACATAGCACCATCTATACCTAGCACTACATATGAAATATACACAACACCATATATATAATAAGCATAGAACATTATATATACACAATACTACATATGTTACATGTACACATCACCATAGGTACAATCACTGAAGACACAAAATGCACAACATATTCACAACAATAGTAATGCACATACATATACCACACACTGACTCACAAGCAACCTTACTTCTAGTTTCTTTCCACTATCCATTCTTATCCTAGCATGCCGCAGATCACAATACTTTCAATTCATTGATGTACCCCTCAGCATTACCTATCCGTAACATAAAAATAGGCATAGTATAGGAATATAATATCAATTCATGTACGCATGATATTGTCCCATATATTTTTCAAATTCACTCTTCCCACTTGATTCCTCATAAGTCAAGAACCCCTTCATGCCATTCACTTGCATAAGAAATCATTCCTCCACAAGAATGATCCTTGAAAACCCTGTCATACAGTGACATACATACATACATATATGCATATATATAATCATTAGCATAAAACAATCACGATCCTGTCAAAGAACGACATACATACAAAAATATATACATATAAACATTTAGCATCAAACAATCATGCTCTATGATGACCTTGTTAGAAATGATATAAATACATACATACATATATAAACACTAGCATAATCATGATCACATCGTAATTATCGGATATCATAAGGTATAGGTTAAGAAAATTTCCTTTAATCATTCACAACATGCAGAACGTTGACAACAACAATACCCAACATAGCCAAGGCATTTGAAACCTCATATCCATTCACTTTACCTTTTGTGTTACCTTTCTTGTGATTTTTCTTCCACCGTCCAGTTACCATAGTGGACTCAATAAATCCTTCCGGTTGTCATATTCTTACATTACGCTACACTTACTGATGCAATGAGCTCCATTCAGGCCTTAAATTACCTCTTGGATTTCATTTAGCTCCTCTCGAGCTCCATTAAACTCCTCTTTTCCCAACCAATTCCTGAGACTCTCAAAACATAAAAGACAATCACAAAAACAAAAAAGGATACCATGGAAAACCAATTGCAATAAGACACCAAAATCGCAAATCAATCGCAAACAAATAAAAAAATACCAAATGAACCAAACTTTACATCAAACACCATGACTCAATCCTCATGGTTCCCAATGCCTCCAAGTGAAATCTCAACCCGAGCCTTCTTTATAATTTCATGGTATTCTCTTTGCCATACAAATCCTGCATCATACTGACATAACCACATAACTGTCAGTGTATAATATAAAAATACAATATACCAGTTACCTTACCTTGTTGTGCCAAGAATTCTGACCTGTAATTGAACACACATGTCAACCATATGTACCAAACATTAATAAAACATATTTATCAATTCGAAATCAAATTTTACCAAGACTGACAACCATGTCATAGTCAACAATCAACTCACATTCTTCGTTCATAATACATAATTCTACAACTATCACCTACTTACACTCAAGAATATTCTGGATATATCAACACATATGTGTTAGCACAACCATCTTAAAACAAGATCATTCCTTCATGCAATATTACAGACACATAATCATACCATGTGATCAATCAAACATTCAAAAAAACTATAAATGTACCAAGTTAGATAAATCAGCTAGATGACATAATAAACATGATCAAACACTTAAGCACCAAATACATGGCATAAGAAAATGCATACCTCAATGTATCTCAGGGGAGGTTATCTTGTTTTCACAATGAATCTATATTAGCACAACATATGAACTCACTCATAAATAAGGTCATGATATCCATAACAATAACTCGCTAACAAATTCACACCCTAAACTCACAAACAATTTCCTTCATGCATAACAATCACATATGGAAGGTTAGTTATATCAATTAAGGATGGAGGCATAGTTTAAGCACAATGGCGGCAGCGATGGAGGAACTAGGGCTTCAACACCCTGGCTTTCATGGCAGGGATGTTGCTTTACCTCTGTGAATATCAAAGTCCCCACTTCTATCTGCTTCATCTGACTGGAGCCCTCCCTATGGCGTGCCTTCATTAACTTGGTTCACAAAAGTCTTGTGGTCTATCGAGTGTCATACTCTTTCTACGTACCCTCTGACAACTACTCCCTACTCCCATTTTCTGTTCTCCTTCAATATTTTACTACAGTTGTTTGCCCCTATGGATTTTGTGCATCGACAAACGGTTGGACATTGGTCGGTCATCAACGGTTTTTTTTGGGGTTTAAAATGGAAGGGGCCCAGGATGAACAGTTGTTTGACTACTCGAAGGAACCATATGCCCAGGTGGACATTTGATTATTATCACGACGCTTCACTTCTGGTATGCATATCACACATTCGAGATCTTCTCCTCTTTATTTATCTTCTTTATTTGGGACCCCTCCCTCTGCATCTTCTCCCTTTCACTCATTCCCTACTCTCAACTCCTTCTTGGTCCGTGACCTCACCCCTAACTCCCCTACTATCCTCTCTATGGATGACCTCGACCTTATCTCCTCCCCGGACCTCGCCCACCTTCCCCATCTATGCTTTTATTTCTCTCACAGACCCTCCCTCTCTTAGCTACTGCAACCCCTTTCACTCGCCCTCGGTCATCCCCTCCATTACCTCTGCTTCCCTTCTCCTTGCCATCCACTCTTCCCATTCCCCCCCCCCTGATCTCGAACACCCTCATTTCCTCTCCCCCCTCCACCAATCTTCCTGGCCCCACTCACCCACCCCCTCATCGACCCTCTGGTCGCTTCAACATCCCTCCTCCCAAGTCCACTCACCACCCCTCCTCCTTTGCGCTCTCCTCCCCCCAGACCTCGATCACTTTCGAACCCCTACCATCCGGTGTTCCCCCTCATGCTCCTCAATGCAAGAAATGTGTCTAAGCTTGTAATCGGGGCAGCCTTATTACACTGGGCGAAGGCCTACATATGGAAGACATTCTGGGCACTATGGATAAAGTCTTGGTAGGCAGAGTGCATGGCCGAAACTATGGAGCCAAAATTTTGCAGCAATGGGTGCAGGAGATATGGGGCGGATTGCTTCTTGAACTTCTCTCGATTCATACCCTCAACAAAGGTTGGTTCGCACTTCATTTCTCCTCCAAGGATCCCACAGATTTGGTCCTTTAATAGTATTGGCATATTGAGATGGCTCCAGTGCTTCTGAAGCATTGGAGCCCCCTTTTTCATCTTGAGCGAGAATAGTTGTGGGCGGGACCTGTCTGGGTTCAATTTCTTGGCCTTCCACTACACTTATGGACTGATCAGATTTTTTGTGACATTGGAAACTTATTGGGTACTTACTTGGATCATGACCACTCCTATGTCGAATCGGGCAAGATGGCTTATGCTTGCATACTTATCCATTTGGATACCAGGAAAGGATTGGAGGAATCTTTCAAAATACAGTGGCGCAACTCCATCCAGATACAGATTCTGGATTATGAAGGTGTTTTGTTTCATTGTCGCTGCTTTCACAAGGTGGGACATGTCTTTAAAGAATATCCATTGAATGGACATGCCATTGGTTCATGCTCCATGGGTGGTCAACACCCTTTGGATCTGGTATTAGTCTCACTGCATTGCCGGGCGAACTAATTGGCTTCCTCTCGACTCTTTTGACCACACAATGGGAGGATGACACTCTGGAGGATGTCGATGTATCAACCAGAGTTACTTGATCCATGGCCACTGCTGCTATCACTGGTTTCTCTTTAGATACTGGTACTCCTCCTCTCCCTCCCCTCTTTTTTTTGTCTCTTCTTTCATCTACAACATCTCAGCATTGTTTGACTTCCTCACTGGCTGGTTTACTGACTTCATCTGCCACTTTCCCCCCATCGTCCTCTCCCCTGAATTTCCCCCCCACTCCCCCTAACATACCTAATCTCTCAATTCCTCCCCCCTCCACCACCTCCTTTGTCCCTCCTCATGACCCCCCCTTTCCACTCACCCCCCATCTATTGTGGTGGACCCGACTGACTCCCCCTCTTCACATTCCTACAATTTGCATCCCCATAATCCTACACCTGATGGTATAGGTGATCCAGGCAAATATTGGTGGCCACCCACCTATTCAAATTAGCACCCCACCATTGTCTCTTTCAGTTTTTTAGTTTCAGCACAACTTACTATTTTTAGCAGTTTTTCGGGTCCTGAACATCTGGAGCCATTTTGAGGCCCTAAACGAGGTTTTTTGGGCATCGTTTGTCTGGTGCATATGATTTAATTCTGGAATTGATCTTTGTGGCAACAGTTTTAGTCCTCAAATAAATATTTCTAACGATGTATCATGTGCATCAAACGAAGACAGTATGTCAAAGTTACGACCTCGAGAAGTTGAAACACCAATTTACCCAAACGGAGCCCATAGTTTTGGATGTTTAGGGTTTCCATTGTTTCCCTATAATAAACAGGCCCTTGAGCCTCATTGTAACACAATTCATAGGTCTATAGCTGCCACATCTCTTCTCAGAGATTAGCTACCAGTGCCCTAGCTAGTTTATTTCCATTCTGTCTATAAGAAAATTTCAGCTCTTTGATATTAATGAAATGAAGTATTATTTCCGCTGCATCTTTGTATTTATGGTTATATGTGTATTTTGTTGTTTTCCTACATAAATAAGGATTAGTGGTATCAGAGCGGTCTACTTTTTCTCTATCCTTATTTGCATGTCCCCAACGAGGCCGGGGTATAAGGAGTTAGGGCTCGATCTGGTTGAACCTTTACAAGATCAGCCTCGAAAACCCCGATGGCCACCCATGGGTGATGAAAATAAAGATGAGGGAGCAGGAGATCCTATCAAAATATTTCTCGAGGAGGCCCTCGAAAAAAAAAAGGAACGTGATGATAGATAACTTTTCCCAGATCCTTCAATGATTGCCCATCGGTGGTGCACCTGCATCCAGCAGCCACTCTCGAGGCATGGCTCCCTTTAATGTACAAGTAAAATTTGACATTCCCATATTTTAGGTTCAAATAGATGCAGATGTCATAGGTAGATGGTTGAATCTATTAGAAGGATATTTCTTGGTTCATGACCTTTTCGACCGAGAGAAGATTATTTTTGCACTCCTCAAAGCTACCCCCCATGTCAAGGACTGGTGGGAAACCTACTGTGAGAAAAAGGACGAGACAGAACCATCTCTATTCTCAATCGTACCCACATGGAATTTTTTCTGAGACGCCATCTAGGAACAATACTATCCCATGGGGAGCTATGAGGACAAGTACATACAATGGACCACGCTACCGCAACAAAGGGATCAATATGTGCATGAGATGACGAATCTGTTCCATACCCTGCGTACAAAGTTGGGTATCAAAGATTCGGAGAAACATTTGTTGCTAAAGTACCATAGTTGTCTACATAGATACATTCAAGATGAAATTGAGTTCCTCGACATATCCTCACTTGGTATGGCATACCAGTATGCTGCCAAGATTGAGAAGAAATTCAAACAGAAGAAGCGATACTTTGGATCTGCGAATCAAAAGCAAGGAAAAGGTGCCCCAAAAACATAAAACAAAGGACAAAGCCAAGGCATGGCAGCCCAAGAAAACCTGCTAAATCCACAAGAAAATAACAACACTGCGAAGCCAAATAAGGACATGAGAAAGTGGTGTGAGTTCCATAAGAGCTCCACTGAAAAATCAAGTGAGTGTTGGGCCAAGCAGTCACTGGTGGCTGAGATGGGGGATTTTGAATCATATGCACGATCCAACTCTAAATTATAACCTGAAAAGGGGAATGACAAAGGGAAACAGATTATTGATGTGGAGCCCAACGCCACTGTTGCCACTACGAAGATCCAGAAGAAGGAACTGGAAGATCTAAAGGAGGAGGAGCGTCTCTTCTACTCCCAGATGTAGGTAAAGGGTTCCCTAGTAGAGTTCATTGTCGATAATGGGAGCCAAAAGAACCCCATTTCAACAGACGTTGTAAAATAGTTGGGTTTTCAACCATGTCACACCCACATCCTTACACCATTGGGTGGCTTCACCAAGGACGGGATCTCCACGTCAGCCAACAGTGCCACCTTCCCTATAGCATGAAGCCCTTCACTAATGAGGTATTATGTGACATTGGTCCTCTTGATGTTTCTGATGTATTATTAGGCCAACCATACTTGTGGAAGTGAAATGATGTGTATGAGTCCCAGCCTCGCACTGTTATTGTTACTTTGGGAAATAAGTTGTATAGGATACCAGAGGTACCACTGCCTGCCGCTATCTCTTTGGTTACTGCAAAGCAATGTAGTAAGCTCGTTTCCTAAACTAGGAAAAGTCTTTTTCTGATGATCTGCCCCCAGGGCAAGAAGAACACTGTGGGCATGACCTCCAGAAAGGGCTCCTTTGGATGACAACAACAAATGGAAAAGGTTGTGGAGGAGTACAGGGACATCTTCACCTCACCCACAAGGGTTCCTCTACACTGTCAGGTCAAGAAACCCATTGATTTGAACCCAGGTGCGCCGCCACCCAATGGATCGATATATCGGTTCTCTATTCTAGAGAATGATGAAATCAAGAGGTAGATTAAGGAGTTGCTGCAGAAAGGTCACATCCAACCAATTCCATCACCCTGTTGAAGCTCGATCGTGTTGGTACAGAAGAAGGATGGGACTTGGATACTCTGTATTGACTATCAGGCATTGAAAAATATCGTTGTCTAGAATAGGCACCCGATGCCACAGATTGATGACCTTCTAGACGAACTCAAAGGGGAGAAATATTTTAGAACGATCGACTTGAAGTCTGGGTATCACCAAGTACCAATCGAACCCTCTGATGTGTCGAAGACTGCCTTCAAATCCAAGGAGGGCATTTTCGAATGGTTGGTCATGCCTTTTGGGTTGACGAATGCTCCCGCAACCTTAATGAGGTTGGTGGAAAACATCTTGTGGTCGTTAAACAACTCATTTGTAGTGGTGTACTTTGATGACATTTTGATCTTCAGCCAGACTTGGGAAGAGCAACTCCACCACATCTGACAAGTCCTCCAAACACTGCAACAACACAAGTTGTGTGCAATTTGGAGAAGTGCACTTTTGGCATGACCCAAGTTCAATATATGGGATACATTATTGATGAAAGGGGGGTGCATGTGGATCAAAACAAGATCTAAGTCATTCGGGATTGGCCAGCCCCAACCACTCTAACAGAGCTTCGCAGCTTTCTAGGTCTTACTAATTTCTACCGCAGGTTCATGTTGGGATTCTCTCATATCACTTGGCCCTTGAGTCAAGTAACCAAGGGAGGAGCGAAAGAGAAATTATTTTGGTCATAATCTCAATAGAAGGCATTCGTAGAATTGAGACATCGCCTTTGTTCTGCCACAGTGCTCACATTACCAGACTTGCAACAACCATTTTAGATTTAGACAGATGCCTTTGACTATGCTATTGGGGCAGTTCTTACTCAACAAGGGCATCCAGTGGCATATTATAGTGAGACATTACCTGACACATTTCGTAAGTATCCCACTTATGACAAAGAAATGTATTCCATTTTCAAGGATTTTTGACAATGGAAGACATTTTGGGGAAGGAAACAATCATCCACATAGATCACCGACCCCTGCAGTTCATACAGACACAAGGGAAGTTGCAAAATGAATGCCATCAGAAGTGGTCCACATATCTACAACAATTTCATTTGAACATCAAGTACAAGAAGGGTAGCACCAATAATGTTGTAGACAGCCTCAACCAACCACCGATCGTGGCACTAACCACCGCTCTCAACTCTTGTGGGCATGAGACTTCTGATTAGCCTCTTCTCTACAAGAGAAATCCAGAATTTGGCCACACATACAAGGTACTATTGGGGTGTACACAACTTCCAAATTTTCACCTCCAAGATGCATTGTTATGTCACCTAGGACACCTTTGTGTTCCTTCAAGTGAGCGTGCCAAGATGATATGGGAAACACACTATAGTCATGTCGCTGTGGATTTCGGGGTTGAGAGAATAGTGGCAGTACTTCAGAAGTATTTCTACTGGACAAACCTTCGATAGGATGTCGGGAAGTACATCAAATCCTACACTACTTGTGCCATTTCCAAACCGACCATCAAGAATCAAGGCCTCTATACTCCCTACCTACTCCTATTCGACCTTGGGAATCCATCTCCATGGATTACATTGTAATGTTCCAAATTAGAAACAACCACACAAATGGGAATATCTCAAGATATTACCAATGTGGAGATCAGCAATTCATAAACATGAGCTGGAAAATAGCTATGAATGCATTAAAACCAAAATTCCGAAAGATCCACATAACCATTACATTATATTATATCAACAACAAATGTATACCATATATTGAGGGAATGATCTCTCAAGCTAGGCAATGTAGCCTCAATGAAGCGTATACATGAAAAATAGAGAAAAGATGCTAAACAAAAGAATCCCTAGCTGTGACTGCACAATCCTTGAAGGAGAATTGCTGCAAAATGTCAGTAATATATATATATATATATATATATATATATATATATATGACAATATATAACTCAAATAAGAAGGGGGAGCAAGATCTCAACCCCTGGAAACATAAAATACACAATCCTTGAGAGGATTGGCTGAAATAAGTACAAAATGGAAAATTTGCAGAAATGCAGGAGTTGCTGGGTAGTAGCTACAACTCAAAACCAGAAATGGGCGTAGATAGGTGATGATGCTGCAATAGATGGCTGAATCTCTTGCAAACAATCTATAGAGTGAAAGGTTGATCCTCTCACCTAAGATCTTGCCCTCGAAACATGTGGATCAAGTCCCCACTACAAATACACTAAAAAATAACGCAATATAGAGAAGGGACTGCGTTGTTGGTGAAGAGAAATGCTTGGCCTGATGCCAATGATCTGCAATATGCTCCTAGATCTTCCTCACTAACCTACCGGAGGAATAGAATCTTACTCCTCTAACAAATGAGCCAAGGAAATGGTGTATGGTGTCCTCCACTGCATCACCCCAACAACACTGTGTTATACTTGAGAAGAAATAATGCAGTATCTGAAAGGAGAAGCTTTGGCCTTGAGCCAAGATATATGGAGAATGAAGAAAAATCCTTCAAGAGGCCTCTCAAGAAGGATAAAGAATCCTAAATAGGAATTCCCTAGCAATTCTTGCTAAACAGCAAAAGAATGCACAATGTATAAATAGACATGAAATGAATAATCCAAGCATGAGAAACAATGGTTGCCTTTCCCTCCTTTTAAACAAGTGAAAGCTCTCTCTCCATGGGCCCCATCCCTTAGGGTTTCCTTCACCAAATATCCTCTTCCTCATTCACACTACACTGTCTTCCAAAGTAAGCCACTCCTCCTATGGCAGCACTGATGACTTGGTCAAACCTAACCTTGTCTTCATGCATTTGCCCCTTTTCACACTTGAGGGTGCAAAATCAAGCTACTTTGATGATCCCTTTCACATTATGAGGGATTTTATTCATTTATTCGATAGGAATGGGTTCCCTTACCCATTTATTCATCTACAAGGTGATAAAAGAAAAAATTTAATATTCCATTTAGCTATGAGCTAAAATGGGAGCATTACAGTCCTCCCCTCCCAAATGTTGCTTGTCCTCGAGCAACTGCAAGGATAGAACTGAAGAATCTCCACCCAAGGCATGGATTCAGAAATATGTTGAGGAACATCTTCCCCAAATGGATCCTCCATCCCCCAAGCAATGATCCATACAAAGTGAGTTACCTCCCAACATGGAAACTCCTGAGAAACAACTTCCACCTTTGGCTCCCGCAATGTAGGTGGGCTAAAAATCTGATCTTGGTAGACAAAATAGCCTATCCCACGCTGTCCTCCTTTCCACTTAGGATAAGTGTACAGTATATGCTGGTATTGGGCTGTAACAATGTTGCCCTCAAGTGGAAAAGTGAAGACTAGACCTCCAAGGATCTCTTATCCAGCGTTATGAAACATGTTGTCGCAAATCATCTCATATGTGAAGAGTTGGAAGTCACCAACATATGGCATCCAATCAATCATATGGCTCATCTCAAATGGAAACAAATGTTTTTTTGTAGTGGCCACATGTGCTCTCATCCTCCCATTAGAACATGCAATGCAAATAATGTGGGAGATTTCTCCCCCAAGGGACACATCCAACCAATGTATCATTCCCCCAATCATGCTCTCAACAAATACAAAGACAATAGCAACATAATGAACCATAATGAGAACCATGCTTGCTGTCATATGTGGCAAGGGAGAAGTAAAATGGTCCCTCCATTGTAACCAATGCAGTTTGACCCTCAACTACAAAAAGGTATGATAAAAAGTGTGGCCTCTCAACCAATTGCTTGTTGTCCCACTCTCAAATGTATGGAGAAAGTGAATGATGTACGGTGCAAGGTGAGTGCGTCCTCCAAAATACATTTCCTCCCAAAGTCCTCCTAGGAAGTGGTCACCAATAGTGCTCATGGCCTTAAGTAGACCATGCGGTCTAGGAAAAAGAATGCTCCTCCTTGGAGCAACATCCTATACATATATGGTTAAGGGATGAATATACAAATCCTTATGCAACTAAACAATACCCTTACCATACGTTCTGTGTATGCAAATGGAGTGGCTAAAAAATGAGTCTCCTCTCATCCTCAAAGATGAAATAGGTGGTTGTGCTAACTCCTCCAAAGATTTATGTATCTCCTCCATCTGCACATGATCTATGCATCTCCACGTATGTTGATCTATCAATATCATGCAAGCAAGATGATCCTCGGAATACTCCACCAACAACCCAGAGTTCCAACATGGATCTATCCCCCATAGTGATAGCACTAAAGATTCCCCATGAAGTTCATATATCATATGATCATCTCCTTCTTTGACATATCCCATGTCAAAGATGCAAGTGGAAAGGCTGCTATCCTTCCCCTGCTGCTGTTGCCATAGTGCAGAATCTGAAATGAGAGTGGGTGAAAATGATTTTGAGAGAATGGCTCTCCCTTCCTTGAGTCTACCCAAGACTCTCAGTGTTGTGATGTTATCTCCCAAGGTCTCCACTCCTCTAAAATCAATGTATGGTGCCTCAACATGTGAAGCATCTCCCATCATCTGCTGGTCAGGTGGTCTCCTGGGAAAAATTTCTCCATGCAATGAGACATCCTCAACAAGAGATGACTGAATATATGAATGGAGAAAACTCTCCATTCTTCCACTGCACAATCCAATCACCTTCTTTGGTGCATGACCCTCATAAAATAGACAGGGATGTGTTCTCCTCATCACATCATGATGATCATCCTCGCTATCTCCCCCTTGTTTCGCCAAGGTTCCACACCTCCTAAACAGTGGCACATTTAAAACATGAGTTGTGCCTTGATCTCCATACATGAGATCCGGGGGACTTCCTTGAAATGATGCAAGAATCCCTCTACCTAGAGCAAGAGCTCCTCCTTCCTCTACATGAGGCACTAAATAATCTCTAGATGGCACAGTGTTGTTTCCCTCAGCATGAATCGGAAACCCTCCAACAATGTTGATGCAAATATGGAATCTCTCCCAAAGTGGAAATAATTCCTGATCATCAAAGGTCAAGGAGTATCCCCTTTGCACCTTGATAGTGCCATCCCCTACTCTTGCAACATCATATAAGAAATGAGAGCATATCTGCTCTTTCTCTCCAAAGAATAACCCCAGCAACAATTGTTTTTTCTGCGTCCTCATGCTCTCATCATACCAGATATGTGATGACGGCATAGTGTATGATATAAATTTTGCATCATCACTATGCACCCATAATCTTTGTTGTTGAATGATGCCAGCATCCTGCCACATCCTTTCCATCCTCATACACTTGGAAAGAGTGTATGCCAAGTGATAGCCAAACTCCTTCAAGAGTAACCAGCGCAGCCAAGCCTCCTACTGCCCTGTATGATAAATCTGCAAGTAGCTTACCAGCTTCTTTCTCACCATCCATATCCACTCAACCAATTGTGGATGTCTTCTTCCACCATTCATCTTAGTACTCCTCCCATGAGGGTTACCATCATCCAAAATCAAACTCCTGCAATTCATGTGACCTTGAAATTCAATCTTCCCAAGGATCAATTTTACCCTATGAGGATCCAAATAGGTGGTAGGAAAAAAATTTCCATCATGATGTGCATGGCTCAAGGAATGTACATAACAATTGTGAGAGATTTTATCCATCCAAAGATGTCCTCCATCTACTATATGCTCCTGTGAGAAGGAAATAACCTCCTCAATATGATGAAGAATCTTGCACTCCATGATGTGTGGGAGTGCACCTCTACTGAAATCTCTCCGGGAGATATCCACCTCATGCATGTCCTTCCAAAACCAACGAGGCCTTGGATCTGCTGCAAGTAGGAGTCTCTCTTTGATTTGTGGCATGCTCATCGAGAGAGTGTCATCTAGAGAGGAGAAAGAGTTTCTTATCTCCAAATGTATACTCCTTCTCATTGCTTCCTTCATGGCTTCTTGAATGAAGCTGCTCTCTGAATGCTCATATGAGGAATGATTCCTCCTTTCTCAATCATTGCTCAATACAGTGCTATTCTGCTACTCTGGGTCAACTGCATGCAATGATATAGACCCATCCAAAGTCTTTGCTGAAATGACAAGAGATGGATTTTCAATCATACCTTGCTGAAATTTGGAAGCTCTTTGCAGGGCTGCAACAGTTTCCTCCTCATAAGTGTTGGCCTCCCAAACTACTGAAGATTAAGGCTACTCGTCCATGGTCTCAATAGCGCTAGTACTTGCCTCATTAGCTGGTGGTGAGGGCTCCTCCCTTATTTTTCCAAACCTCCCGATCAATCTCTGACAAAACTCAACAAGAGAAAAAACCCTTGCATGGCTTAGATGGCTGAACCACCAATTCTTTGCTTCACCATCAAGGTGCGGCGCTATAATTTCTACAGACTCTCTGTCTACTATAGGATGTAGTAGGATGAAAACCTCTAGCTTCTTTACCTAAACTTCTGCTGCACATGTGAGTGATCCATCAAATGTGGACAATAGAAACCTATCGCCTCTCATCATCTCGTAGCTGTGGGGTCTTCTTTCTTCCTTCTGCTGAATAAATTATGGAAAATATAGTATCTTGGAAGGCTCTAGGTTTTTCCCAGTATTCAGCCAGGTACTCACTTAGAATTTCTAATTCCAAGTGCTCTCTATGCTTCTGGTTTTCTTCTTTGTGAGAGTAGGAAGTGCATGGTCCTTCTTCTTCTCCTCCTTCAATATTCTTGACCTCCTTGGAGAGGTCTCCTCTGGATCTGAAAATAGATGAGAGTAAACCCATATTTTTCATCATATTAATATTATTGGGCTTAGACTCATAGGCTGAGCCAATAAAGAAGCTTTGATACCACTGTAATGTTCCAAATTAGGAACAGCTACACAAATGGGAATATCTCAATATATTACCAATGTGGAGATCAACAATTCATAATCATGAGCTAGGAAATAGTTGTGAATGCATTAAAACCAAAATGCCGAAAGATCCACATAACCATTACATTAGATTATATCAGCAACAAATGTGTATAATATCTTGAGGGAATGATCTCTCAAGCTAAGAAATGCAGCCTCAATGAAGCATATACATGAAAAATAGAGAAATGCTACTAAACAAAAGAAGCCCTGGCTATGACTGCACAATCCTTGAAGGAGAACTGCTGAAAAATGTCAATAATATATAGATATGATAATATATGGCTCAAACAATAAGGGGGAGCAAGATCTCAACCCCTGGAATCATACAATACACAATCCTTGAGAGGATTGGCTAAAATAAGTACAAAATGCAAAATCTGCAGAAATGCTAGAGTTGCTGGGAAGCAGTTGCAACTCAAAACTAGAAACGGACATAGATAGCTAATGATGCTGCAATAGATGGATGAATCTCATCCAAAGGATCTCTAGAGTGAAATGTTGATCCTATCACCTAATATCTCACACTCCAAACATGTGGAGAAAGTCCCCATTGCAAATACACTCAGAAATAACGCAGTCTAGAGAAGGGACTGCATTGTTGGTGAAGAGAAATGCTTGGCATGATGCCAATGATCTGCAATATGCTCTTGGATCTTCCTCACTAACCTTCGAGATGAATAGAAGCCCTCTCCTCTGACAGATGAGCCAAGGAAAAGGTGTATGGTGTCCTCCACTGCAACACCCCAGCAACACTGCGTTATACTTGAGCAAAAATAACACAGTATCTGAAAGGATAAGCTTTGGCCTTGCGCCAAGAGATATGGAGAATTAAGAACAATCCTTCAAGAGGACTCTCAAGAAGGATAAGGAATCCTAAAGAGAAATTTCCCGGCAATTCTTGCTAAACAGCAAAATAATGCACAATGTCTGAATAGACATGAAATGAATAATCCAAGCATGAGAAACAATGGTTTCCTTGCCCTCCTTTTAAACAAGTGAAAGCTCTCTCTCCATGGGCCCCATCCCTTATGGTTTCCTCCATAAAATATCCTCTTCCTCATTCACATTGCATTGTCTTCCAAAGTAAGCCACTCCTCCTATGGCAACGTTGTTGACTTGGTCAAACCTAACCGAGTCTTCATGCATTTGCCCCTTTTCGCAATAGGGTGCAAAATCAAGCTACTCAGATGATCACTTTCACATTATGAGAGATTTTATTCATGTCTTCAATAGGAATGGTTTCCTTTACCCATTTATTTAGCTGCAAGGTGATAAAGGAAAAATTTTAATATTCCATTTAGCTATGAGCTAAAATGGGAACATTACATACATGTTGGGCCTTCCTTCTACTAAGCATGGAAAAGACTGTGTTTTCATGGTTGTCAACAGATTCTCAAATATGGCCATTATGGTGGCCTGCAAGAAAAATATCACAGTAGAAGCCACTGCTAAACTCTTCTTTGAGCGAGTGTGGGTGCACTTTGGGATCCCACAATCTATAATATAAAATCAGGACAGTAGGTTCCTCCGTAAATTTTGATCCAGTCTCTGTTCAATGCTAGACACCAAGCTCACCAAGTCCATAGATTTCCATCCCCAAACTGATGGCCAGACAGAGGTCGTCAACAAGATGATTGTACACATTCTACGCACGTACAATTCAAAGCATCCACACACATGGGATGAAAGCCTCCCCTATGTACAAAAAAGTTATAACCGGGCTCTCCACAGCTCAACCAGTCACAACCCCTTTCAGGTGGGGTTGGGATTCCAGCTTCTTTGCCCCATTGACATAGCCATGCCATTTGCGGCTACTTAGGCCAAGCCGACTCATGTCCATTCTGAAGCTGACAAAGTAAACATCTTCATTGAGCACATTCATCACATCTGCCAATAGGTTCATGACATATTGGATAGAGCCAATTCTAAGAACAAGCAACGACATGATCAACATCGGGTGCCACACAACTTCCAGGTGGGAAAAAAAGTGTGGCTACAGTTGCAGAAGGAGTGCCTCACTAGACCCCCCACAAGCTTCACTTGCTCTGATATGGGTTGTACACCATCACCAAGGCTGTAGGGAACAATGCCTTTGAGCTTATTATTCCACCATTCCTTGGTTTGCACCCAGTATTCAATGTGGACCACCTTCGTCCCTACTTCCCATCTCTACTTGACACCTCTCACATTGCAGAACAACTCACACCAATAGAGTTAAACCTAGACTGCATGGACTAGGCCACCATGGATTATATCATGGACATGCAAATCAATAACACTCGTCAATAGAAGATCTGGCTATATTGGGTTGTCAAAGCTGGCCAACTCCTGCACCAAGGAAAGTGGTTCATCAGGGACCAAGTTTAGCAGAAGTTTCGTCATCTCATGGAGGAACTCAACACAATGGGAAACATTGCTTCCTAAGGGGGAAGGAATGATATAGGTAGATATTGGTGGCCACCTGCCTATTCCACTTATGTCCCCACCAATATCTCTTTCAGCTTTTTAGTTTCAGCACAACTTACTATTTTTAGCAGTTTTTTGGGTCCTGAACTTTCGGAGCCATTTTGAGGCCCTAAACGACATTTTTTGGGCATTGTTTGTCTGACGAATCTGATTATGTTTCAAAATTGATATTTGTAGCAATGGTTTTATTCCTCGAATAGATATTTCTAACGATGTATCATGTGCATCGAACGGAGGTAGTATGCCAAAGTTACGACCCCGAGAAGTTGAAACATCAATTTAGCCAAACGAGGCCAATAGTTTTGGTGCTTAATCTCCTAGGGTTAGGTTTTTGGATTTTTAGGGTTTTCCATTGTTTTCCTATAATAAATATGCCCTCGAGCCTCATTGTAACATAGGTTAGAGGCTTGTAGCCACCACATCTTTTCTCAGAGATAAGCTACCAGCACCCTAGCTAGTTTATTTCCATTCTGTCTGTAAGCAAAATTCAGTTCTTTGCTATTAATGAAATGAAGTGTTATTTCCACTACATCTTTGTATTTATGGTTATATGTGTATTATGTTGTGTTCCTACATAAATCCAGATCACTAGGACCCCATCCCGGGCCTCCCTCCACTCTGAATAAGCTACCTCGAGGCCGAAATTCCATCATTTCGAAGGCCATCCTACAGGTTGGTCTTGACGTCACCTCTGGCAAAAAACTCTCCATTAAAGGGGTTCTTAGAGAAATACATACCCCCGATCTAGTTTTTCGATGAAATGCCTCTTCTTCA
The DNA here is from genome assembly GCA_034641835.2 of Pinus albicaulis. NCBI lineage: Eukaryota > Viridiplantae > Streptophyta > Pinopsida > Pinales > Pinaceae > Pinus > Pinus albicaulis. Next base: position 843,105,379 of record CM076571.1, on the reverse strand, counting down.
GCTGTAAAGGGATGGCCAACCTAGCCAAGCGCCTTGCTCTCAGGTGCATTTTTGTTTCAGTTCATGTGGATATCATCCTCCTACATGAAACGCGTGCCTCATATTCATTTGTTAGCGAGACTTTATCCTACCTTCTCCCCTCTTTCACTTTCCATGCTTTGGATGCCAATGGGCGATCGGGTGGTCTAGCTCTATGTATCAATCCCCGTCACATTAAACTCCTTAATTTTTTGGGGATGGAGGGCACTTTGGAATTGGACGTCTTCTCTGAGGCCCTTTGTCTACAACTCAAGATCATCAATGTTTATGGCTCTTGCTTGAATTGGAAACTATTCTGGTCTACTCTTATGCACTTATGCCTGTTACGCACCGACAACTTAATACTTGCTGGGGACCTGAAATTCTCACTTGGGATATCTGAAACCTAGGGCCCTAATTCTCATGTAGACCCTTTCTTATTATACTTCTTTTGAATTCTTGTGACTCATCATCTGGTTGATCCTCTTTCGATCTCCCCCTCCCACACTTGGCGCAACCAGCATATTGGCGACGATATGGTCGCTCGCAGGCTTGATTATTTTCTCATTAAGGAGGATCTCCTCCATAACCTTGGTTTTCATAGAAAATGGATTGGCTTGGGGGGAATATTTGATCATTCACTGATATAGATTGAAATCACTAGTGCTTTCAACAAGCCGACCTCTCCTTTCAAATTCCGCTTAGTCTGGGTATAGGACGTTGACTACATTAATTTGGTAAAATCATAGTGGAGGCTTGCTCCCACTCTGGGATTTCACATGCTCTCATATATTTTTGTGCACAGACTCCTCTCCATCAAAAATCATACTATTACTTGGGCTAAGAACAAAAAAAGAAAGGAGGATCATGACCTCTGCATTATTGAATATGAAATTCAAAGACTTGAAAAACCTATCAGGGGCGGGTTCACTTCAGAAGCTACGAAGACTTAGCTCATCAAGTTGGAATATGATCATCATAAAATTATTCAAAATAAGGATGAAGTCTGCAGGCTTAAAATTCATACCACTTGGATCAAATTTGGGGATGAAAAATCTAAATTATTTCATCAATTTTCTAGGGGTAGGAAAGCTATCAATACCATCTAGGATCTAAAAAATGATGATGGAACCTATGCTTACACTTTTGAATAGCTTGCTTAGAAATGTATTTCCCACTTTAGATAAATGTATAAGGCACCTCAGCACCCTAAACTGGCCGAGATCATCAAGGTGGCCTCCCTTTTCCCTAGATATGTTGATCCTCTATCAGATGAGGACCTCCTTGCACCTGTTTCTATGGGGGAATTAGAATTTGTCCTAAAATGGTTCAAAAAGGATAAGAGTCCTAGCCCTGATGGATGGTCTTTGGAGTTGTATATGGCCTTCTTTGACATGCTGGGACAGGTCCTACTAGCGGTTATGGAAGATACTCGACAATCTAGGTGCATCTACAAGGCTTTCAAATCCATTTTCATCTCCCTCATCCCCAAATCATACCACCCCTCATTGTTTAAGGATTTTCACCCCATCTCATTGTGTAATTGCATCTACAATATTATGGCTAAGATTATTGATAATCAACTCAAGCCTATTTGATCTAACTTTATTTCTCCTGAACAATCTGCATTCCTTGAAAACAAACAGATTCATGATGCCATCGACATTGCACAGGAAGGCCTCCATTCCATGCACGCCAAGAATATCAAAGTTCTGATCCTCAATATTGATCTTGCAAAAGCATTTGATCAAGACAGTTGAATCTACATCCATATGCTTCTTACTCATCTTTCATTCCCCATTTAGGTTATCAATTGGATCACGTGTTGCATCACCTCTGTTTCTTATAGCATTCTCATTAATGGGGCTGCTACAGGTTTCTTTCATGCAGAGCGGGGTCTCCACTAGGTTTTTCCAATGTCCCCTCTCCATTTCCTCCTGATTATGGAAGGCATCATCAGATGCATAATTGATGAAAGGGGCAGAGGAAGACTAAAAGGCATTTGTATTTTGGAGAATTTCATCCTCACTCATATGATGTTTGTTGATGACATTATTATTTTTCTCAATGGATATTTAGGTGACTCCACAGTGGTGACATCAATATTATTACTTTTGTACTACTACAGGAATGCAATGCAAGAACAACAAATCCACTTTGACATGTTATCGTTGCTCTCCACATGAGGTCCATTATGCATAGTAGAGATTCCCTTTTACTCCTACCCGATTTGAAGATGGACTGAAATACTTGGGATTCTACCTAAAACCTGTTAACTATAAAAATATTGACTTGAATTGGTTAATCACCAAGATTGAAAAGAGATTGAACAACTAGTGCCATAGCTAGCTCTCCAGGGCAGGACAACTGGTACTTATCAAGCTAGTTTTGGAGGTCATTTCAGTCTACTGGATGTCTCTGGCCTGGATTCCATAAGGCATACTACACAAGATACATAAGATATGCTGCAAATTTCTCTAGATCGGGGCTAAAGAAGGTCACACATTTTCCTAGTCTAGATGGATGTGTATTTCTTTACCTAAGCATTGGGGTGGGTGGGTTATCAAAGATATTCTGACTTTTGCACAGGCACTTTCTGCCAAGCTTGGGTAGCAAATTCTCACCTGAAACAATTTATGGACCAAGGTTGTCACCCTCAAATACATCCACCTACTCAGCACTATTGAATGGTTCCATCAACTCCCTGCACAACATCCCAATTGCTCCACAATCTGGTGTGTTATTCAGTGCTCTATCAAACACATTAGTATTAGACTAGCCTGGAAGATCGGTACATGTTATTTGGTGCGTATTAGTTGGGATCCTTGTAAGGGATGTGGAAATGCTCACATCCTCCCACCTACACTCATTGACACCCTCAACCGCATTGGTATTAACACACTACATCACATTGCTGACAGAAACCAAACTACCATATTCACCCAAGGCTGGTTGAATCATATGGATTTATAAATTCATCCACAATGGGAGGTGACTTGGAATATATATCTAGATGCATTAAGAGATTCACATGTTAGAATCATAGACCGTGAAGATGAACTCATCTATACTATTTCAAAACACGTAAATTACACCCCAAAAGAGGGGTACCTTTACATATATAGTCCACATTGGCCTGGTAATCTACTCCCTTGGCGGCGCACCCAATGGAAATTAAAATGACCTTATAAAGTGAGGCGCCTAATGTGGTGCATTCTATCAGATAAAATACCTACGGGGGCCAACCTCAAAAAGAGCTCGCAAATTGGACCCAATAGATGTACCCTTTGTGTTGTTGCTGTTGAAGATATCGTGCACCTTTTCCTCAATTTCCCATCCATCCATGATGTTTGGCATCTTATCATCACCTCCCTCAACCTCCAACTTTCTTGCGAGGGGTTGTCTATATCCATTGCATGAGAGACATGGTGGCTATATTCTAATCCCCACAAGCTTTGTAACCTTCCCATATTATTTTGTTGAGGCATTTCGATTGCCCACAATCGGACCATCTTCCACAAATCCCCTCTCAATTGGACCTCATCTGTTGCTCACATTATTTCCAACTATCATATGATTTCGGATGACCCCCCACCTCCCCCTACCTGGATTATTAATCTTGAACATACTGATCACTCCCTACGGTAGGAATATTTTGATAGTTCTACACAGTTTCATGGTTATGGAGGTGGTTTCCTTATTCATTCTAGTCCTCTACATTTTTTCAGAGTCAAGACCGGTCTTGGGCGTGGCACCAACAATTTTTCTGAACTTTCCTACCTTCTGTATCTTCTACAATTTTCCATCACTAAAAACTGCCATAATCTACAAATCTTTGGCGACTCCAAAATTATCATTGACTGGTTCAACCAACACACAACCTGTCATGTGCACACACTCTAGGAAATTTTGGATGAAGTAATTCATTTCAAAACACATTTTGATTATATCTCATGTCAACATATGTGCAAGGAGAGGAACGTGATTTATGATCTCCTATCCAAGGAGGCAACACACTTAGTGAGAGACCACGTGGAGATACAGGAGTAGAATGATCATGCATATTAAAATTATTTTCACCGTCCTTTTGATCCTTATCAAAGGATGGGGTGAAAAACCCATCAGAGGCTGCTCCAGATTTATTTTTGTTATGTTACTTATAGCATATTTTGTACACAGATTATTATGTTAATATTGATGTCACACAGTATGTATCTATTCGAACACTTATTAGATGTATTTATTTCTACTATTTATTTTTCTATCATGATCCAAATTTATTGCTAATATGAATATGATCTCTGCATATACAACATGAAACTTTTATTTCATATTAATAGAAGTGACGATTTTTCCTGTGGAAAAAAAAAACAATTAGAGATGCACAATCAGTCTAGACATAATACAACACACTATCATAATTAGGTCGACTCATGCCTAAATGTCATTAACCTGACCATCGAGTCACTATCATGTAACAACAAGTTATATATCATTTTCATCAACAACATGTAACCTAATCATCAAGTTAACTATCATACAACAATAACAAGTTAAACCATAATATGCTGATCAACAAAATATAAGTTATCTAACATAAAAAAATGATAGGAATGCATACCACCACAAGTTTCTATCATTCATGACTATCTGACATGTACATATAACCACACTAATCAACTAGCATCTATAATGTATGCAACAATAACATTAATATGATAAAAGGAATACTCATAACCATAATGCATCCAAAATGCATATAACTACACTGATCAACTAGTATTTATCACGTATGTAACCATAATAATATAATGACACACATATAAGTAACCCTAATTATTACAACAACCATGAACCACACACCTGCATGCCAAACATGCACACTTGTATGATGATATGCTCTTGCCTCGAGGTCCAATTTTGCAACTTCACTTTGATGGTTTGTATCTCCTGCTCTATCGAAGCCAACACATTAGCATCATAACATAAAAATATCATCATGATGACCTAATTGCATACATTGACCTTATGAACAACAACATTCACCAAAACAATGCAAACATGACCATATGCAACACTTGACATGTATAACAAATCATTTACGACCAATGCATGTCCCAAATATAGAATCACATAAACAAGCATACACAGACAACACACAAGCATGACCAATATGTGACCTAGTGCAAATAATAAATGCATGTAAAACATGTAGCAACATGTAAGAAAGTGTGCACGAACAAGACATAAGCAAGAACAAAACATAACTAGTCATACACTCATGACAACATGTTGATAACGACACCATCAACCCTCCCGTGGCGAAACCATTGCCACCATGGCCAACATAATGCGGATGCACAATCACATACACCATAGGTATGAGAAACACATATATACCCAACATAAATGCATGATCAACACATCGCCCATCCATTCTGAGGGTTGAACCATGCTCTGATACCACTCTATAACAACATCTTCCCACATCTACCCAAGTAATCAACCAACCGGAGTAAACATGTGACAAGAGGTTACTAATATGATATTAAAGATCCTAGGTGACCTTAACAAAGTGGAACCAATGGAAGAAAGGAAAGCACACCTTACAAAACTTCAAAAACATCATCAGGAGGTAACCTAACCTTCCAGGCCCCTGAAACCTAAGGGAGACTTACTTTTTTACCAATTTGAGACTTAGTCATAGGCATGGCAAGGAAATTTAGCGGCTAAAATCCTATAGATGCAGGCATGCCAAGGAAAGGTAGTGGCCAAGGCTCAGTCTGGTTAGTTTTTTTCCTGCAACTTCTATATTTGTGCCACCTTTTCAGCCCTAGAGCGCATGGTACTGCCCATAACTTCATGAAATTTTAGGAGATTATAAATAAAATTAAAAAAATGTATGTAAGCAATCACATCATCATGAAATCATATAGACCCATCCTATCCATGACATACATTTCGTCAAACATGTCACAAACATTGCATCTACAAGTTTAAACTATAGACTTAAGCATTGGGGTCTCTTACTTATCCGAGAATCACTAAAAATATTTTTTCCCCTACATCATAAGTTGTTAAACAATCTATTTGACCATAGATACTTGTGTATTCATTTACAGGTAAGAAAATGATTAGAGCCATACATTATCATTGGTCAAATACATGCTTATAACCAACAAAATAAAAAAAATATAATTGATATAACAACAATAAAATACATACATAAAATAGTACATTTGAATAACGAATACCAAAGGAATGAGCTCTTCATTACTGAATGTAAAAACCAAACAGAGATGGGACTTCCACATTCCACCTGACCATAGATTGGATGAGCCAGGTTTCACTTCAACAAATCACCCCCGTGCCATATTCCAATCATGAATATGCAATCTCATCAAACACATCAATCACAATCAGTCTAGGGCTTCTATAGGCCAAACCACGTCAACCCTCAACCAGTGACTCAACCTCACAGTCGGATATCACAAACATCATAGATTATTCTCTATCCAAGTTGTTCAAGGGCTCCAGAGTATTTCTTCCAACTAGGGATTCCAGGACTAGTAACTAAGCCCCAACAGTTACAAGCATTCCAAAGCTTTTTTCTAGCTAGGTCTTCTAGGATAAGTAATTGAACCCACTTAGGGCTTCCAAAGCATTTTTCCAACTAAGGCTTCATGGAATAGTAACTCAACCTACATTTTTCTGTCGGGATTTCATAGTGTTTTTCCAACTAAGGCTTCCAATAACTAATAACTCAACCCAAAAAATAATGGAATCATGAGAACCAACCATAAAAAAATTGATGGAATAATCCCACAACACCATGGCTACCCAGGAAATGGAAAGGCTAGGAAAATCCACATGCATACACCATGCATTCCAAAACTAGCGAGGAAAAGATAAATGAAACTTGGTACCTGCACTTAGAATCTATTGTAGACGTCGATCCTGATGCCCACTTGTGATTTCCTACTCTTCCTTTGCCTTGCCTTCTTGCTCCAAATCACTAAGTATCCACACTCTCCAAGAGTGCTCCAAGAAAACCCTAAGTATCCAAGAGTATGAGAGAGAGAGAGAGAGAATAATGAGAGTTCCACCAAAACCTATCAAAACCTCCCCAACTGATCCTCAGAAGCATTTTTATTAATGAGGCCTCTATTTTCTTCATTTTCCATTATTTTCCATCATTTTCCTTCGCACATGCAAATGGTGACGTTTCACCTTCTTTTTCTCCAAATTTCCTTTATTTTCATAAATAAAATGCCAGTTAATGCCTCATGCCTTTCAAAATCCTTTGTCATTGCTTCTCCCAATTTCCTTTAGCCATAATAAATGAAATGAATACTCACTAAGATGTTTTTCCCACCATTCAACTTGGAACATGTGTCCTGTCATCGTGGTCTTATATTTTTTTACATGGGTTTTTAACCAGGGTTGTTACATGGGCTTCATGGGATACTATTTCAATTTTGTCAAAAATTGTGGATGAATTTCCATACCATTAACAAATATTCTCAATAAAAATGAATTTTTATGGACAAAAACAACTCAACACGCCTTCTTGGCTCTCAAAAAATCCATCTTATCCATCCCTATAATTCCCCTACTAGATTTCACCAAACCATTTGTGGCCGAATGTGATGCCTCATGCACCGACATTAGAAAATTATTAACTTAAGAAGGTTGAATACTAGCCTTTACAATCCCATAATTAAGTGGTGGACATTTGGATCAATCTACTTATGAGAAGGATATTATAAGCATCCTACATGAAGTAGACACTTTGTAACCATACCTTCTCAGGTGACATTTCCATATAAGAATTGGCCATCATAGAATGAAGTACTTATTGGAGCAATGCTTATCCTCTCTGAAAAAAAATAAATGGCTTGCTGAAATGTTGGGTTGTGAATATGAGATATTCTATAAGAAGGGTCGAGACAATGTTGTGGCAAATTCCTTGTCTAGACAATTTTAGGAGTATGATACCCTCTTATCCATATCTTTACCCATATCATATTGGATTGAGGAGGAACACAATGAATGGTTGAATCGTCCATATCTTTCCAAAATAATAAAAATGTTACAGGAGGATCCTAACCCCCCAATGGGTTATACTTGGAAGGAAAATATTCTTTGATATAAGTATTGTCTGGTTCTCTCCCATCACTCCACACTCACATCCCACATCTTAGCAAAGCTACACTTCTCACCCATTGTAGGCCATTCCGGATTTAAGAAAAATTATGCTCGTGCACATCACTCCTTATTTTATGATGATATTTATTTAATATTTCCTCATGGGGTTTCATGTATAGACCATAAAGAACTTAATAAATGTGGTTTACTAAATTATTTTTCATAGTGAAAGAAATCTTACTTAGGGTAAAATTGGTCTTACATGGTGTACTTTGGTCCATATAATAGTAATAGGTTAAATGACCAAAAAATGGTGTAACAGATTTCCCCTAACATGCAAGCATTAGGATCTAATCGTATGACTGAAGTACATTGTAAGAACTCAATCACTAGACACCGAAGGGGAAGTCAAAGAGAGAGAGAAATATAAGGTAGACCAAAGCGCTAGAGGACTAGACGCTGAGGAGGCAAGACTTATGGGTGCGACAAGTCTCTTTTATGACTGAGTACTTGTGCTATAGGCGGCGGGGGAGGCATACCTATCCCTGCCAAGACAAAGTACAAAGAATAATGCATCCAATAAACAAGGGACTGAACTATATAGTACATGCTAGCATAAACATGAGCCAGATAAAAATATGATAATGAATCCCACATAAATATTGTGCTTGGGATGACAGCTAGGACTTGTACAATAATATTTGAGTACATGACATACATATATAACCCAAATGCCCCTGTAAATAGGAAAGAGCTATGAAATCTGACTGATACATGTAATCAAAAAGGCATTGCAAGTGGCTAAGGCCGACATCATCAAATCTATGGAGCTACATCAAAGGATGTAATTGAGAGGTCATCTGGGCATGTGGGGGGCTACCTATAGGGCCACCCCCTCATCAGGGCTGAAACATCTCACACACAACCGGGAATCACCAGTATAATCTGTTTCATCACTAAACCATCAAGTATAGGGATCTCAATCATGTTGTAAGGAGCTGGAGCCTTAGAAACAATCAAGTCAAAGGGCTGTAAGGAGTCCCTTTACCTAATCGAAAGCACCAAACAAGAGTGGAGGCTGGAACGAAGATACACCGCCCTATAGACCTGTCTTCTGGAATGAATAAGCTATTGTTGACAGAAGGAGGTCTACCATAGGTGAGGTAATAAGAGGTCCTCAACTAAGGCACGAGAGAAAATAGTAGAGCGACTAACAGACTGACACTAATGATGATGATGAAATGGGGGGTACTGAGTAGTGGTCAGACGACTTCCCTTGTTAAAGCATAAAGGACATGGATGACCTGGCAGCGACTGAAACAATATCAAAGGGATAGGGGATAGTAGGACTGAAGGCTATAATGTGTGACACGAGAGAGGGACAAAGAAATGAAGGATGGAGGACTATATTGGGATACAAAGGGACTCAGTATAGACTCCATGAATGTGATGATGACTCAATTCAGATGCTTTAAACAAGGGCGACTTGATATTGCTGCCACATGGTAAAGGTCCAATGGGGACCATAAAAACATGAGTACAAGATCGTTACTCGTGACAAAAGTTGACACGAGCATGGACAAGTATGGAGGAAAAGTGGTGCCACAAGTACAAGTGTTGCAAGTGAAGAAATTCAATTTTGAGGAGTGGTGAAGCGGTCCTTTGTGGACAAAATGTGTCCTTACGAAGTATCAAATCATGAAAAACTAATAGATACCCATTTGAGGGCTTGGTGAGAGATTTCCAATTGTATAGATGGTTTTTCAAATAGAACTATGGTTTGGCCGCAACAGGCGAAAGAAAAATCAGGGGTTTCTCTTTTAATAAGGCATTTCCCCTCCAAATTCACTCATTTGCAAGTGTAGCTATGGTGAATGTAGAGAGGAGAGAAGGCCCTAAATCTTGTGGCAATCGTAGTGGACAAACCGACTGTTGGAATCGAGATCTGTTAGTTTTAGGTAAGAGGCCTAACCCTACTCTTTCATTTCAATGAATCAAAATTTCAATTTAGGTACCCATAGCTCATGAACAGGCCAGGTCGCACTTTTTGGGGTCTGCTATGTGACCTGGGTAGTAGGTACTGGGTAGAAAACTACGACTTGTCCCAGGAAATGACCTGAAAAGTATGACCTATCAGAGGAAGGTGGTTTCAGTGTTGTTTTTGGCTGAGATCTGGGATGTTTTATGGTTGATGGGCATTGGTGCCATCAAGCATGTTATGATCATGCAAAAATGTATTTATAAAGGGGGAATATAAACACATTTTTATGATGTTGTGTGCCATTTTTTTTCATTATGGTTATGAAGTTCGAGAAAGGGAATGGAGGATTACCAATCTCTTTTGGTATTGCATATATGAAGCAAATGGAATTAAGTTTCTGGGTTGGCACACATGGTGTCACTATCCCAAAGAGAGGATTTGGAGATAATGAACTCGTGTTCTCCTAGAAAACCCATAGGTTGGTCAACAACAATGTCTAGGTGACTAGGTTGCTAATGTAAGATGAAGGAATGATGAGGGGTATCATCCCTAGAGTGACTTGAAGTGATATGGGACTCTAGGGATTCTTATAAATGGGGAAGAATAATGGTACTAGAGTTGACACGACCAGATACACTAGGAGATTTGTGGAGAATTTCTTCCCCTGGACTCTCAAATATGGGTGCCCCCTTACCCAAACATTGGGTGTCAACGTAATGGCCACAATTTGTATGTGGTTTGAATGTATGGGTTCAATGTAAGGGGGGTAGATAAAATTAGGGGTGGTGATTGATTACATAATGTCGTCATCATGATAGAATATGTGCTGACTGGTGGAAGAAAAACCACCTAACGCGGCGAAGCTACCTGACTCATCATCATGAGAAGATAGGTTCACATGCGCATCATCACAATGGGTGATAGAAAAACAAGTAGATGAAGGATCCACTAATGTTGAGCCCAATGTGACCACTGAAGGGAGGTCAGGTGAAATAGAAGGGGAAGGTTGAGGAGGGTCTTTTATTGAGGATCTCATATATGATGATAGGTAGAGGATGGTGGCCGTAGGCTCCCTCATCTCAACATTAGGAGGGGGAATGTCAATGGGAGCTAGTAAATCCTCAAGCTGGCCTGCAGCATACTACGCAAGGACGAGGGAGGCAGATTGGTTCTGTTCAACCTCGTACTCCCGAACTACCTATAAAGAGGCACGGTAATGCGTAAGGTCGGGAAAATGGTGGGATTAATGGCCATGGAGATCACACAGAGCATAAGGTTGATTGGTGTGAATAGTCTTAGGGTTCTCGGCTGCAGTTGAGGAAGAAATAGAGGCTTCAGGGATCGTAGAATCAAGGAAGGAAACTTTAACCATGGGCTTGATATGGGGCAATTCAGAATAGGTATGGGTGGCATGGAAGACAACATCACACAAGGTAGAAGGCTTTGGAGGTGGAGGAGGAGCAGGGTCAGTTAGGGCAGGCTTGTCTTTTGAAGCCCTCTTGCGAGATTTTCCCTTTTTACCCGAAGTTGTCGCAACAGAAGAAGGTTCCTGTTGAGGTGGTTGAGGCACTGTAGCATTGGGATAAGTCTTGGGGACCAGTTGAACCAGTTTCAAAGCTAGCTAAGGTTTGGGTTGACCAAGCGGGGTAGTGGCTGGGGTATCAAGGTATCAGACGAGAATCCCCAGGGTTAGGTTAGGAAGAAATAGGGTATCCATTAAAGGTACCGAGTACAGTCCAGGAGGGGGAGCAAGGAATGGTATCTGAATGGAGGGGTAATGACCAGGCAACATGGCTCCAAGATGGTTAAGGCTTGGAGGAACTATTCCAGGAGGATAAAGAGGTTTTGGTATACCAACTACAGGTGAAGGGCCAGAAGAAGGGGGTCCAAAAGGCTGAATTGAAGTGCTAGGAGCAGGTTGCAAGGGGTGCTACTGCTGACTAGCTGAAGTAGGCTGCTTGAGAGTAGCCCAAGATGATTGCATCATGCAAAATTTCGATGAGCTGGGATCAGAGACAAGAGGAGGAAGACAAGGGAGAGTACCAAGAAAAGAGGAGTCTTTATAAACTCCAAGTGAGACACTGGTCAAAGGATCGATGGTTTGCTTATTGGCCACTGAAGAGATGATGGACTGAGTGGAGGTCTGAGACTTCAGTTCATAATATGTCAACTGGTCAATGGTGACTATCTTTCCATTATGAGGGAAGGACATCTTGCAGTGGATCACAGATGGGACAGCATAAATCTCATAGGTGTAGCTGTGACCCAATAGAATGTTGTAATCTAAGGGGGCGTCAATGACTTTTATGTCAATGCAAACAATATTTCCCGCAAGAGTAATAGGAAAATTGTGGAATAAACTAATGGGCTAGGAGGCGTGGCCATCCCACACTTGAAGAGTGATTGTAGAAGGAGCCAACTCAAGTGATCTGAGTTGCTTCCAAACCAAATTGGACATCACACAGGTGGATGCCGCCTCATCAATGATACAATGAGAAATGTTGGCGTTCTAGATCTTGACTGGGATTTGAAAGGTGACATAAGAAGGAAGATGAGGATTTTCTAACCGGTCAGCATCAAAGATGATCAAACGATCATCTAAAGATCTACAGTCCCCATGGTAGATAGTAGAGCTTTTCGTTTTGAAGGGCACGACTGAAGGATTTCCAGCCTTGAGGTGGTAGCAAGAGATTGTGTCAAATCATCTACTATACTATATGAATGGGCAGCTTTTCCAAAAGTAGCATTGCAGCTTAATGGTCCCTTATGGATCTTAGGAGGAACCTCTGCCTTAGGCTGAGGGATCTGCAAAGGACCATTGGTTGTCGAAAGAGGCTTTGTAGAACCTGAAAAAGGGGACTCGAGGATAGACATAGTGGGAGGATTTTTGTATTGACGGGACCGAGTCTGAAGGTTGAGGTCCATGGTTATAGGTTGCTCATAGTTCATCATGAGAATCTATAATCGAAGGTACTATATGGAGAAGGTTTAGTGGCCGCCTAACATTCAGGTGGTTGGGTAGCCAAAAATCCTTGCTGAGGGAAAGGATTAGTAAACACAGCCGGTTGACTGGGTGTGGGACTGGGAGGGATGGAAGGGGAGGCTTGCTGTCCTCACAATACTTCTTGAGACTCCCACATCTACTGCATATGTGGTAACAGAGAACAATCATGTGTGTAATTACCAAAAACAACACAACATGAATAAAGCTTATTTGTGAGAACAAGCCTGTCTTGCCTGGTTTGAGTGCCCTGTTGCTGGTTAGTAGTCTTAGGTGCATTACCTTAAGGATTAGGTCCAGGATTACCAGGGGCAGGTTGATTTTGAGTGCCTTTCCTCTTCTTTTTAGACATAGGAGGATTATTCACGCCCTGCTATGCATACACCTACCCCTGAGGAGGAGGTGGTTGTTATTGCGGGTGTTGAGAAGGCAATGGAGGAAAAGGTGTTAATGCTAGAGGAGCTAGAGCACCAGGCTGTGGATATGAATAATAAATAGGTTGGGAAACATTATGGTAAACAGGAGTTGGGAAAAAGGAGGAGGCATGTCGTATCCTAGATACATGCTACCGGGAGGGGGAAAGGTGATGGAGGTGCTGGCCTCTCCTTGAGGGAGACCATAGCCCATGGGAGGCTAAGCGCATGGATGAGAAAGAGCTCCAACGATATTGTCGGTGGAATCAGATTCCCCCGGTGCATTGGCGCCACCGGGTCTAGGAAGATCAGGTAGAACAGTATAAACATAACCTGACTGAGCGTAGATCAGGTCATATTTTAAGGAAATTTGGAGAGCGACTTCTTTGGTTTGAGGGAAATGCGATGCGACATCCTTTTCAATAGCAGACAAGAGAGATCTAAGGAACCAATCCATGTACACATGGTCTTTGAAGGTAGGGGATCGACATAGGCTATTTCTTCTCTGCCATTCCTGGACATGATCGAATAGGTGGGTCACAAACAATTGATGAGAAGAAGTCAAAAGTTTGGTAAGAGTGTCATAAAGAAGGGGAAGCTCAAAATAAGACAGAAAATCCTGAGTAAGAGTCGTAAAGGTGGTATGAGAAGAGGAGGTCTGATCAACATACCACTTACAAGCTTCACTAGTAAGCATACATTGGAACAACCGAAGACGGACAATCATCAGTAATGGAGTTAGAAAAAAACCACATGTGGAAAGATCGAACATGGTTTGTAGGATATTCCCCAGCAAGAACTTCAAACTTGTGGATGTTGGAAGGGAGCTTGGTTGGCATAGCAAGCCAACCAACATCATGGCATATAGGGTCATTGATCGACTGGTTAAAATCGGGAAGACTGAGGCTCGCCATATAGGGGACAAAGGGAGCAGCCGGGGTAGTTCCTGTTGCAGTCCCACTAGTAGTATTCCTAGCATTAGGGCTAAGGTTACCACTAGCGTTAGGTCTTGAACCAGACATGGTGAAGGTGAAAGGCAGAGAACTGTGGGTGGAACCAAAAGGGGAACCGAAAGAACTAGAAGAGGAGTTGGAGTGTGGACTCGTTGGAGGACTAACTCAAATCCTACACAGAGGAGTAAGTCTTCCTATCAGAAACTAGGAATGAAAGCCAAGAAGCATCTGGGATAAACGCCTTCGTGGTGCAATGATGACGACACAAACACAACACAAAGGGAAGAGAGACCAACAAGGCCAAGGAGGCGCAGTATCAACTGATTACAATATCAAAACAAGGGCAGAGAGGTGTTGGATCAATTGATTACAATGTTTTAAAGTATTTTCTTGGCGGTGTTAACTAGGCTCTTTTCCACTTAGGGTGTGTGTGTTAAAGTGTGTAAATTTTCATTTTTAAATCCAGACATTTGAAGAGAAAAAGAAAAGTGTGTTGTATAACTGTAAATAAACCTATAGATAATAGTATATGAAACTAAAATAACATAAAATAAAAAGCTAATTATGCATTAATCTAAACCCAAGGAGGCAGGCCTCTCAACAACTAGTCTGTAGGTGGGTAGAAATCTAGTCCAAAAACACTAAAATAGCCAATAGATCTAAGGTCGAGAGGGACAGGGATCTAAAGGTCAGATCTGCTGGAAATAGGTGCAGAAAACAACAAAAAATCATAGGAAATATTGTTGTAAATGAAGTGGCAAAAGGCTATATCCTCAAGGGAAGCAAAGGGGAACCTAGAGGAAAACCTAAACAAAACTAAAGGAGATGTTTTCGATGGATAAATAACCAATCTGAAATGGATCTGAAGATAAGATATCATATCTAAAAAAATGGTTGAACACACTAAAATTTCAGACAACCTACAACAGCTAAAACTCTTCCACAAAAGGTGGAGGGTACTGAAGCCCTAGGGGGCCATGTTCCCACTTTTTTGAGTAAAAAAAAACAAGTACAGGTCCAAAACGTGTGGATACGGAGGTCAGAAAACCCTGAACAGAGGCCTAGACAAACCCAGAAAAATCTGAGAAAAATTCCCGCAAAAATTTTAAGTCACAGTTTCTGACCTATTTCCTTTAGAGGTCACAGGTTTTTGCCTATTTTCTGCTCCCTGGAGGTTCATTTTGTAGTTTTGGCCCAAAAAGTGCGACCTGCACTTTCGGCACTCTCAAGAGCAGGTTTCAGAAAATTTTGTCGTCATAGTTGCAATTGATTCCTGTCATCTACGCAATAGGTCCGGAAACACATGGAAGTTATAATTTTTAATTTTTAAGGGTTTTATAGGTTTAAAAAAACATCAAGAAAAGAAAAACAAGAAGCTAAAGAGAAATCCTAGGGTTTGAAGTAGTTGGATATCCAAGGATCTAAAAAATGACCGCGGTCGCAATCATAAACCCATGTGGAGTCACCAGTTGTTAGTATGAATCTTAATCGCAAGCATATGAAAAAATACCACTTTAGTTGTGCATAACAAACAACCCTAACAACAAAAATGGCTACCAATATCTTTAGATCTGCAATTAGGTGACCAAGATAAATGCTGCAAAAATCTAGATCTATGCATTAAAAGATATTAAGCAGTAAATAAAAAACATGAGTTGCTCCATGCATCCAATAGACAAGACAAGAATATGTTGAATGAATTTTGTATCAATGGCACCTGGAAGGAAAAAATAGAAGGAAGTTACCAGTTCTCCTCAATTGGATGGGTTCTTGTAAGTCCTTAGCACTTCAGATCTAAAATCCCTCTCTCTTGATCGTGCAGAAAACGCAAACAAAAAGTGGAACTCAAAGGGAGCTCACAAGAAAATGGTAGCAAAATATGAAAATGATGGTGGATCAAAGTCAGACCAAAAGTATAGATCCAGAGTGATCTTTAGGCAACAAAATGCAGTGAAATGAATGAAAAACCCTTCTATTTATAACAAAATATTGAATTAGTCTAGATATCGGTGCATAATTAAAATATTATTAACCAAATCAAGATCCAAATTTTATGGAATATTTTACTATATTTGTTGGAGGGAAAAAGAATTTGACTTGAGTCAAATCCCTTTATCTGTAAATAATAAATAAATAAATGATTTATTTATTATTTTAAGGATGTGGTTGAGTAATAATTAAATAAATAATGATATATTTAATTATTTATAAATGATTTAGTGAAATTTAACGAGGAATATTATTTAAATAAGGTTTAAATAATTTTTCCTAGAAAAAAATAAGATAAATAATGATTTATCTAATTAATTTTCCTGTTTTGGGTTAAATATGACTAGGAATATTAATTAAACTTCTCTTTAAGTAATTATTCCTCGAGGAAAACCAAAAAAATGTGGATTTATTTAATATTTCCTCATGGGGTTTCCTGTTTAGACCATAAACAACTTAATAAATGTGGTTTACTAAGTTATTTTTCATAGTGAAAGAAATTTTACTAAGGGTAAAATTGGTCTTATACGGTGTACTTTGGTCCATCTAATAGTAACAGGTTAGATGACCAAAAAATGGTGTAACAAAATCATTTTTCCAACCAAGGCTTCCAGGAATAGTAACTCAACCTACAATGGTCTGTCAGGATTTCAGAGTGTTTTTCCAACCAAGGCTTCCAGGAAATAATAACTCAACCCAAAAAATAATGGAATCATGAGAAAAAACCATAAAACAATCAATGGAATAAACCCACAACACCATGGCTATCTAGGAAATGAAAAGGCTAGGAAAATCCACATGCATACACCATGCATTCCAAAACTAGTGAGGAAAACATAAATGAAACTTGGCACCTGCACTAATAATCTACTGTAGATGTTGATCCTCATGCCCACTTGTGATTTCCTACTCTTCCTTTACCTTCTTGCTCCAAATCACCAAGTATCCACACTCTCCAAGAGTGTTCCAAGAAAACTCTAAGTATCCAAGAGTATGAGAGAGAGAGAGAGAATAATGAGAGCTCCACCAAAACCTATCAAAAGCTCCCCAAATGATCGTCATAAGCATTTTTATTATTGAGGCCCCTATTTTCTTCATTTTCCATTATTTTCCTTCATTTTCCTTCTCAGATGCAAATGGTGACCTTTCACCTTCCTTTTCTCAAAATTTCCTTTATTTTCATAAGTAAAATGCCAATTAATGCCTCATGCCTTGAAAAATCCTTTGTCATTGCTTCTCCCAATTTCCTTTAGCTGTAATAACTGAAATGAACACTTGCTAAGATGTTTTTCCCACCATTCAGCTTGGAACATGTGTCTCGCTATCGTGGTCTTATATTTTTTCACATGGGTTTTTAACTAGGGTTGTTACATGGGCTTGATGGGATACTATTGCAATTTTTTCAAAATTTATGGATGCATTTAAATACCCTTAACAAATATTCTCGATAAAAATGAATTTTTATGAACAAAAACCACTCAACACACCTTCTTGGCTCTCAAACAAGCCATGTTATCCACCCCTATGTTTCCCCTCCTAGATTTCACTGAACTATTTGTGACCGAATGTGATGTCTCATGCACCGAAATTAGAAAATTATTAACGTAAGAAGGTTGAATACTAGCCTTTACAATCCCATAATTAAGTGGCAGAAATTTGGATCAATCTACTTATGAGAAGGATATGATAAGCATCCTACATGAAGTAGACACTTTGTAACCATACCTTCTCGGGTGATTTTTCCATATAAGAATTGGCCATCATAGAATGAAGTATTTATTGGAGCAACTCTTATCCTCTCCAAAACAAAATAAATGGCTTTCTGAAATGTTGGGTTGTGAATATGATATATTCTACAAGAAGGGTCGAGACAATGTTGTGGCCAATTCCTTGTCTAGACAATTTTAGGAGTATGATACCCTCTTATCCATATCTTTACCCATATCATCTTGGATTGAGGAGGAACACAATGAATGATTGACTCGTCCATCTCTTTCCAAAATAATAAAAATGTCACAAGAGGATCCTAAACCCCCGATGGGTTATACTTGGAATGAACATATTCTTTGATATAAGCATTGTATGGTTCTCTCCCCTCACTCCACACTCGCACCCCACATCTTAGCGGAGCTACACTCCTCACCCATTGTATGCCATTCCGGATTTAAGAAAAATTATGCTCATGCACATCACTCCTTATTTTAGGATGAGATGAAATATGGCATTCTTACATTTGTAATTGAATGTGACGTCTACCAGTGCAACAAAGGACACTAGGAAGATTACAACCCTTTCCGCTACCTACTTCTATATGGACGTATGTCTCCATGGAATTCATTATATGTCCCCCTACATTAGGAAACAAGTCAGTTATCATCGCGATAGTTGATAACCTCTACAAATACACCCATGTTTGTGCCCTACCACACCCATTCACTCCAACCTTGGTGGCTCAAGTCTTCATGGATCAAATTTTAAAACTGTATCGAATTCCTACTTCTATTATGTTTGATCGAGATCCCACCTTTACTATAAAATTTTGGCAGGGGTTATTCAAGTTACATGGCACACAACTCCAAATGAGTACATCATATCACCCTCAGAAATATGGTCAAAATGAAGCAGTAAAAAATTATTTGGAGGCCTACCTAAGGTCCTTCTATTCAAAGAAACAATATCAATTGGTGCAGCAGTTACCTTTAGCAGAATGGTGGTATAATACTAATTCTAATGAAGCAATGAAGATTCCACTGTATGAGGTGGTGCATGGCCAACTTCCACCTCCACTAACTTCTTATTTGTCAAGATATTCCAAAGTGCAGGCATTAAACTTCCATTTAATTATTTTTCTTGTAGAATGGTAGGATAACTATGCTACTAAATGTCCATACAAAGACAATATTTCAAAAAAAAGGAATACTTTAAAGAATAATGTCAAAATTAATGTCACTAAAAATAAGAGTTTCTATACGCATGAATATATTGAATTTTATTATGATGATGAAGATGATGACTCTGATTCTAATCAATAATGTAGAATTCTCATGGCCTTTGAAGATCAATTTTCAAGTGAATCTGATAATTGTGATGATCTAATGGATGCATTAAAAGATATTGATGGACTTAGGAATATAAAAAATAATGAAGAAAAGTAATTTTGTAGGTATAAAGAGAACAAATTAGTTGAAGAATGAGTTAATGTTTTGTTAAGAGGGGGCTAAAAGAGTAGAATAAGTACTAGGGAAACAACTTCAAGATAAAGAAAAGAATTGTGAGAAATAAGAATATAAAATCTTGGGGCTAAGGAAAGAACTTGAGAAAAAATAATCCCAGTTGAATCTAAATATTAGGTTTACAAAAGGATCTGGAAAATTAGAATAAATCATTAAGGTTCAACATTCCCCGTTATTCAAGATAGGCCTTGGATACAATGCAGATCAAAATGATAAAGCAGAAAAAACTATGATATCTTTATATCTTTTTGTAGGTATAAAGAGTTATGTGAATGTTGTAAATGGAAGCAATGGTCAAGACAAAAAATCTCAACAAAATCAGGAAGGAATAAGCCATGCACAATTGAGGAAACCAAGATCGAAAAGGATCCCTTTCCATAATAAAAATCCAAGTTACTCAATAAGGTTCTTCACTGCTAGACACTCTTCCTTCATTGGTAAAATTTTTGTTTCTCATAACTTTGGTCACAAATAAATTCACTATGTAGCTTAAGAAACTATCAACACTATAGAACCAAGAGCCAAATATAATAATAATTCAAGAAATTATTTTAATAATGTTTTCTCTTCACTTATGAATGAAATTTAATGTACTATATTAAAAAAATTTACGCATGAAGAGAATGAATGTAGAAGTAGGATGAGTCTTTCTTATCAACATGAACAAAATATATAACCTACCATAGTCAAAGAGAAATATTCCCTCCACATAAATATGTGTTTTAGCTCTATATGTAAGAGATTGGAAGAATATGTGGTATGTTGAAAGTAGTTGTTCGAGACACATGATAGGTGAAAAAAATAAATTTGTCACTTTTAATGAAGTTAATAAAGAAAATAATGTTTCATTTGGTAATAATTCTCCTACTAACATTAAACGAAAAGGATTTGTGATCTTAAAAGATAAAAACCAAACATCATAATGTATTTTTTGTAGATGGCTTAAAGCATAACTTGTTGAGTGTCAATCAAATGTGTGACCAGGGGCATGGAGTCATTTTTAGTTATAAAGTTTTTTTGGTCAAAGAATTGGACACAGGAAAGATTTTAATCAAAGTGATCAGAACTCCAAATACAATGTATACACCTTAGAAGGTGACAGTGATCCAAAATCTTTAGCTTTGAGATGGAATAAAGAATTACATGTAAAATTGCATCTTATCCATAAAACTTAAAAGGCGTGAACATAAGAAGAGAGAAGCACACAAAATCATGCAAAGAAGATAAGAAATTGATAATAGAGTTCGTCCAGGAGGGACTACATCTCTGGGCCCTGATCATTGAGTGGGGAGGCCCTCTTTCATTAAGTGGAAAATAAAATGAAAGTACAGGCCTTAAAATTGGTCGAAAAATGGAGAAATTTCTTGCATAAATAGGCAGCATCATCAAAATCCTGTCGTCGAGAGGTGTAGAATCCATATAAATTTTGTCTAATTTGGACACTGTGAAAATTTGGCCCCTCTAAAAGTTGAGCTCAAATCATGGTTCCACTTGCCCCTGAGAAGGCTCAGGGTTCCACTGCCCTGTCTCGATTTCTATTCCTCTCCTGGTCTTCCTGGGCATAGTTCTGAAATGAAAGGTTGATATAGGCTGGGTTGGGCAGACTCCCCAAGGGAGCCGCTAGGCGAGTTGGTTAAGATCCTGGTTTATGGGGAGGGGGTCGGGTGGTCGAACCCTATCCCCTCCAAAAATGGTGGCTTTTTCATTATGAATACTCGACACATATTTTAATATACGGTCTATGGGGACCGGACCCACATCAAGCGGCCTGCCCCACAACTCCCTCCAGCACATTATATTGTATATGGTGAATGGGTTTTCGGTCAGCGAAGTCACATCTGTTAGCCCCAACTGTATTCAATGCACTCGATGGTTGGGTGGTGGGGTCATGGTTGCTGCCCACCCTATACTTAATTCTTTTTTGTTAATCCATTGGGGTAGGGGTAGGGATAATGGATCGCCCTACCATTTTTTTTATTTTAATTTGTTTTATTAATTTTTTTAAACCATAATATGCCTTTTTAAAATTTCTCGAAATTGACTAAAGGAGTCAACTTAATGGTCCCACAATTTCGCCCAGAATCTGGCCAGAGTTGGCCCGAATCCAGTCACTGGATTTCTGTAAATTTGTTTCCTCCTTAAGCTGCCACATCACCAAGTCTACCCATAAAATTTGACTGCCTCTAACTTTCGCATACGAGCTTGGTTTGACGAACATTTCACACCGTTGTGTTCAAAACGACGAGATCTTCAACTTGACACTGCATTTGCCACATTCCTGACACTTTGGTTTTTGATGCTTTGTACTTAAGCCACTTATAATTGGACCTATACGATCCTCTTGGATCATTCCTCCCCACTAAGGAGATTTTTGACCACCAAAAGCATTAACACACTCAACACACTGCTTTTCCGTTCAAAACCACACTTTCAATCTCCTGCATGCAAATCTGGTACATCATTTGCAACCATGCACACACCACACATGACTCAACAAACCCTCACTTGGCAAGAGTTTATAGCACACACTCATTGGCCAAGGATTACATAGAAACAATCAATACCTCCACTACTCATAAGGAAAGGCCAAAACATCATTGTTTTGTTTCAAAGTGATGGGAAATAAACCATAAAGTTTACATTTACTTGAAAAATATGATTTACAATTGTGGCCATAGCAAGCTACTACCTCTAAAAAACTCATCTTAATAAATAAGACGACCATGAATGTGGTGGATTTATTTGTTTAACATTTCACATTTCCGCTCCTTTATTGATGCTCCCGTGGCATGGATCATTGGACACATGGCTTGTTGGTGTCCCACTTCGTTGTAGTGACTATAACGATTCTTTTTCCTCCAAACTTTCTGGGTTGCCTTCGAGCACTTTCCCCTGGTGTTCCTTCGTTAAGTGTTCATGGACCCCTCACTATCACTGGAATGTGAGAAAGTGATTTCATCATCTTTCGTTGGCTGGTCACTAGATGTGTTGGAGCTTTCTCCAACTTCCTTCCTAGTGTATCTAAGTCTTGCATGACGTGGAAATTAATTGACTTCGATGGAGTTTACAATGCCTTGGCCATTGATGTTGAGGCCCTTTCCCTGATACCCCATTTTCTTCAATAGTTCAGATATGATCCCTATAGTATGTTTTTCAAAAGAAACGAGATCATCATCGTGAAAAGTACATGAAATTGAAGGGTTTCTTTTGACCTTGGGTTGCCTATGTCATAAATTTTTCAAGGCCTCGCCCTTAGCTTGTAACTGGTGTAGTAACCTTATTTTTTCTTCCTTCGCTTCCTACAGGAGTCTCCTTAGCTCAATATTCTCATCTTGGACGCTTTGGTTGATTTCTTCAATTTCTTGAAGCCCTGTCACAGTGAGTGTCCTTTTCATCTTTGGAACCATGTCTGTTGAAATTTTTGTTTCATTTCCTGAATCGGAGCCCAAGTCTATGGGTCCTCCTGTTGTGATCCCAAAGGCTTCAAAATTCATTTCATCACTGGAATCAGACCCCAAGTCAATTGGTTTACCTCGTGAAAATCCTACAGTTGTAGCCTTCTCATCTTCCTCTGATTCATAATCTTAGTTTTGCAGCACAGTGGTAGCAGTATTTTTCTTCCCCTTTTTGTCATTTCTCCCAGGTCTCAACTTAGGGTGCAGCTTCCAGCAACTTTCCTCGTCATGTCCGTCTTTCTCACAATGTGTACAAGAGGGCTTCGCTCTCCTTCTATTGGTTGTTGAAGTTATTTTTGGGTGGTCACTTTGTTCATGCATTCCCCAACTTTCTAGATGCATGGCCTTCACACTAGCCTCATTGATGGTAGGAGGCTCAAACAATAATAATTAATGTATTATGTAATTATGCAGAGAACCAATATACTTAGTTACAATCTCTAGTGAATCTATGGAATGCCCAAATTCAATTTTTTTTTTCTAAATACTTTAGTGAAGTCTTACATATTTTGACCTATGCTTTGCCTTAGGTGTTTCCATTCCATTAATTCCTTTTGCTTATAACCCAAAGGGTAAGTTTCTTAATGAAAAAATAAAATTTGACCATGAGGAGAGAAGGTTACCCAAATTTTGGCTGCCTTGCAATTTTCTCTCCCACCAGACAACAGTGGTGTCGGTTAGCCGAAGAGAAGCCAACTAGATATTTGCCTCTTCCTCCTCGATTTTTTGAATCCTACAATAGACTTCAATCTGCCTAACCCAATTGTTAAGATTTTATGCATTACTTTCACCATTATACATGGGAAGATCAAATTTGAAATCTAATTTAAAGAAAGGTTTCTTAGATGCATTTCCTCAATTCCTATGATAATGGTGAGAAGAGGAAGAAGAGATTTCACTCGTGAAAGGAGAAGGAGGTGGATCTCCTCCATCATCTCCATGTGCTAAACCTCATCCTTCTGAAGCATTCTCCACTACTTTCTCTAGTTTCTGAAGCCTTGAGAACAACCTATCAACCCGATCTACCATGGTGTAGAATGTTTTCCTGAAGTTTAGCTCCTCCCCATTTCGAACATCATCATCCAGGTTTCTTATTTGATGTGCACGTCCATCTTTGAGATCAAAAGACTTTAGTTTCCCTTCGCCTCTTTGTAGCCTATTTCTGGTTAGCATACAAACATGCAATTGACATCTACAAAGGCCTGCTCAGATACCACTTGATCCAAAATCTTTAGCTTTGATATGGAATAAATAATTACATGTAAAATTGCATCTTAACCCTAAAACTTAAAAGGCATGAACGTAAGAAGAGAGAAGCACATAAAATCATGCAACGAATATAATAACTTGATAATGGACTTCGTCCAGGAGGGACTACGTCTCTGATCCTTGCTCAATCAATGGGGAGGCCCTCTTTCATTAAGTGGAAAATAAAACGAAAGTATAAGGCATCAATGTAAAATTACACCCTTATACGTCCAAGCCAAAAAGTGGTCGAAAAATGGAGACCTCTATTGCAGAAACGGGAAACACCATTAGAATCATGTCATCGAGAGGTGTAGAATCCATATAAATTTTGTCCAATTTGGACACTGTGAAAATTTTCCCCCTCTAAAAGTTGAGCTCAAATCATGGTTCCACCTACCCCTGAGAAGGCTCAAGGTTCCACTGCCCTGTCTCAATTTCCATGTCACTCCTAGACTTCTTGGGTGGGGTGGTCAAACCTCACCCCCTCCAAAAATGGTGGCTTTTTTGTTGTGAATACCAACCACATATTTTAATATAGGGTCTGGGGGGGTTGGACCTGCATCAGGCAGCCTGCCCCACAACTCCCGACGACACGTTATGTTGTATATGGTGAATGGGTTTTGGGGCTGTGGGGTCACAATATCATCCCCACCCGTATTCAATGCACTTGGTGGTTGGGCGGTGGGGTCATAACCACTTCCCACCCTATATGTAATTATTATTTTTTAATCCGTTGGGGTAGGGGCAGGGGTCATGGCCAACCCTACCATTTCTTTTTATATTTTTTTTATTATTTTTAACCATAATAGGCCTTTTTAAAATTTCTTGAAATTGAACGAGGGGTTCAACTTAATGGTCCCACAATTTCACCCAGAATCTGGCAGAGGTCGGCCAAAATTCGATGGCTGTATTTCTGTAAATATGTTTCCTCCTTAAGCTGCCATATCACCAAGTCAACCCATAAACTTTGATTGCATATAACTTTCGTATATGAGCTCGCTTTGACGAACCATTCACACTGTTGTGATCAAGATGACAACATAATCAACTTGACACTGAGTTTGCCACATTCCTGGCACTTTTATTTTTGAGCCTTTGTACTTAAGCCACTTGTACTTGGACTTGTACGATCCTCCTGGATCAGACAGCGAACGCTGCTACTTAAGAAAAAATGAAGAAATTTGGCTATGGCATAAAAGGTTGGGACATCTCACTTTGAGTCAACTATATAAACTAAGTAATAAGGTAGTTTTCCATGATAAACTAGACATTATACCACCTAAAAATAACATCAATAAATACTATCAATTTAGTAAGCAATCAAGAGTTCAATCCAAGGAAAAAGAATGCTCTTCAAAAAAATGTCTTGAACTAATTCACATAAACTTATGTGGACCAATGAAGAAGAACTATCCTCGTGGCAAGTAGTATTTTATGTTATTAATTGATGAATATACTAGAATGTGTTAGGTTGGTCTACTAAAATTTAAATATGAGCCTTTTGATAAATTTAAAATATTCAAGGATATGGTTGAAAATGAAATGGACTTAAAAATAAAATGTCTTAGATCTGATAGAGGGTGTAAATTCATATTAGATGAATTCCTTGATTTATGTGATCAACATGGTATCAAAATAAAATTCTCCATAGCCAAAACTCCTCAACAAAATGGAGTTGTGAAAATAATTAACATAATGATTCAACAAATGGCACATGCAATGCTTGATGAATTTGGAATGTCCCACACATTTTCGGGAGAAGCAGTACAACAAGTGGTTGATATCCTCAACAAAGCCCATCTAAGAGTTAATAGTGAAAAAAAAATGCATGAACTATGGTATGAAAAACCTACAACTATTAAATAATTTAATATATTTGGAAGCAAGTGTTTTATAAAAATAGTTGATGATAAACTTAGAAAATTTGAACTAAGGGCCAATTAAGGAATTCTTCTTGGGTATTCCTATAGAAGAAAAGGGTAAAAATGTTATAATAAGAGGCTTCATAAAATTTTTGAATGTATGGATGTTATAATATATGAATGATTTGTGTTCCCTAAAAGGAAAACAAAATATTTTGATGAACAACCCAACATTGAGACGAAAGAAATTATAGGTGAAGAAGAAGGAGAGGCATCAAAATAAGAAGACAAAATTTACAAAAGTGAGGTACCAAAGACCCCATCCAGATATGTGTAGAAAAATCATCACGAAACCAAAATACTAGGTGATAAAGGGGCCAGTGTCTAAACAAGAAGGAAATTTATTGGATCCTCTAGTCATTTAACTTTATTTTCTACAATTGAACCTAAAAATATGCATCAAGAAAGCCAATATGAATGCTATATTAAAGCCATGAATGAAGAGATTAACTAAAAAGAAAAGAATCATACTTGGAATATGGTTTCAAGGTCACAAAATAAAAATTTAATTGGTACCAAATGGGTGTTTAAGAATAAACTAAATGAAAATGGAAAAGTGGTATAGAATAAGGCATGACATGTCTACAAAGGATATGCTCAATAGGAAGGAATATATTTTGAAGAAACATTTGCACCTGTGGCTTGCCTTGAAGCCATTAGAATGTTCCTAGCATTTGTTAGTTTATACAAATTTAAAGTAAATCATATGGATGATAAACAACATTTTTCAATGGGGATCTAGAGGAATAAGTATACATTTTTTAATGGTTTATCTAGGTGAAGCTTTTAAAGAACATATAAGGAGCCCACAAGAGAAAGGCTTAAGAGGATTAAGAATATGTCCCCTCATGAACTCATAGGGAGCGGATGTGAATGAGATATGGAAAAAAACATAGGTTAGTGAAACAAAAATTAAGGGAGTGTAGCAAGATTAACACATGAGCGTTAACACCTGAGTGTTATACAAACACGAGTTCATGAGTAAAATTGCAGACCACCGGTAGCTACATTACACGAACCATCAAAGCAACAAAGCATGAAAGATGATTACACATAAAAAGGAGATTACTGATAAAAGAAGGAAACAGATACATATTACTCATTGCTCCATCTGGAATCCAAATAACAGCTCTCCCAAATATGTATGTCAGACCACAGGGATCACAATCATACAAAACTACAACAAAATTCTTCAAAATTCTAGAACCCTTATTTCATCTTAGAACTCACTACATATTGAGTTCTCCTTGAGGGTATATGATCGAATATTCTATCATGATCGAACCACATAGGTGAAAACCAAAATATCCTAACAAACTAGCAGAGCGTGCATCAAGCAATCACTCCTGTAACATTAAATCAAAATAGAATTGGGTAAAATCAGGATTTTACCAGCAAAAAATCACTATCTAATAGGAAAAAGAAACAAAACAGTTGGCCAGGGAGGCCTAATTCCATAATCTTCAAAAGGAGTGGCGATAAATGTCTTTGAACAGGTGGGCGGTCTAGCCTTCATCATATGATTCCATCTACTATTTAGAATACCCCACTCTCTAACTGTCATGCTTTCCAAATCCCACTGCGGAATGACTAGTTGTGTTGTGTGTGCTTGGCTCTTAGCCCAAAAGCCCATTTTGTGTTAAAATTGCAAACTGGAAACCGGATTTAGGAGGGGATCATGGATGGTTTGTGGTATTGGATGCGGGGGGGTTAGAAATCACTACAAGCTGCCACATAGCATGATAGGCAATATTAGAAACCAGCCTTTTCAGAACCCCCCCCGCCCCCCCCTTTAGAAGGTGTAAGGTATGCGAAATAGATTATGAGTCATTGGATGCATTGTCATGGAGGGGAGATGAAGGCATGATGATGGAAGCGGAAGTGGATTTAGAGAGACTCATTAACACTGAAATCAGCGAGAAAAGGCTGCCCGCACATCAGAAATCACATGATTTATGTGTAAGCTGCGAGGCATTAAAGGTAAAAAGTGAAATATGCGAAGTGTGGGGAAGGTGACGTGGTAGATGGAGGTTGGACCACCTGCACATCGCAAATCGTAAGATTTATGTGTGCGCAACGAAAGGTAAATGGTAAAAAGTGTGATGTGCGAATTGTGGGGAAGGTGACGTGGCAGATGGAGGTGAGACTGCCTGCACATCACAACTCGCAAGATTTATGTGTGCACAGCGAAAGATAAACGATAAAAAGTGCGAAATGTGAAGTGTGGGGAAGGTGACACGGTAGATGGAAGTGGGGCCCTACCCATAGATCGCATATTGAAAACTTTACATGTAAGCAGAGCAGAGGTTAAGTGTTAAAATTTGCAAAGTGCAAAGTGTGGGGAGGTAAATGTTAAAAAGTGTGATGTGTGATATGCGATGGGAGGGAGTGATGTGTCATATAAGGAGGTGGGACTACCCATAGATCACATATCACAAGTTTTTCATGGGAGATGTTGTAGCTCCTAGAGACAACCTTGAGTTGCAAAAGACCAGTGCCTAGGACATCTTGAAATCAGAGATTAAATATGGACAACTGTATAAATGCCTTTAACAGAATATGGGTCAAGAGAATAATTCTTTTGGTGATTCAAGAATGGAGAAGACAATTTGAGCCTGGTTCATGTGAATTCCCTGTACTTGTGAGAGGGGTCAGGAGGCTGTGAGGCTTGATGACTTTTAAATGGGCCAAGTATAAAAAAATGAGTAGAAGCTTTAAAATATGCAGAGGCGTTGAGAGAGAACAGAGAAGGACCCCAAAAAAGATAGGCTTATGAACATTAAGAATATAACCCTCGTGAACTCAGAGGAAACGTATATGAATGAGGTATGGACAACACTAGAGGTTCATGGAGAGTGAATTAAGGGAGTGTAGAAAGCTTAATACATGAGAATTAACACCTGAGCGTTATATAGACATGAATTCATGAATAAAATTGCTGACCACTGACAGCTACATTACACAAAACCTTCAAAGCAGCAGATCATGAAAGATGATTACACATAAAAAGGAGATTACTAATAACATAAGGAAATAAATACATACTACTCATTTCTCGATCTGGAATCCAAATAACAGATCTATATCATATTAAGTTTAAACATCTCTCCCAAATATGTGTCTCAGAGCATAGGGAGCACAATCATACAAAACTACAGCAAATTTTTTCAAAATTCCATAACTTTGCTTTCATCTTAGAACTCACTACATATAGAGTTCTCCTTGAGGTTTTACTATCGAATATTCTATCATTATCGACCCACACAGGTAAAACCAAAATATCCTAAGAAACTATCAGAGCTTGCATCAAGCAATCACCCCTGCAATTGAAAAATCAATACACAACAGGGTAAAATTATGATTTTACCAGCAAAACATCACTATCTAACAGTAAAAAGAAACAAAATAGTTGGCCAGGGAGGCCCAATTCCAGAATCTTCAAAGGAGTGGCGAGAAGCGGCTGAGCACAGGTGAGCGGTCCTACCTTCATCATATGATTCCACCTGCTATTTGAAAACCTCCACTCTTCTAATTCTCATGATTTCCACTTCTTGTTGTGGAATAGCCAGTTGTGTTGTGCATGTTGAACTCTTTAGTAGAGGCCCATCATGTACAAACTGAATAAACCATACTAAAATTTCCACCCAAAATCCATGTTGTGTTTTAAATTTCAAACTGGAACCGAATTTCGGAGGGGGAATGAATGGTGGAGGTGGAAATGGATTTAGTGGGACTTATTGTCATTAAAATAGGCGAAAGACAGGCCACGAGAGGGCTATTTATGATGTGGCAAGGTGGTGGGTACTACGCCCACAAATTGTAGATCGCAAGTTTTACATGGGAGGTAAAGGTTAAATTTTGTGAAACAACCTCCAAAAATAGAAGAAAAGAGATATCAACGCCTTAGAAATAAGCCACTTCGGGGGGTCAACCTCCAGTTCATTACATGAATGAAAAATTCTTGGATGATACAAATTAAAAAACCTCCTTTCTATATATAGGAGTCCATGGGGCCATAATGTAATCCTAGTGGGGCCACAATGTAATCCTAGCCGACTTAACAATAATAATTTAAGGGCACAATAATAACAATATGGGGGTTACAGGGGTACAATAATAACAATAAGGGGGTTACACTAACAACAATAAGGGACTATACTAGTAATATAGGGACCTAACATGCCCCTCTCCTTCAAAAAAGTGTAGTCCTCAGCGCTTTAGTAGCTCTGGGTGCTTCTGTATAAAATTCTCATCCTCCCATGTATAATCTTCAGTGGGTAAGTTCTTCCACTTGATGAGATACTCTGAAATTGATCGATTACGTAGCTGTTGAGTTCTTGTTTCTGTGACTGCTTCAGGTTCCAAAATGTTTTTTCCTTCCTCATCAAGTTCTGGAAATATTGTTTAAATTAGAATATTTTCACCTATAACCTTCTTTAAGCATGAAACATGGAAAATTGGATGCACTTGTGAAGAAGCAGGAAGCTCCAATTTGTATGCCATAGTACCAATCTTTTGCAACACCTTGTAAGGACCATAGTACTTTGGTGATAATTTATTATCCTTCTTAGCTTGCTTGAGGGACATTTGTTCGTATGGTTGTAGCCGTAAAAATACCCAATCTCCTACGTCAAAACTTCTCTCGCTGCGATGTTGATCTGCCTGTTGTTTCATTCGATTTTGTGCCAAATTCAGGTTATCCTTTAAGAGTTGGAGAACTTCTTGCTGATGCTCAATGTGATCTTCCACTACTTGAACCTTTGAATTTTCTCTTAAATATGATGTGATGGATGGTGGATGATATCCATAAAGTGCCATAAATGGGTCATTTTTTCTACAGTATGTAAGGAAGTGTTATATGACCATTCAGTGAGAGGTAACCACTTGACCCATTGTGTTTGTTTATCAAATACAAAACAACGAATCCAAACATTTATTTACTATCTTAGTCTGACCATAAAATTGAGGATGATAAGATGAGCTATGAGCTAATTGAGTACCCAAACAAGAAAATAACTCCGTCCAAAAATTTCAAGTAAAAATGGGATCTCTAGATTAGTATATCCTCAAAAAATACTAGCACAAATTTTCTAAGGAAGGGTTTGAAAATGGAATTCATCAACCCTTGAAATGTAGAAGGTGCATTGGTAAGGCCAAAAGGCATGACCAAAAATTCATAATGACCCTCATGAGTTTGAAATGTTGTTTTTGGAATATCTTTATTCTTCATTCTAATTTGATGATATCCTGAACGAAGATCCAACTTGGTAAAATAAATTTCTCCATGTAATTCATCCAATAATTCATCAATCACAGGAATGGGAAATTTATCTTTAATGGTGAGCTTATTGAGCTCCCTATAATCGAGACACATGCGCCATGATCCATCCTTCTTGTGTACCAATACTACAGGAGCAGAGAAAGAACTTTGACTAGGTTGAATTATACCTGCCTCTAACATTTCTGCAATCATACGTTCAATTTCGCTCTTTTGGAAGTAAGGATATCTATAAGGCCTGATGTTTGGAGGAACACTTCCTGGAATCAAATGAATAGCACGATCATGATCACGAATAGGTGGGAGTCCTTTGGGAGTTTCAAACACCTTGGAATGATTGTCCAAGACTTGTTGGAGATCTGCAGAAATAGATGATTTTGATGTTGGAACTTCTAGTGACCATAATTGTGCAATTACGCCTCGTTGTTCTTTCTTTAGAAGCTTTGTCATGCCATTAGAGCTTATTATCCTTCCTGGCTTCCCTTCAATACCCCGTAGTTCGACTTCCTTTCCTTCTGAAAAGAATTTCAAGAAAAGTTCTTGAAAATTAAAAGCTACCGTCCCCAAAGATTGTAACCATTGTACTCCTAGCACAACATCAACACCTCCCATAGGAATGGAAAGCATTGGACTAGTCAACACATATTCCCCCATGGTTAGCTTGATGTTATGGCATTTTCCAGAGCAATTTATAGTTCCTCCATTTGCAACCATCACTTGACATTCTGGTGCTGGGTATAGGAAACAATTTAATTCCTTGGCTACCCTACAATGAATAAAATTATGGGTGCTACCTGAATCAATCAACACTATTACCTTTTTCTTCTTGATATGTCCTTCTATCTTGAGAGTTTGAGGAGTGGTAATTCCTGCCAATGCATTACACGATATGGTCGGACTCATTTCCTCCTCTTCTAGGGCTGGTTTACGTTGTATATTGTAATATTCCTAATTAGCCCAAGCTAATAGTAATATTCAATTTTGTTTTACTTTTTCTGTCTCATGAATAAAATTGTAAAGGAGGATCAATATAACTCCTAAACAGCAAAATAAATCAATGCTCAATGTGAATCAAGCTAAATCTGAGCTATCTTCATAAACACACTAAGTGTGAAATAGCATGGACCAATTGACTGGGTCAACAGGACCAAATCCACAGCATTGTCCACATGCATTGTATCTCCTAAAGGCACATCGCAGTTCATGTTGGAGGCTACTCATGTGAATGAAGCTAAATCATCAAGATGGTTTAGGGTTTGACAAGATTTCCATGTTATAAAAGGAAGAGGAGGACACCAAGAAAAGGGTTGATTATTGGATATTTCTCAAGGTGTTGTCTGTTTAGACATTCCTTATTCTCTGGATGTTTAGCTGAGAATAGTGTTGTTTAGCACTTGGGTGTTCCTAGTCGGGAATCCCACCTCCTTCCTTGAGCAGCGCTTGGAGGAGACTTGTTCTATCTTGTCCACTATCAGGCTTTGGGCCAAGCTTCATCTTCCAACCACAATTCAGATCCTATTGAGGGTTTGATTTTTTTTGTAGGCTGCAGTAGTGGAAGCTAGATCTATTCAAATCTAGGAAAATATAGTGCCTCTTCTTAGTGAGTGTGTCTTTTAACCTCTTGGAAGAGTGTATTGGATCAGGCCTACTCATTACTGGAGCTAACAACGCAGTTTATCTCCCATAACTACATTCTTTGCAACAGGGAAGTTGCAGGGTGTTGAGCAAAGTTTTGGAGGAGTGATCTCTGGTGTTAAGGGGCTCTCCTTGTGTAGGTTGTGGAAATCTAGTAGCAACAACACTTCCCTCTTTATAGAAGTGAGTGGTAGGCTTCCTTGTCGCCATAATTTTACATTCAATTTTTCTTGCCAACCTGAATGCCTTCTCCAGTGAATCAGGTTCCAAAACGTGAACTTCATGTTGGATGTTATCCTTTAAAAGTACCTATGAAGAGATCAATCCTGTGTTCCTCTGGAATATCAGTTACCCTTATATTCAATTTTTGGAAGTCCTCAATGTGCTCCCCCATTAAACCCTTTTTTTTGAGATTTATCAATTGGCTAAAGAAGGTGTTTCTCTTTTTATCCTCATAATGTGCTATCATTTCCTCCGTAAAAATTGACCAAGTGACATTTTTTTTACGGGAGCAAAGCCATCGATTCCATACAAATGTATTTTTCTCTAAATGTAAAGTTGCAATGCGTACCTTTTGTGTGTTTTTCACATTATGGAGATCAAAATATTGCTCCATCTGTAATATCCATGTTACAGGATCCTTTCCATCAAACTTCCTCATATCCATTTTTGGAATATGGTGGTTCTTCTCGCCAACATTAGATTTTATGAAATCACGATTAACATTTATTTTGTTCTCATCATGAGTTTCCTCTACTATCTTTTCACCATTAGGAAACATTTCTTGTATCAAATTTTTCAAACCTTCTTTTAGATCATTCTTCATGTTTTCCATTTTCTCATCGATCTTAGCTTCCATGTCATCCATCTTAGATTCCATGCCATCCATCTTAGATTCCATGCTAGCTTCCATGCCATCTATCTTAGATTCCATGCCATTCTTCAAACCATCCATCTTAGATTCCAAACCTTTCTTCAAACCATCCATATTAGTTTCCACGCCTTTCTTCAAAACTTCCATGTCATTTTTTGTTGCTCTTTGCGAGAGCAGAATTTGTTGCACTTGCTCTTGTAATTTTGATATGTCATGTTGCCATTCTTCGTCTTCATGAGTCATATTAGAGCTTTCTAAAGGCTTAATGGGTGTTGAACTCTTTTTAGGGGCCATTTTAGATTCCAATACTGATATATATCTTACAATATGCCCTTAGAATCAATTGAACTTGATTCTTCAAACAAGACTTATGCAATTCGGGAAAAAAAAATACACACCTTTTACTTTCTTTTGAGGAGCTCGATATTGAAATTCAATTATCTCTATAATTGAATATCCTCAATATCTGAAATTCAGCCTTATATTAGTCCTCTAAAGCTTCTTTCAAATTCCACAGGTCTGATCTAATTTGGATTCTTGAAGACAAAGTTATGTCCAATCTCCCACAATGAATTAATTTTGGACTGGTTCAGTAGATAAAACTTGTATGACTTGCCACATGTCACTGTTTCCTCCTTTGGCTCTAAAATTGATAGACTGAAAACTACAGTCCGTGTAATTGCAGCCACATTTTACGGCATTCCAATCCGATGCTGAAAGAGAGAGCTATGAATATTTTCCCACGATCACCTCTTTGAGATGAAATTCAGGAGCCTCAAAAAGCCCTAACTTCCACAGATCATATCTCCGAAAATATTGCGAAACAATATCTGAAATTTGGCGATGATGTTCCTCAAGATTGCGGTTTCGCACTCTAAAAATTTCAGCTTCTGAACCTTCATAGAAAAAAATTTATTACAAAAATACCACGATGACCTGTTTAGGTTAAATTCAGGAGGTTGCAAAATGACCTAACTTGGAAAGATCATATCTCCAAAAATATTGTGAAGAAAGCTCTAAAATTTTGTGAAGATGTTCCTCTGGATTTTTTCTTCACACCCTAAAAATTTCAAATTCTGAATGTTCGTAGAAAAAAAAGTTATAGCGAAAATGCCACGATGACCTGTTTGGAGCAGCGAAACCCTAGAATCTCAAAGCTCTGATACCAAATGTTGTGAAACCAGCTCCAAAAAGAGAAGAAAAGAGATATCAAAGCCTTATAAATGAGGCACTTCGAGGGGACAACCTCCAATACATTACATGAATGAACAATTCTTGGATGATTCAATTTACAAAACCTCCTTTCTATATATAGGATTCCATGGGGCCACAATGTAATCCTAGCCGACCTAACAATAATAATTTAAGGGCACAATAATAACAATATGGGGGTTACAAGGGTACAATAATAAAAATAAGGGGGTTACGCTAACAACAATAAGGGACTATACTAGTAATATAGGGACCTAATAGAACAAGAGTGAACCAAAAGAAATCCAACATCCAGTTCAACTCATGATCCATATGAATTCCTTTAAACATTAAATGCAAACATTTGATTTCAAAATGGTTAATGTATGTTACAATGGATTACCCACCTTCATATGATAAGTAAGCTTGATGTCATAAAGCATTGGTTGGAGCATGGCTAGAGGGAATTTGAAGCTAGCTATTTGTAGATCATCATTGGGATGTTGTTTAGCAAGCTGATCAAAATGGGAGAATTTTTTTTCTCCTAGGGACTACCCATTTGGGAGGGTAACAAGCCCTCTCATCAAGAGTTTGTGTTTCCTTTTAAGGGGTAACATGTTCAAATATAGAAGGGGTAGAGTATTCTTATTTTAATAAAATTCAATAGTCAAATTGTTGTGGAGATGGATCCTTTATTCCACAAAAAAGGGTCTCATATAACAATTTGGTGTATGGATTGATCATGCCCTTATAATTATATTATTGTTATTATTATTATGGCAAATTCATAAAATATAATTTCATTGAAGTTTTAAGAGAATGAGAGGCTTTAGAAAATATTTTAACATCATTCACAAAAGGAACAATAGGAAGTGGTTAGAATATATAAAGGTATTTTTTATTTGAGAGTTGTGATAATATTGTATAAGGAAATTATTGCCAAGTTTAGGACCATTGAGGGCTAGTTGGAAGAAATTAACTACAATATGAGAGTCAAGCAAGGGCGTGCCTTGTCCCCTACCCTTCACATATACATTAATAAGAGTGTTTGGAAGAAAATACTTGTGTTGGCTCAAATCTCACTAGTATATTCTTCAATCTTCTTTTTTATACTAATGATGTTGTCCTTTTGTCAGAAGAGTCCTTAAGATCATGGAAAAAAACTAAGAAATCTCCAAGATTTTTGTTCCAAGATAGGTATGACTATTAACAATAACAAAACATAAGTCACAAAGTTAGTCTAGGAAGAGCATCATGATACTTTTGTATATGACAACAACTTGAAGAAAGTGCCTTCATACAAATATCTTGAAATTGATATCGATCACAAGGTCAACATAAATTATAGTATTGAGAAAAGGATAAATGGAGGGTGGAAAGCTTATTATGGACTTGAAAATAATTGTAAATCAAAAAAATTTCGGATATAGAATAATGAAAACCTCTTCTTTG
The DNA here is from genome assembly GCA_034641835.2 of Pinus albicaulis. Lineage (NCBI taxonomy): Eukaryota > Viridiplantae > Streptophyta > Pinopsida > Pinales > Pinaceae > Pinus > Pinus albicaulis. The sequence goes on along the minus strand of CM076571.1, from coordinate 843,068,588 downwards.
AGACTTTAGTTACCCTTTTTATTTTATATGGATGTGAGGTTTAAGGATGTAGTATCTTCACAAAGTTGTAAAAGAAAGATATAACATATTCAAAAGAAATTTATAGTCTGTGATTTCAAAATTAAAGGAAATACATCGTATTATTCTCCTCGTTGAAGGAAGCCTTTTCGCCATTGAAAGTATCACTATGACCATGTATCTAATGTATACAAATAGGTTAAACAACACATAAGACACAAGACTTCTTATATTTGCATCAAAATCTATCCAAAACTACCTACGACTCAAGTGGGGATGGAAAAATGATGCTTGATCTTGGCTAAATATTTCATGGATAAATGAAGAGATAATTTTGTAGAGTAAGGATAATATAAAAATCATTATTATATCAAAATTTCGGGAGAAATTGTAATGTGATAAGGATATTAGAAAGAGATGATCAATTAAATCTTGAAAATTAAAAGTATTTCTTTGTCCTCATTAGAGTAAAAAAGAAAGCAATCATTGTTAAATTAAGATCTAATGCTTATGACTTTTATAGTAAAATTGTGGTTGATCAATTCCCAAAACACTATGGAATGAAAACTTCTATATATTTGTTATATTAAAAAAGTTAAATATGAAAATCATTTTTTTAAATTGTTGGATTTAATTTTAAAATATTTATTATATTATCAATATTCTTAAATTTTTAATTAAACAAAATTATTGTGGTATTAAAAAAATTATCTTAATATTTTTGAACATAAAATAAAATAAAGATATCTCTTTTCAAAGATTGAATAGATGATATTCTACTTGAAATTTTTTAATTATCATCATTGTGTATATATGTGTTTAAAAGTGTATAATTTTTTAAAATTTAATTTTTCTATTACTAAAATATTTCAAAACATCTTTAATAATAAAATAAATAAATTTTATATCAGTGAACTTAAATTATTTTAATTGTTATCTTTATTTACATCTATGATTTAATGCTATCGAGACAAATATTTTATTAACATAAATACAATGACATCTAGGTGCATATATATGTCCATTCCATAGGAAAAAGTGAGTTGGAGGACTTGAAATTTGAACCTTCTCACACATGTACTTCATTTTCACAACCATCATCAATTGAGCTACCCATGGAAACTAATTTAATATATATTTTAATTAATTTTATATTATTAGTTTATAATATAATGTTGTTTGATTAATATATATATAATAATTTCTATTATATCATAAATTTGGTATACAAAACTTAACACGTAGTCTTCTCACTATGCCACAAGGGAATCTTTGACAAGATAGTGGAGGTGTCTTGCTAATATTTGTATTATCAAAATATTTTTTTTTGTTTGAGCTTACCTTATACGTAGACATTTGTATGGCTTCATAAACAAAATTTTTATAAACACTCTGCAAGGTGGATTTGGTTAGCCATAGTTGTAGCTTATTTATGAAAACAAAATAAAGTTTTTTTAATAAAAAACATAAAACAAAATATCCGTGTAGGTATCATTCAACTGAAGACATTTCTAGGGTTAGTACTTGTGCTCTTGGGCTTGTTGAATATTGACACCCACATTGAAGAATTCCTTCAATATGGGCCAACTAGGCATCCATGCTAATGAAACAAGAGCGTTGTTGGTGCTTAACCCATGGGATGTTATTGAGATATGCTATGATTTCATTGCGGTCCTTATGCTTCTCTTTGAAAACTCGACCTAGCCAGGTTTTCATTAGCCCATAAAAAATGATATAATTAAAATATAAATTAATAATATAATTTAAAATATTAAATTTTATCTCGATGGGTGTGAGAAAACCAACAAGTATAGGGGTGGTGGTGGATTCCAACCACCGAGATGGGCTCGATGGCATTTAACGAGTTGGTGCCATGGAACTTGCCTTGCATGCAAAAGTGTGTGAAGGCATATCCATGGAGTGTGTGTTAGGATATTTCGACACATAGGAAATAGTTAAGTATAACTTGGTCTAGCGTAGAGTTAGGTAAAGTGTGTTTCTTCACTATGCACTTTTGTAACTTATAATCCGACGATCACGAGATGTAGTGATCCGACGATTCATTCTCTCCTCGGTATTACCGACACTTGATCCATGAATTAACACCCGATTGGTCCATGATCTCTATTTAAAGATCATGGAGGGTCATTTTTTCGGTGACCATTTATGAGAGAAGCTTATACAAAATTTCTTTCTTTATATTAATAAGTTTCCTGAAGTGGCCGTGTTAGCTTAGGCCATGGACTGTTTCCCTCTTTGAGGGTTTTAACCACGCCAAATTCTGGTGTACTGATCTGTGATTGGTTTGTGAGTGATGACCTTTGGTTTTTGATCTAAGGAACTTACCCTGTAAATTCCTACATGGTATCAGAGCTGTTTTGAGGGCCACATCTGTTGTTGATCTAGATCCGAAGTTGGTTTGATTGCATGCGACTACCGTTTTCTAGATATACTATTTCTGACCACTTTCGAGCCAGGAGAACTGTTCTATTGTGTCCAGAGCCTTTGTTCTAGTGCGGAACCCCTTTCGTTTCATGCAAAAATGTTCCTGGTTGCCCAAGTTATGTCATTTTAGATTTGGAGGTATAAAGTATTTTTTTGCAGTTATATTTATTTATCCCTTTGTTTATTTCAGTTTATAGTCTTTTTTTATTACCTGATCTATACCCTCTTCTCTGCGTATGCTCTTTTCTCTGCGCTGTGTGCGATCTGACAAACCAAAAATAGGAAGACACAATTTTTCTGCTACGTATGCTCTTTCCCCATGACTTTGTGTGATCTTGGGAAATCAGAAATAGCGAGAGAAATATATAGTTGTCGGACGAACTAACCAGAAATATAACATTCTGTCATAAGGCTTGTATTTTGTTGTTGTTTGCACGGTTGTTTTTTTGCAGAAAAACACGCACCCTGAAGAGAAAAAAAGAAACCCCTTCATCCTTTCCAACAAATACATAATCCTTTTACTAGCTCACTTGGTGTAAAGTTACTTTATGAGAATAAAGGTCTTGGGTTCAAGTCTCTTTATCAAGCTTCTTTTTCTAAAAAGATTTTTGTCAAGTTAATGTTTCTTAAATTTGTTTTTGACAACTTACCTTTTTTTTAAAAGGGATTTATTTAAAAAATACATGTAACTTATGTTTTAAATTTACTTTATGTAATAATGCTTCTCACCCATTATAAAAAGTGAGTCACTTACCATCTAAAATCACTTTATCTTTTATTGCAGTCTACTTGGTCATTAGTTCATAAAGTAACATTGTAAAAGTGACTCTCACTTATTTATAAAAGTGGGTTGCATAAAGTAGTTTAAAAAAAAAGAACTTATTATATTAAGTTTGGGAAAATGGGGGATTTTAAAAAAAAAGTACAATTTCATCATCAACTTTCAACCTATCACGTGAATACTCAGCGTCTAATACAAAATTTCTTCAAAAAAACATAACTTCTTCATCCAGAAGCCGTTTTCAGAGCCGTTTTTTTTAAACGGCCTAATTTTTCGATATATTTCCATTGGAGCAATTAGTTTCAACATTTTCAGCTTCAAGTTTAAAAAATGGAAAGTGCATGCTTGGTTATTCTTAACAACACCAATTATTTCCAATGGCTATCCTACATGGTAGACTTAGAAGTAAAGAGATTTACAGAATAGCCTCAAGAATATAATCTAAACCTACTCATGAAGATAAACAGGATAAATGGGAGAATAAACAAGATCAAGCATGAGGCTTTATAGGAATTTCCATTGCTCAAGATCTTAGATTTCATATCCAAGAAATTCACTCCCCTTATGAAGCTATGAAAAAACTAAATACTGTTTGTGGCATTAAAAATGAAATCAGAGCCCACCATATTGAAAATGAATTGCTTACCTTGGACCCCAATAATTTCTCCTCTATTAAATATTTTTTGTCCAAATTCAAGACCCTTAGACTTCTCTTAGAAGACTGTAAGGTAAAAAATAAATATGTTAGTCTTATCTATTCCATTCTTGCTAAGTTAGGCCTTGCATAATCTATATTTGTTTCCACCTTCCATTCCACTAGAGAAGCCCTCATTTATCAAGGAAAAACCTACAAGTCCCCCTCTTTTGATGCCTTTTGCGATTATTTGATAAGAGAATGTTGTAGCCGCTACAAAACCCTCCAAAATTGGGTCCCATCGTAAAATTTCGGAGCCCCTGACCTCTTTAATATAGGTAAGTTTGATGAACCCTCGGCCTTCAGCCTCGAGAAAGTTCCTTTTTATGCATTATCCCTTCATAGTTTGACCCATGACTTTGTCTCTTAGAAGCTAGTCGCATAGTCGGAAAGTCGTAAGAACTCACAGGATCAAACATTTTGTGACCATGCGACCTAGCGACCTCGCGACCCCTAGGTCACAAGGTCGCAAGGTCGCATTTGGGCGTAAAGATTCACATTTGCGACTATGCAACCTAGTGACCTAGTGACTTCTAGGTCGCGAGGTCGCAATGTCGCAAGGTCACATCTCCCCTCAACTCTCCTTGATTTGCGACCTAGCGACCTACATAAAATGATCACACGTGCGACCCCTTTATAAATAAAAGGGTCGCGTAGGTCGCATTTGACCTGCATGATGGAGCAAGTAACGCCTCTGACAAGCCAGATGGAGTGTGTTTTTTCTGGGTAAGTTGCCTAATCCTCCTGCTGTTTCTTTTTTGATTAATTGTTGCCTCCCTTTCCCCTGCCCTGGCCTATTAATCCCCTTTTTGGTTGCATTCAAGCTCGTCACTAGGTCTCTAGTTAGAGTGTTCACTTACCCTCAAGATCACCTCTCTCTGCCTCCCTCTGTTTACCCTACCCTACCTCAGTTTTCCTCAAGCACCCTTCTTGGTTGCCTAGGAGATCTTGAAGCTCAGTTTTATCAATCAAATTTGGAGTTTTTTCCCTCTTTGCCATTCATTCCCCGCGGGTTGAAATCACCACAAATTCTCTCAAAAATCCCTAGTGCAACTCAGTGACTTAGCGACTAAGTGACCTTGTGACCTTGCAACCTCGCGACTTGGTCGCGGAGTCACCAAGTCGCTAATCACTGATTAACCGCCTAATCTACGACCTTGCAACCTAGCGACCTTGTGACCTAGTCGCAGGTCACCAAGTCACAAAGTCACATTTCCCTGTAAGTTTACAGAAGTGTGACCTAGATACCCTACGACCTAGTCTCAAGTCGCAAAGTCGCAGTTTCCTGAGAGTTTACACAAGCACGACCTAGCAACCTTGCAACCTAGTCGTAGATTCGCTAAGTCGCAAGCCCGCCACTTCTTCAGATAATAGTTGGCAGGGGTCGCAACGACCTAACCTGAGCAGTCAGTTCACTTAAACACATTTTCAATTATGCATTTTTTCTTATCGTGGGATTGTTTTATGGAAATTCCAGGGAATATCTAAGCTGAGCTCGAGTGTGTCTCCATCTCTTTAGCCTCAAGCGATATGGGGCCTCTAGTAGTTAAAAAAATAAACAAGAGCCCAGAGGTAGAAATTTCAGAAGAAAGCATGCCTCCTTCCCCACCCCTATCTATGGGGACACCGCCTGTGTGTTTGGGAAAGGAGACAGGACGAGTTGGTACCAGGTGTATCAAGAGTTCACAAAGCCTGAGCTGCCAGAAGATCTCACAGATCGGCAAGTGTACATTTAGGTCAAGAGATCAAAAATTCACTATGCAGGCACTCATCCACCCATATTCCCATGTGCGGAGGTTATTGAATGGATCCTCGAGAAGGTCAACTCCAGGATTTGGGTCATTCGCGATCACTCTGGGAAGAAATTTGCTAACTTGATGGGGAAAGATGCAGAAGTTTACTATGTACTCCCCACCCGAGAAAAAATGTTCAATGCCAATTGGGCAGCCACCCATGAAGTACCGATACTAGAGACCTTGAAGGGGTGGTGGGAGGACCACGAGAAGTTTAAGTTTAAAAAGGACCAGGAATATAAAACAGAGGGCCTCAGGAAAGTCTACAAGTTCGTGGCCGTAATGATGTGTAGGATGTATGGCCGACCAAATGCCACCACTTTCAATGGGACTTGGGTCCCTCTCATGTGCACCATCACTACATATGAAACACGGTTCAACTGGGCTAACCTAATAGTAGCAGCCCTCTGGTCAAACATATCAGCAGCACAGGCACCCGAAGAAGGGTGCACATTTGAATTTTACATGGCTTCCTACCTCTTGGACGCAGTGTGCACGAGATGTCAGTTTGATGGGTGGCCGCATAACTGGGATGTGAAGCATGGAGAACCAATTCACAAAGACTTAAGTGTGTTCTAGGCTTCCAAACATAAACAAGATATAGAGTCAATCTCAAGTAATTTCATTCCCGCATTCTACAGGAAGCTGTTTGGAAAAGACACCCCATGCATGTCCAGGCGAGCCATGGAAATGATAACCGAAGTGGCCAACTGGTTTCCCATTGTAGAAAGTACTTTTATCAGAGTCTTTGGGTCATTCAAGTCACCTCATGCGCTACCTTAGTTTATCACTGATAAACTACTCTTACAAGAAGTGTGCTAGCAGATGACGAGCGGGTTTTCCAAGGTCCTCAGAAAGGGCAAGAAGAAACCATGGCCTACTCTCCCGCTCATTATCAGTGCCTATAGGTTAAATATTTCAAAGAGGTATAAGCAGAGGCAGAGGAAATCAAGGGTTTTCATTTCGTGACCTTCGCCCATAGATCATATGATCCTGAAAGGATCGTCCCTGCGCATTGCAAACGGGCTAAATTCAATTGGAAATACTAACACACGGAATGCCTCGTCGAAGATAAAGTAAAGAACTGGTACAAAAGATATAGGGAAGCTGTGCCAGAAGGATTAACTGATCAAGGGGGGCAAGATGATCAAACTGTGGAGGAAAGGGCCGACATGCTAAAACGAGGCGACCTGATAGGAGGAGCCTCATCTTCCAAAACCAAGAAGCCAAGGACTGATACGGGAAGTAGTATCTCTAAAGAGAAATAAGAAAAGAGATACATAGAGGCTAAGGCACAATAAGAAGTCGAGAAGAAGGAAAAGGAAGAGGAACTCAAAAGAACCCAAGATTCCCTAGCACGACAACAAGAAGAAGACAAGCAAAAGAAGCAAGTTGAGGAGCAACGAAAAAAACAACAAAGGGAGGAACATAAGAGAAAGCAGGCAGAAGAAGCCCACAGGAAAATAGAGGAAGAGGAATGTAGGAAGAAGGGATAAGAAGAATATAAGAAAGAGGCTGAACGCAAGTTAAAAGAGGAACAAGATAAAGCAGAGGCCGAGAAGAGAAGAAAGGAGGAAGAAAACCAGAAATTATAGGAAGACTCTTCTAAGGAAGTAGGGGGAAGCAGGACACCACCCCCAAAGACAGGGGAGTAAACAGAGCTGCCTCACATTGATGTGCCTCAAACAACCCCAATGACGAGTGTGCAGTTCCCTCTCTCAGACCTTGGTACCTCGGAGGAATAGGAAGATGAGATTCTAGATCTAACAAGGCTGATGTACGACCAGTTCACGCACAAGATCAGACAAGAGAAAAGAAAATTCCTTGCACGGAATCTATCCACGCCTCTCGCAGTCACCACAAAAAAGGATATGGTCCTAGATACAAGGAATAATTCGATCATGATTGCATCAGCAGGGACTGCGTTCGCAGCAACCACAGAAGAAAATGTTAGCAGGATAAGCAGAGAGATTTTGTCTCTACAAAATAGGCTCTAGGTTTCTGAGCAGAAGGCAGCTCAGTCTGAACAAGAAAAGAAGATGCTAGAAGAAGAAACCCAAAGGCTTCATTTCACAGCTTCCCAAGCCAATGAATTACCCATCACTATTCAAAGGGAGTTGGTTACTTTGGAGGCTACCATGAAGAAAGTGTATGAGGAAATTTTCATGATAAAGTAGACAATCGCACCATTGCTAAAAGCACAAGAAAAAGCTAAAATAAGAAATGCACAACTGAAGGAGGCCTCCATTGCCCTAGAAAACATGTTGGAATGGTCAAAAAGATATCTGTAGGCTCCTGACACTGTGCCAAGGAAGGATTGGATTTTTACTCAAAATGACAAAGTCCAGATTTGAATGAAGATACAATCCAAGGATAAAATGGTGAAGGATGTGGAGAGGGTGATGTCTGCTTATGAAAACCTAATTAGTGGCATCGATTCAATGGCTAAAATACATCATATCTCTTCCTTGGGAGCATTGGATACTGAGAAAAAAAGGGAAGAGGTGACCCAAGACATCCAAACATTCCTGCAACCAATGAGGCAAGCAGCTGCTTCCCGAGAACTCCCGGCCTCACAGGAAAACATTATTCAGTTCATCATCACACCTGTCCAGATCTATACCAAATTGGCCTCCCATTCCAATCAAATCTCAATAAAGAGGCACACTTTGGTCCCAAACACTCTTGAATGTTTCCATAGGTTAAGAGAAGATACCCCCCAGGTCACTCCAGTAGTTGTAGAATATTAGGCTTGGAAAATGTCCCTCAAGGATCAACAGTAGATAGATGTACCATACCTCTCCATCACACAACTGCTCCCTTGACAAAGGAAATGGCACAAGTCACAGTTCACAACAGGCATTAGGTCATAGGTCGCAGTGGGGAACAGGTTGCAGGTCGCAGTTAGGGCCAAGTCGCAAGTTACAAATGCTTCCTGGGTTGCAGACCATGCCAAAATTCGGGAAGCTGAAAGGTCAGGGCCACCCAAGGGTCAATTTTTCTCTATAAGTACTCCCTTTGGGGACATTGTAAAGGGCGTTTTTTTGGGACTCCAAAGGGAGAAGAGATAATTGTATAACATTAAATGCATATTTCCGAGAATGAATACAATTGAAATTTTTGATTCCACTATTGGATCAGATGAGGACTTATGTGTGCTAGCATTATGAATATTATGTCTCATGAATTTGTTGTCTTTTATACTTATTAGTCTGCATTTTTATTCTCATATGTCATTTGTACTTTTAAGCTTACTAGATGTGTTAATGGTATGAGAATTTAATTAAGAGGTGTTTAATGACTTCGTTATTAATATCGCTTCATCTTTTGAAAAAACGCTTAAGGAATTGAAGCATGTTTCGACCATAGAGAACTGTTTATTTTGTGGTCCAATAGATTTTATGAGCATGACCCTAGTATGTGTTGCTAAAAACAATTCCTTTGGCTGCATGCTTCGAAACTCGCTTTGCTATTTGTAATGTTTCATTTACAAGAGGAATCATCAACCATTTGTCTCGTATCATTCAAGTAACCATGTATTACTAAGTTTGCAAGGCTCATTCTCCATCCGAGAAAAGGTATATTCAGTGGTAGCCAGACCCACACCCTAGATGGGATCCCTATAAAAAACGGTCTAGATTCTAGTTGGAAATTTTTACCAGGGAGATCCCCTACTGTTGGCCAGGAATTTATTCCCGTCAACAGATTTGGCACTAGAAGGAGGGCCTGATGGTAGGCTCCCAACACATAAGTAATATCCCATTGCAAACCTCGCAGAGGGAGATCATGTATGATAATACTAGTCCTCCGCCCCTTGAAAATTCCCTAGAGGAGGACCTGCCCTATTATGAGGTCACCTCAGACTAGCTAATGGCCGTGGGCTCGCTCACCCATGATCTCATCAGAGGTCTGCAAAACCTCCCAACCACCGGTTCCCTGGCCAATCTGTGGACTCTCAGAATGAATCAAACTCACCAGGGTGTCTTGGTCAATTCCATGCCTTAGCTGATAGGTCTTATGCTCCAAGATTACATAGATGCAGTTGAGCGGAATTTAGCTAAACCCCCGGACGGCCCCCGAGACATCAAAGGGGATGGCCCTAAAATTACTAAACCTCAACTCGACCAACTTTTGGGTGATAATACTCAAGAAAATAATCCACTTGGAGGAGGAATCGGGAGGGGTCGAGGAAATAGAGGCTGCGGGGATAGGGGTCGTGGAAAAGGTCGAAATATAGGCCACCACCAACATAACCGCAACCAAAATAGATTTCCCTTCCTTTATAACTAGAGAAATCTTAGGAATATGGGAAACCTCGGAGGAAATCAAGACATGCACTCCCAACATGAGGGTGACGCCTCAAGATCTGGCATGGATAGCTGATCTGAGAATTAAATGGGGCATATCTACATCCCACCCCATCATCAAGCCAGACAGATGCAACCCTTGGCTTGGATGGTGCAATCTCCTCTAGGCCTCCGCGGTCCCCTTCATGACATTCCTTGACACCCAGAGAAGCACCTCGGTAAGTTCGACCCCGAAAAGGGTACGCTAGCTGAATATAACATCAATAAATTCTACTTGACTTTACAAATGATGAGAGTGTAGTTCGATGATGTAGCATGCCAACTCTTTCCCCACACCTTAGAAAATAAGGCTACTACATGGTACCGTTCCCTGCCTGTCGCTTCCATTTCCTCCTGGGAGAAATTTCGCCAACCTTCCTCCAAAATTTTTCGGAAGACAAGACTCCTTCTATGCTCCTTACAAAGCTGAGTACTTTGAAATGCCAGAATAAGGATAAAGTCAAAGACTTCAACCAATGCTTCGCCACCATATTGAACAAATTCCCTCTGAACATGGCCCTGGATGATTCCATCACAATTGATTATTACACAAGGGCTCTCCCTTGAGATATTGTTGTGTTCGTGAAACGCGAAGCTAGAGCTACCTTGGCGGAAAATTACGCCACCTCCCTTGCTATTGAAAAGGACATGCTGTCCATAGGAGCCATTGATCATGATGGATGAGATGAACCAAAGCCGGCCACAAAAAGAGCGCAATCCTCAACTCATAAGGCCAGAGACAAGGACAAAGACCCCTTCGACTTCGAGAGCATCACAAAATATCTCAAGCTGTTAACATATGAAGTCTCCAATTTGAAGAGGAAAAAAAATGGTTCCACCATAGGCACCAAAATGTAGAAACCTTTCTTTAGGAAGAAAAACCTCATGACTAGTTGTCCTCCGTCGAACCCAAATACTAGCCTCAACGCAGAAGATATCGGCAAGGATAATTTCTGCTCTTTCCATCAAGCCTCCCACTTGGAGAAAACTTGCCCTCAGTGGATCAACAACATGACCGCCATGGTAAATCAACTCCTAAAAGATCAAACCATAGGAGATTTAGAAGAGGAGGCCATTTCAGATAACGAAGAAACCTCTCCCCCAGATGAGGATATGGGATCCACTGTGTTTTCCTTCAAGGTGGTCCACGGGGATGAACCCTCTCCTACGACAAAAATAAACTTGGCCGACGACCCTCAATCCAAACCCCCCCATAGTTATGGCCTGAGTAGCAAATGCCCAATCCCTGACCACTCCTTTGAAGAAAAGAGAAAATATTTCCTAAGGAAGATTATGCCACCAAACAAAGAAAACCAAACCGTAACTCCCAAAAATTCTAGCCCAACCTCTGCCTGAGTAAACCCAAAGGCTAGATCATCATCAGGTTCACCGAATGCCTCTGCTAAACCTGTCCCACACCCAGATTATAGGTATAAAATCATCGACGATATGAAGAAAATGCGAGCCAACATTTCCCTGTACGAGTTCACCCATATCACTAATTAGCAAGATCTTATTCTCAAAGCTATCGTGAATTCCGTCAATGCGAACTCTCGAGGATCCACACCCCCTTTCCTCCTGTCTTTCGAGATATTCAACTTCAATGTTCATAACTGCCTTGACGATTCTGGTGCATCCACAAATGTTATGCCCCCGTCCGTATGCAAGAAAATAAACATTCATCTTGAAAAAAATGATGCCAAGATCATTCAGCTTGATAGATCCCAAGTCCTCGCCATGGGTGAATTGAATAACGTCCTCATCCACCTCTCTTTGGACTCCAGGGTGCATCAGTGCATCGATATAGTGATCATAGATATCCTCGAATCTTACGGTTTTCTCTTGAGCTGAGATTGGTCAAGCAAGCTACAAGGATACTTTGCCACTGACTAGTCCCACCTGTGGCTCCCATACAAGGGTAGGAACAATTAAATATGGGTTGAAAGTGAACCTTACATGAAACACACAGTGAGCGACCTCGAGGCAACCAATGAACCTATCAGTTTTGCACAAGAAGAGCTAGACATGCGCTTCCTAAAGGTTGTGTTCGGTTGCTATCAAACCCCTCAATCTCCAGTCACCCAAGATGTCCAGTCAGAGTTGCTACTAGCCACTGCTGTCCACCCTGCCGCACTAGGAGAACTGCCAGAAGTCGCTGCCTCGAATACACCTCCTATGTACTCATGCGATCTTACAAAATCAGAAGATGAGGTTTGGACCTTGTACTATGACGGGTCCAAGACCCATGACGGGGCTGGTGCGGGGTGTATTTTGTTAGACCCTTGGAAGAATAAGTTCCTAATTTCTTGTCAACTAGAGTTCCAGTGTACCAATAATACATCCGAGTATGAAGCACTGATCCTCGGGCTCAAGAAAGCAATCGATCTCAAAGTCAGCTATTTGAAGGTAATTGGAGACTCCGAGATCATCACCCGGTAGGTACATAATACCATTCACTGCCTATATCTGCATTTGAAAGGTTACCAACATGAGGTATGGCGTTTGATTTCTGCTTTTGATGCTTTTGGTATTAATTCTATACTTAGAATGCATAATGCAGCGACTGATACTCTTGCCAATGTTGCAGCTAGATTTACCCCACTAAGAGATGGGTTCTCTATTGAATTTTTTTACAAGCCTGCCATGCCGGAAAATTAACTAATTTGCACGTTTTTAATGATGATAAACGGGTTTTGGATTTCATTCTTAATGTGGAAGTGTTCAAGGACGCCATTATCGAAGAAGAGGATCATGACCTGGAGTTGCAAAAGGAACAGACATATATAAATCCGCAAGTCTTGGCTTGTAAAATGAATTGATACATGCACATTTTTCAGGAACCCCCAACACAAAAGTACAGAATGCACCCCTCAGGAGAGGCAATCCTTCACTGAATTATTGAAGAATTACTGAGATGTTTTCACCTGGACATATGATGAGGTGAAAACTTATGACACGTGAATCATCCAGCACGTAATACCCATGAAGGAAGGAGTTAAACAGTTCCACTAGAAGCCGAGGAAGGTACACCCTACTTTGGAGCTGATGATCTAAAAGGAACTGAAGAAACTCCTCGACGCACGTATCATCTTCAAAGTCCGACATTCAACCTGAGTGTAAAACTTGGTTCCAGTTCATAAAAAGTCTGGCGAAATTAGTTTATGTGTGGATTTCCAAAATTTGAACTGTTCTTCGGACAAAGACAACTACCCAGTGCCCCCCATGGAGCAGATACTTCAAGCAGTATTCGGGTGAGAAATGTTCTCATTGTTGGATGGTTTCTCAGGTTACAACCAATTACTAGTGGCTGAACCTGATCGTCTGAAAACCACATTCATAACTAAATGGGGCATGTTCGCATTCAGGCGCATGCCCTTTGGCCTGATCAATGCTGGGGAAACCTTCCAGACGGCATGGAAATCGCCTTCCGGGGTCTAATGGGGAAAAGCATGGTGGTATACCTTGACGACGTCACCGTATTTTCCAAAAGTAGGTGTGACCATTTACACCACCTCAAACGGATTTTTGAAAGGTGCCAAAAATACAGGATCTCACTTAACCCCAAAAAGATAATTTTCACAGTCTCCGAAGGAAATATGTTGGGGCACATCATAACCCGAGATGGCATAGTGGTGGACTCGGAACGCGCAAAAGCCATCACCCGGATTCCTCCCACGAGTAGCAAAAGGGCCATGCAGTCGTTTCTCGGAAAAATCAACTTCCTGTGAAAATTTATATCAGACTTCGCCCAAATAGTGAAACCTCTGCAAGGTATGATCAAGAAGAACACAAACTTCAAATGGAATTCCCCCGAGAAAGAAGCGTTCGATAATATTAAACATGCCATCGTAGAAGCACCTGCACTTCATAGCCTTGATTCCAGCAAAGGATTTATTTTGTATACCTTCGCCTCATACTCATCTCTCGCGGCTGTCCTCACTCAAAAAGACGACATCAATGACAAGCGGCCCATATCGTTCATGAGCGCAGGGTTGCAAGGTGTCGAGCTGAATTATCTGGATATTGACAAGAAGGCTTATGCAATAAATAAGGCAGTCAAACATTTTAGGCCATATATTTTGAAGAATCATGTCACAGTGTTTGTACCTCACCCAGCAGTTCGCTCACTGTTCGTACAACAGGAGCTGGGTGAGAGATGAGGCAATTGGATGAAATGCCTTCAAGAGTATGACCTGGAATTCAAGCCCACACATACTGTCAAAGGCCAAGGGCTATGTCTGATGGCTGCTAAAGCCACAAAATTTCAGGGAAGTGAAGAGGAATGTTGGGATCACTGAATTGACATGTACCAAGCTAACAGTACACCTCAGCGAAGCACCCCTTCATGGTAAATTTATCTTCAGCAATATCTTGGTCACGGTATCATTGACCCCACTATAACTTCCCATTGGAAATGTGCAATAATACTGACTGTTGCATCCTACCAGCTAGTGCAGGGTAAGCTGTTCCACAGGCACCACAACGAAGTCTTGCTACGCTGCTTGGAACATAATGAGGCTAAAGAGGTCCTGAAGGAACTACATGATGGTCCAACCAGTGGGCAATATGCAGGGGATGCCACAACTCACAAAATTATGTGTGCAGGTTTTTATTGGCCCACTCTGTTCAAATATGCACATGCCTATGTTCAGATACGCTTGTTGTGTCAAAATTTTTCCAACAGGGAGAAACAATCGTCTGCCCTGTTGCAGTTCGTCGCGGTGGAGGAGCCATTTCAACAGTGGGGACTCGATGTGATTGGGGAGATTTTTCCACATTCCTCTAAGCAACACCGATATATCCATATGGCTACGAACTACTTCACAAGGTGGGTTGAAGCGATACTGTTGCGTCAAATAAACGATCAAGAGGTAATAGCTTTCATCACTAAGCACATCATGACCAGGTTTGGCGTTCCAACCTCCCTTGTTTTTGATAATGCAACTTATTTTTTGTCATTCAAGTTATATGAATTTTCTTTAGAAAACGGTATAGTGCTCAAAAACTTTGCCAATTATTATCCCCAAGGAAATGGGTTAGCCGAGTCAACCAACAAAAACCTCATCTGCATCATAAAAAATACTTTGTTGTCCCAACAACAAAACTGGCACAACTCCCTCCACAATGCTCTATGGGCTAATTGGGTCACACCCAAACCATCCTTGGGCACCTCCCCATTGTTTCTAGTTTATGGCAAAGAAGCATTCCTTCCTCCCAACCTGTCTCTCATGACCCTTCAGTTATCACAAGAAATGCATGGTACCTCGTGCCCTTCCTTACAAGCCCGTATAGACACGTTTTTGAAACTAGAGGAGGAAAGGCTAAAGGCCTAGGAAAAATTTGCCATCCATCAGAGCCGAATAAAACGATGGTTTGATAAGAAGTCCGCCAGAAACAAGGTTTTCGAAGTGGGCGACCTCGTCCTCAAATGGGACAAGGCTCACGAAGATAAGGGAAATCACACCAAATTCCAAGCCCTGTGGACAGGCCCCTTCCAGATTAAAGAAAAGTTTGGTTCCCACACATAGAGACTCCAGACCTTAGAAGGGAGAGTCGAGGTCCTCCTGGTAAATGGGCACGACCTCAAGCACTTTTTCACCTGGCAGCCCTAGCGGTCGTCACCATCCTTTGTACCATAGTATCTTTCTTTCGCTTAGATGTTCTTGTTGTTTTTGTTTTTGTTTTTTGTTTTGTGCATCTCAATAAGCAACTTACTTCGAGCAAGCTCTCGAAAATCTGCTCCATTAACACCTCAGGTTGAGGGATAGTCATCGCAGTTGCTCAATTGGAAAATTGTACCAAAATCTCTGATGGTGAATAATCGACTCCGAAGCACAAGATGGCCTAAGCCGACCTGTAATAGGCCCCTCGTGGGGGAAACACAACTGAGTCCCATAACCCAAATTTGAGTAGCTCACCCAGTACGCTAACTCAAGGGACTACTGATGGAGAAGAATTTTCGGTGAAATATGTCTCTAGATGGAAAGGGAACAGGGCCAACCTCAGGTGGAAAAATGATATTTGGGAAAACTCAAAGGTCCTTGTATGCAGACGAGGAGCAACCTCTCTTGCAAGTAACATAAGTCTGGATCCCTCATCAGCAAAGGAAATTCTTTCCACTTTCAAATAACTGCCTTGACCACATTCAAAATAAGTGCCTCGAGCGCATTTAAATAAGTGATATTACCACATGAAATAAAGGGTAAAGGATTGAGAAAGACTTCCTGCGCAGAGAGGCGATGCAACGACTCCACCGAGGTACTGACCAGGCTCACTGGAAGCAGAGCAACATCTGTGACTCCTAGGAAGTGACTCTGTCGGGACCACCAGGTTCGCTGGCAGTGGAGCAACAAAAGGGGACCAAATAAATATACCAAATCCTTGAAACCCTTTAGGTTACTCCGACCCTTTCCATCCAGTCTCCGGAAATAAAAACATGGTGAACTAGCACCCTGAGCCATGCAAACAGGTGGAGCAAATTCATGAGGGCCAGAGATGAAAGTAGTGGGACCCATGAGGGTGAAAGGAACAACCTGCTGAGCCCCCCCACACCCCTCAAGATGAAGCGTCGGCAAAGATCTTGGGTCCTACCAGTGAATTGCCATTTGTTGTAGCCGCTACAACACCCTAAAAAATTTAGTCCCATCTTAAAATTTCAGAGCCCCTGACCTCTTTGTTAAAGGTAAGTCTAATGTGCCCTCGGCCTTGAGCCTCGAGAAAGTTCCTTTTTCATGCATTATCCCTTCAAATTTTGGTCCATGACTTGGTCTTTAAGAAGCTAGTCGCATAGTCTCAAAGTTGCAAAGCTCATAAGATCAAAAATTTTGTGACCATGCGACCTAGCGACCTCGCGACCCTCAGGTCGCAAGGTCACATTCGGATTTAAAGCTTCACATTTGCGATTGTGCGACCTAGAGACTTAGTGAATTCTAGGTCGCGAGGTCGCAAGGTCGCATCTCCCCTCAACTATCCCTGATTTGTGACCAAGAGACCTGCATGAAATGATCAAACGTGCAACCCCTTTATAAATAAAAGGGACGTGTAGGTTGCATTCGACTTGCACGACGGAGCTTGTAATGCCTCTGACAAGCCAACTGGAGCGCAATTTTTCTGGGTAAGTTGCCTAATCCTCCTGTTGTTTCTTTTTTTATTAATTTTTGCCTCACTTTCCCCTGCCCTGACCTATTAATCCCCCTTTTGGTTTCATTCAAGCTCCTCACCAACTCTCTGGTTAAAATTTTCACCTCCCCCCAAGCTCACCTCTCTCTGCCTCCCTCTTTGAACCTTACCTTGCCTCATCTTTGCCTCAACCACCCATCTTGGCTGCCTGGGGAGGTCTTGAAGCTTAGTTTTATCCATCACTCTTGGATTTTTTCCCACTTTTCCATTCATTCCCCGTGGGTCACAATCACCGCAAATTCTCTCAAAAAGCCCTAGTGCGACTCTGCGAATCAGCAAATAAGCGACCCTGCAACCTTGCGACTTGGTCACTGAGTCGCGAAGTTTCCAAGTCTCTAATCACTGATTAATCGCCTAATCTGCGACCTTGCGACCTAGAGACATTACGACCTAGTCGCAAGTTTCCAAGTCACATTTCCCTAAATTTTACACTAGTGTGACCTAGTTGCAAAGTTGTAGTTTCCTGAGAGTTTACATAAGCGCGACCTAGCGACCTAGTGGCAAGATCGCTAAGTCACAAGCCTTGCCACTTCTTCAGATAATAGTTGGCAGGGGTTGCAGCAACCTAACCTAAGAATTCAATTCATTTGGAAGTTTCATCGGCCTTAACATATTTGAAATTATGTCGTTCATCTTATCATGGGATTGTTTTATGGACATGCCAAGGAATATCAAAACCGAGATCGAGTGTGTCTCCATCTCTTTGGCCTCAAGTGATATGGGGCCTCCAGTAGTTCGGAAGAGAAACAAGAGCCCAAAGGTAGATATTTCAGAAGAAGGCATGCCTCCTTCCCCACCCCCTATCTATGGGGACACTGCCTATGTGTTCGGGAAAGGAGACAGGATGAGTTGGTACCAGGTATATCAGGAGTTCACAAAGCTTGAGTTTTGAGAAGACCTCGTAGACCGGCAAGTGTACATTTAGGTCAAGAGATCCAAACTTCACTGTGCAGGCACTCATCCACCCATATTCCCATGTGTAGAGGTTATTCAATGGATCCTCGAGAAGGTCGACTCAAGGATTTGGGTCATTCGCGATCACTCGGGGAAGAAGTTTGCTAACCTGATGGGGAAGGATGCATAAGTCTATTATGTACTCCCCACCCGAGAACAAACGTTCAATGTCGATTGGGCAGCCACCCATAAGTACCGATACTAGAGACCTTAAAGGGATGGTGGGAGGACCCCGAGAAGTTTAAGGTTAAAAAGGATCAGGAATATAAAACAGAGGGCCTCAGGAAAGTCTACAAGTTCGTGGCAGCAATGATGTGTAGGATGTCCAGCCAACCAAATGCCACCACTTTCAACAGGACTTGGGTCCCTCTCATGTACGCTATCACTACATATGGCACCCGGTTCAATTGGGCCAACCTAATAGTAGTGGACCTCAGGTCAGACATATCAGCAGCACAGGCACCCGAAGAAGGGTGCACATCTGAATTTTACATGGATTCCTACCTTTTGGACGCAGTATGCACGAGATGTCATTTTGAAGGGTGGCCGCATAACTGGGATGTGAAGCATGGCAGACCAATTCACAAATACTTAAGTGTGTTATGGGCTTCCAAATATAAACAAGATATAGAGTCAATCTCGCATAATTTCATTCCTGTGCTCTACAGGAAGTTGTTTGGAAAAGATGCCCCGTGCATGTCCATGCAAGCCATGGAAACGATAACCCAAGTGGCCAACTGGTTTCCCATTGAAGAAAGTAATTTTATCAGGGTCTTCAGGTCATTCAAAGCACCTCACGCACCGCCCCAGTTTGTCACTGATAAACTACACTTACAAGAAGTGTGCTACCAGATGACGTGTGAGTTTTCCAAGGTCCTCAACAAGGGAAAGAAGAAACGATGGCCTACTCTCCCACTCACTATTGGCGCCTACACGGTTAAATATTTCAAAGTAGTAGAAGCAGAGGCGTAGGAAACCAAAGGTTTTCATTTCATGACCTTCGCCCACAGATCATATGATCCTGAAAGGATCATCCCTATGTATTGCAAAAGGCCAAATTCAATTGGAAATACCAACACACGAAATGCCCCATCGAAGAGCAAGTCAGGAACTGGTACAACAAAGACAGAGAGGCCTCGCAAGAAGAATCAGATGATCAAGGGGGCACGATGATCAAACTGTAGAAGAGAGGGCCGACATGCTAAAACGAAGTGACCCAATAGGAGGAGCTTCATCTTCCAAAGCCAAGAAGCCAAGAAATGATACAGGCAGTAGTCTTTCTAAAGAACAACAGGAAAAGAGAGACATAGAGGCAAAGTCACAACAAGAAGCCTAGAAGAAGGCAAAGTAAGAGGCACTCAAAAGAACCCATGATGACCTGGCACGACAACAAGAAGAAGAGAAGTAGAAGAATTAAGTTGAGGAGCAACAGAAAAAACAACAAAAGGAGGAACATAAGAAAAACTAGGTAGAAGAAGCCCACAGGAAAGCAGAGGAGGAGGAAAGTAAGAAGAAGGAAGAAGAAGAATAGAAGAAAGAGGTTAAGCGTAGGTTAAAGGAATAACATGATAAAGCAAGGTCGAGAAGAGAAGAAAGGAGGAAGAAAACCAGAAATCACAGGAAGACTCTTCCAAGGAAGTAGAAGGAAGCAAGACACCGCCCCAAAATATTGGGGGGAAAACATAGATGCCTCACATTGAGGTACCTCAAACAACCCCCATGAAGAGTGTGCACTTCCCTCTCTCAGACCTTGGCACCTCGGAGGAACAGGAAGATGAGATTCTAGATCTGACGAGGGGTACATACGACCAGTTCATGCACAAGATGAGGCAAGAGAAAAGAAAATTTATTGCACGGAACCCGACCGAGCCTCTCACAGTTACCATAGAAAAGGATATAGTCCTAGATACTAGGACTAATCTGATCATGATCGCATCAGTAGGGACCACCTTCGCAGTATCTACAGAAGAAAATGCCAGTAGAATGAGTAGAGAGATTCTGTCTCTACAAAATGGGCTCCAGGCTTCTGAGCAGAAGGCAGCTCAGTCTGAACAAGAAAAGAAGGCACTGGAAGAAGAAATCCAAAGGCTTCATTTCAGAATTGCCCAGGCCAATGAATTACCACTGCCAAGAGCGCAAGAAAAAACTAAAAGGATAACTGCACAACTGAACGAGGCCTCCTCCACCCTGAACAACATGTTGTAATGGTCAGACAGATATACGCAGGCTCCTAACACCCTGCCAAGGAAGGATTTGATCTGTACTCATAATGACAAAGTCCAGATACGAATGAAGATACAATCAAAAGATAAATTGGTAAAGGATGTGGAAATGGTGATGTCTTCTTATGAACACCTGATTAGTGGCATCAATTCAATGGCTGAAATACATCATATCCCTTCCTTGGGAGCATTGGATACTGAGAAAAAAAGGGAAGAGGTGACCCAAGACATTCAAACGTTCCTGCAACCCATGAGGTAAGTAGCTTCTTCCCAGGACCTCCTGGCCTCACAGGAAAAAAATATTTAGTTCTTCATCACACTAGTCCGAATCTACACCAAACTGGCCTCCCTATCCAATCAAATCTCACTAAAGAGGTGCACTTTGGTCTGAGACGCTCTTGAATGTTTTCACAGGTTTAGAGAAGATACCCCCCAGGTCACTCCACTAGTTGCAGACTATCAGGATTGGAAGAAGTACCTCAAGGATCAACATCAGATAGACGTACCAGACCTCTCCATCACACAACTTGTCCCCTGACAAAGGAAATGGCACACGTCGCAGGTTGCAATAGGCATCGGGTCACTGGTCACAGCAGAGAACAGGTCGCAGGTCGTAGTCAAGGCCAAGTCGCAAGTCAAAAATGCCACCTAGGTCACAGACCATGCCAACAGCCTGGAAGCTGAAAGGTTGGGGTCACCCAAGGGTCAATTTTTCTCTATAAGTACTCCCTCTGGGGACATTGTAAAGGGCCTTTTTTTTGGGACTCCAAAAGGATAAGAGATGATTGTATAGCATCGAATGCATATTTATGAGAATGAATACAAATGAATGTTTTGATTCCACTATTGGATCGGATGAGGACTTATGTGTGCTAGCATTATGAATATTATGTCTCATGTATTTGTTATCTTTTATAATTGACTAGTCTACATTTTCTGCTCATATGTCATTTTTACATTTAAGATTACTAGATGTGTTAATGGTATGTGAATATTTAATTAAGAGATGTTTAATGACTTTTATTAATATCGCTTCATCTTTCGGAAAACGCTTAATGAATTGAAGGGTGTTTCAACCATAGAGAACTGTTTCTTTTGTGGTCAAGCAACTTTTATGAGTATGACTCTAATGATGTGTTGCTAACAACATTTTCTTTGGCTGCATGCTTTGAAACTCGCTTTTCTATTTATAATGTTTCATTTAAAGGAGGACTCATCAACCATTTGTTTTGTATCATTTGAGTAATCGTGTATCCACAAGTCTGCAGGGCTCATTCTCCGTCCGAGAAAAGGTATATTCAGCAGTAGCCGGACCCACACGCTAGACGGGATCCCTATCACAAATGGTCTAGAGTCTAGTTGGGACTTTTTACCAGGGAGATCCCCTACCGTTGGCCAGGCTTCAACAAGTTGGTATCAAGCTTGCAAGTTGTTTTCACCCTATTCATGCTAACAGTTAATTAAAATTCTAGGGTTGAGGGTGGAAAAAAAATAGTGGATGAGGTTGATTTTGTTTTTGGTCACAGTGAATATGCTCCCATTTAGACATAGTTTCCACCTTAGGCTCATGATATCGAGGTTTGTGGTACAACTGGTGCTTTGGATCTGGGAGTTAACACTTCTCTTTAGCCTAGAGAGTCAGTAATATCAATTACCTATGTCATTTATCCTCTTGGTTTCCCTTTGGAATAGAGTAAGGGCTCATTTAAAATGTTGGGGTCATATATTTCACTAGGGATTAGTGTATCAAATTTATGCAAATAATTGTACACTAACACTACTTCGGATGCCCATTTTTTGGGGACCCTCCCATAGGACTTCCATGTTTTTGAGAAGGTCCTTAACGAGGCAATGGAGGGAAGTATATGGTTTTCAAGACCAATATTTTCCTTTGAAGCTAATGTTGGAGAAGGTTTTTTCTATGGCGGTGAACGAATGATGGGAGATGATTTATTCAAGGGTTTTTATTTAGGTTTTGAAGGGATTTATCCAATAGGAACATGTAACTACTCGACTGCTATGAAAGAGGAAAATGACAGGCCTGTGGAGTAAGAAAGGGGGCTTGATCAGCAGGTGGAAACCTTAAAAATTCAAGCAATCCCAATGGTATAACACTGCTCCAAGAAGAAACAAAAAAAATGAGTGTCCCAAACTAAAAAACGTAAGACCAAAACTTGGTACTTGGGGATGAATTTTAGTTAAGGGAAGATATGGATACATTAGAGAGAATGGTGGTGGTTGAGCTAGAGGTAGTAAATTTTTGGCTGAGCTCCTACGTGAATGGACTAAAAAGGAAAATTAAGGGAAGAAGTTGAATAACCTCCCTAAGGTAATCACTCTCACATGAGGATGGTTCATGTTTCAATTCAATTATGTGGAAGTGGCCAGCTGGGTTCTCAAAAAAACTGGTGTATTGATTCTTCGTTGGTATTGATGAAAAGATGAAACCCTCTTTTTTATTCCAACTGACATAAATTGGGCTATGCCCTTATCTGGGTAAGAATTCTTGGGTTTCCACCTTAGCTCTAGTCTTTGGACGTATTCAGGTTTATCAGAAACACATTAGGATCATTTTTGGAGATTGATAGGTCATATGAAATCAACAGAAAGATGGCCATGGCAATAATTTTGGTTTATTTTGACTCTAGTGAAGGTACATATAACTAAATATTACCTATCGAGGTTCTTCTCATAGGATGATATTGGATTATGAAGGAATACCCTTCAGGGGCCCCAAGTGACATAAACAGGGTCATGTTCTAAAGGATTTCCCTCTCCCTTGTATGGGTAAGAAAGGTCGAAAGGATTATTGTGATGGGGAAATCAAGAGGGGGAAGGGGGAAGCCCTAGGAGGTATGTCGACTGAGACTAATCCATATGTTCATCAATAGATAAAGTCATAGCCAATGAGAACATACAGGGAAGTAACGTTGAGGGGTGGCAGGTCGCCATTTTCTGGATAAGACGACACTTAGGAGGGAAACCCATACTCCTAAGGAATATCTTCTCTAGGTATTTTCTCTTATAATATCCCTTTTTCAAATATCATTAGATCTTTTTGTTCATTGGAAATGGGGTTAGGTCATTTTTCACAGTCTCCTTTTTTATCTAGATTTGGCCCGACTCATCTATATTTGGGTATTGTTTCTTATCTTATCCCTCCTGCTCCCTCTTGTTGCCTAACCTTGATACCTTCCCCATATAGGGATTCAGAGACATCCACTAAGTTATCTTATTTTAACCTTCGATCCAATTGTAGGGAGAGGGACTCTGTTTTTTTTGTCGGGTTCCTAGTTCTTCTTCACCGATCAAGTCTCGAGGGAACATTTGAGAAATGAAATCAAATATATTAAGGGATAAAATTAAAGCCAATATGGTCATAGTTAATAGTAGATAGAGGTATATTTTTTTGACAGTTAGAGAATCATGTGCCCTTGGCTTGGTACTGTAATGATTTTTCTCTCTTTTAGTTGTTGGGGTTTGGCTAGCCCCTCCAAAAAAAAAAATATTTGAGGATATTGGTTCAATATGAACACATTGATATTATTTTTCTATAAGAAACTTTTGTGAATGGGGATTCAATTTTCAAGGCGCTGGAATATTTATTACAAGGCTGAATTTTTGTGGCATTTGACGCAAAAGGGAGGTTAAGGATCTTGACTATGGGTTTTAACCAAAAATATATCAAGATTTTGGGCTCCTAGGGATTAGATTCGATTTTGGGAGCTGATATATTTTCTTCTAACTAGGGGAAGGAGGTTAAGGTGGTTAATATTTATGATCCTTTCTAGATAGGAATGCCTTCAGGGAAAGGCTATTTTCTCATTGGTATATGAATGTTGATAATTTAGTGTTGGGGCGGATTTGAATTTCTCCCTTGGGGCCTCTAAAATATGGTGTGCTCATGCTCATATAGATTCCATTTATAACTATTTTAGTTGTCTTTTGGAGGAACATAAATTGAGTAATGTGGAATTGATTAAGTATAAACCCACTTGGAGAAATAAGAGGATTGGCGATGCAGTGATAGCCAAGTGTATTAATCATTTCCTTATGACATGATATTTATTGGAAAGGGTCCCTATTTTTCATCTATGGGTAGGGGTGGGGGGTGAATATGGCTATCATCCAATTTTCCTTCAAGTGAAAGAGAGAAAGAGAGATTAAAAAAACGAGGAAGCCCATTAAAAGTAAATGAATCATTGCTAAAAGATGAATATTTTTTTAATTTGGTAGCTGGACATTGGATACTTTACAACCATGATAGGGATCTACCCACAACACTTCAGTTTGTTGAAAATATAAAAAGGGTTAAAAAGGCTACGATTGAGTAGTCTACCCTTAAAATATAGAGGGAGGATGAAGATCTTAAAGGTGTGGAGGAAGAGTTGGAGAATTTGGAAGCTCATAAAGCGAGGGGGGGGGGGTTATTTGTCGGAGGAATAAAAACATAGGAAAATTCATCTAGAGGCTACCAAAAAGAAAATTTTGGAAGAAAGGGAATAGAATTGGAGGGAAAAAGGTAGAGAAATATGTTTGAAGAGCAGAGATGAAAATACAAAGTTAATTCATAATTTTGCTAAGGGTCATTGAGCTCACAATACTATTAAAGATTTGGATGATCTAGATGGAGGTAGAGCTTCAATATATGAAGATATCACAAGTATGGGAAAAAATCACTTCAGTAATATTTATAAGGATCCTCTTAAAGTGACCATTTTCAAAGTTATTTCATTGGCTCAATATTTCCATGGATTCATAGGTGATGAAGATAACCAATCCGTAATGAAACCAGTGTTTGAGGTTGAATTACAAAATGTTATCCATAGTTTTTAAAAGGATAAAAACCTTGGACCTAATGGATGATTGGTAGAATTATTCATGGAGCTTTATATATTTTTTGGGGAGACCTCTTAAAGGTTATGGACAAATGTATGCAATCTAGTAGGAAGCTTGATTATTTTAAATATACCCTTATTTCCCTCATCCCCAAGACCGATTATCCAGACCATTTTAATGAATTTAGGCCCATATCATCATGCAACTACATTTACAAGGCCATTGAAAAAATCATAGCCAATAGGCTTAAACTGATCCTATCACAAAATGTATCCAAGGAACAATTTTCCTTTTTGGATGGTCAGCATATTCATGAGCGTATAGGGGTTGCTCAAGAAAGGATTAATATTTTAAAAACCAAGAAAATAAAAGGCCTGGTGATTAAAATTGGCCTTTATAAAGCATATGACAGAGTCAGTTATATATATATATATATATCATGACCCATTTGGGATTTTAAGTTCCTTTCATTAATTGGGTTATGAGTTACGTAACCAATGTATCATTTGCAGTACTCATGAATGAACTTCAACATTTTTTCATGCATAATGAGGTTTACGACATGGATGCCCACTTTCTTCCCTATTATTCTTGCTGGTGGTTGAGGGCCTTAGAAAAATATTAAATGAAGCAAAATGGAGGGGTGACTTAAAGGGTTCTATTGTAGTTGATGATTTAACCATCGCACATCTCTTGTTCGTGG
Source organism: Pinus albicaulis (assembly GCA_034641835.2). Taxonomy (NCBI): domain Eukaryota; kingdom Viridiplantae; phylum Streptophyta; class Pinopsida; order Pinales; family Pinaceae; genus Pinus; species Pinus albicaulis. Next base: position 843,042,614 of record CM076571.1, on the reverse strand, counting down.
ATGATATTTGTTTATTATTTTTTATGTCTACACATGATCTTGCAACCATCAAAAGGGTCCCATCACTCTCCGAGAAAGCTACATGAATGTAGGTAAATCTTCAAAAATATACTCTCTCCCTGCTCGATCTTTCTAGGGATGAGGCAACAAACGCTCATAATAGTTTTCCATTTCACTCTAAAAATTTTAATGAAGCTTTAAAATCTCTCAGGTTCTACTTGAAACCCAATGACTATAAAATTTTTGATTGGAACTAGCTAACAACAAAAATTGAAAAGAGACTAAAGGAATGAAGTTTCAAATGGTTGTTTAGAGCCAACATGTTGGTTCTCATAAAATAAATCCTAGAAGTTATTCCATTTTTTTGGATGTTCTTGCCATGGATACCAAAAGGGGTAATGAACTCTTTCTATAATACATGTTTTAGATTTGTACGGATAGGGTCGAAATATGGATGGGTTTTCCCTTGGGTTAAATGGGTTGAAAATTTATTTTCCAAAGATGCAGGGAGGATGGGGTCCAAAAAACCTATACTTGTTTTCTAAGGCATTGTTAGCAAAAGTTGGTTGGAGATTATTATCCATTGATAGTATATGGACATATGTTTTATCCTTGCACCCTTGAAGAATGAATACAAATTCCAAACAAGCAGAGGTTAAAATTTAATTATATGTAAAACATCCTTAGCCTTTTTCTCTATGGTTGAAGAAGGTTTGGTATAGAAAGTTGGAGACAATGAAAAGGTGAGGATTGGTATTGATCCATGGGTGGGTTGCAATTTTTTTATGTTTTCCTCAAGATATGGTTGAATTCCTAAATATAAATGGAAGGTAGTACCTTGAACCAGGTGGATGATAACACTCACACTTCTATTTAGGCACAGGGATGGGATGACACAAACCAATTGAGTTTTATAATTAAATACTCATGATAATGGAAAAATTATACCATTGCTCTGAATATCCCCCATGTTCTCCTCAAATAGGGAAGCCTCATTATGCTAGTTTCATTCTCCTTTTCGGGAATATTTTCAAAAATTGGGTTATATATATATATATATATATCATTGATGAAAAGAGATTGGGAGAGATATCATATAAGTGGAGAAAATTATGGAAGATTTGCTACCTAGCTAAAGCTCAGTTGTTTCAATGGTGGACCACGGAAAATAAGGTTCCTGCAGGAGACAATTTAAAAACAAGATATATGGCTAGACCAAGTTGGTGTGCCCTATAAAAAACGCTAAGGAAAAAATGGATTTCCTCTTTCTTTACTATCCTTTCACTTTGGAACTATGGAAAACTATTTGAAACTACTTGGGATTGGCTTTAATATTGTAGGGTATGTCTTAAAAAGATGTGTGGAAGCAATGGCGGGAACAAGAAAATCTAAAAAATAATAGGAGTTTACTGCCTATTATCAGCTGGGGAATATGGATCTCCAGGAATAATGAAATATTTCAATACAATCCTACCAATCCTAATAGGGTGTGTTATGCAACTAGCTCAGAAAATAGAAGAAAAGATAGATCAACAACTTAAAAATTATCCTCTTCAAGGGGGAAACTTCCTTTAAATTACATAAATGAGAAATTATTGGATGGTACAAATGACAATACCTCATTTTTATATATAGGAGCCTAAGAGGTCATGATATAATCATATATTACATAATAAAAATAATGTAAGGGCACAACAATAATAATAGTGGGCTTCTATGGGGCACAATAATAACAATATGGGGGTTACATAGGCACAATAATAAAAATAAGGGGGCTACACTAACAATAACAATAATGGGGCCACATTAGTATTATAGGGACCTAACATGCCCCTCTCCTTTAGAAAAGTGTTGTCCTCAATGCTTGAGTAGTTTTGTATGCTTCTGTATAAAATCCGCATCCTCCCATGTGGCATCTTCAGTAGGAAATTCTTCCACTCAATGAGATACTCTGAAATTGATCGACTTTGTAGCTATCTGGTTCTTGTTTCCATGACTAATTCAAGCTCAAATATGATTTTTCATTCTTCGTCAATTTCTGGAAACACTGTTTGAACTAGAAGCTTGTAACTGATAAAATTCTTTAAGCATGAAACAGGAAAACTTGGTGTACTCGAGAAGATGCAGGAAACTCCAATTTGTATACCATAGTACCAATTTTACTCACGCCCTGTAAGGACCGTAGTATATGGGTGATAATTTATTATCCTTCTTAGCTTTCTTTAGAGAAATTTGTGTGTATGGTTGTAGCCATTAAAATACTTAGTCACTTACATCAAAACTTCTTTCACTGCGATGTTGATCTTCTTGTTGTTTCATTCAATTATGCAATAGAGTTAGGTTATCCTTTAAGAGTTGGATAACTTGTTGTTGATGCTTGATGTGATATTCCATTGCTTTAAATATGATGTTATGGATGGTGGATGATATCCATAAAGTTCCACAAAAGGGTTCATTTTTTCTGCAGTATGGAAGGAAGTGTTATACCACCATTCATCTAGAGGTAAAAACTTGACCTGTTGTGTTTTTTATTAGATACAAAGAAACAAAGATATCCTTCCAAACATTTGTTAATTATCTCATTTTTCCCATTAGGTTGAAGATGATAAGATGAGCTATGAGCTAATTGAGTACCAAGAAAAGAAAATAATTTTGTCCAAAAATTTCTAGTGAAAATTCGATCTCTATCACTTACTATAATCTTTGGGTTTCCATGAAGATTTTGAATTGTTTCCATAAATGCAGTAACAACTATACTAGATTTAAAAGGATGAGATAATGCACAAAAGTGTGCATACTTGGTAAGTCTATCAACTACCACCATGATGACACTCTTTCCTTCGGACTTGGGTAAACCTGTGATAAAATCCATTGCGACCTCCTCCCAACGTTGAGTTGGAATGGATACAGGTTGTAACAGACCCGAGGTCTTAATTGGATCAACTTTATTTTGTTGGAAAACCAAAAATTTTACCACAAACTTCTGAATATTAAATTTAAGGACATCCCAAAAATATTCCTTCTTGACTCTATGGTAAGTTTTTAAAAATCCTGAGTGCCCTCATAAGGGAGAGGTATGCAATTCCAAAAGTATATTTTATTTGAGTAAGGAATTCTTACAAAGATATAAGTGATCTTTGTACCTTAATGGATCATTTTTCCAACTAAATGTATCAAATGTACTAGGATCTTATTGCAACTTTTGAATGAGTGTACACACCTCTTCATCATTCTTCCATTCTTCCCTTGCTTCGCTTATCCACTCAGGTTGGATAATAGAAATGGAACAAAGCAATGCTTCCACATCCTTATCTTTTCTTGAGAGTGCATTTGAAAAAACATTTTTATTCCCTTTTTTTTGGATTATTTTAAAGTCATAACCCAACATATTTGTTACTAATTTTTTCTGCTCTTCTGAAGATAATCTTTGTTCCAAAAATTATTTAATACTATAATTATTATTTTTTAGCTTGAAGTATCTTCTATTAGGTAAGGTTTCCATTGCTTTAGTGCATGTAGTATTGCCAAAATTTCCCTCACATAAATAGGTTTGTGTAAATACTTTCCTTTAATTAGACGAAATTCAAAATAAATGGGTCTTCCTTCTTGCATTAAAACACCACCAATTCCATTTCCTAAGGAATAACATTACACAATAAAGGTTTTTGTGAAGTCGGGTGTAGCTAAGATTGGTGCTTGGCACATTGCCTCTTTAATATGTTCAAATTCCTTAGTTTCTTCTAGAGTCCAACAAAATGCATATTTCTTCAGTACTGATGTTATAGGTCCTACTATTGTCCCATAATTCTTAACAAACTTGCGATAATGCCCTGTCAACCTGAGAAATCCTCGAAGATGATTTATGGTTGTGGGGATTTTCCATTCCTTAATGAATTTAATTTTGATAGGGTATACCTTAACACCCTCATGACATACAATATGACCCAAATATTCCACCTCTTGCATTCCAAAGAAAAAATTGAAGGTTTTTGCATATAATTGTTTCTCCTCCAATAGTTTGAGAACCCTGTCAACAAGTTGAAAATGATCCTTCCAAGAATTGTTGTTGATTAGTATATCATCAAAAAATAAAAATAAAAATTTTCTAAGGAGGGTTTTGAAAATGGAATTTATCAAACCTTGAAATATGGAAGGTGCATTAGTAAGGCAAAAAAGCATGACCAAGAATTCATAATGACCCTCATGACTGAATGATTTTTTCAAAATTTCTTCAGTTTCCATTCTAATACGATGATATCCTGAATGAAGATACATCTTAGTGAAGTAAATTTCTCCATGTAATTCATCCAACATTTCATTGATGATAGGAATGGGAAAATTATCTTTAATAGTAAGCTTGTTGAGATCCCTATATACATATGCAATGATCCATCCTTCTTGTGCACCAATACTATTGGAGCAGAGAAAGAATGTTGAATGGGTTGAATTATACCAACCTCTAGCATTTGTACAATCATAATTTCACTCTTTTGGGCATAAGGATATCTGTATTACCTGATGTTTGGAGGAACGGTTCATGGAATCAAGTGAATAGCATGATCATGATCACGAATAGGTTGGAGACATTTGGGAGTCTCAAACACCTTGGAATTATTTCCCAATACTTTTTGGATATCTGGAAAAATAAATGATTTCGATTTTTAAACCTCTAGTGAGCATAATTCTGAAATTACGCCTCCTTGTTCTTTATTCAAATATTTGTGATGCCATTAGCACTAATAATATTTCCCAGTTTCCCTATGATACTCCTTAATTCAACCTCCTTTCCTTCCAAAAAAATTCAATAAATGTTCTTGAAAATTGAAAGCTTTCGTCCCCAAAGATTGTAACCATTGGGTTCCTAGTACAACATCAACACCACCCATTAGAATGGAAATAATTGGAATATTCAATACATATTCCCCAATGGTTATTTTGATATTATGGCACTTTCCAAAGAAATTTATTTTTCCTCAATTTGCAATCATCACTTGAAACTATGGTGCTGCATATAGAAAGAAATTCAATTCCTTGGCTATCTTACAATGAATAGAATTATGGGTACTACCCGAATCAATCAACATTATTTTTCTTGATATATCCTTCTATCTTGAGAGTTTGAGGACTGGTAATTCCCGCCAATGCATTATAAGATCTAGTCAGATTCATTTTTTCTTTCTTTGGGGTTGGTTCCTGGTGTATGTCCTACTCTTTTGATGTTTCTTGTTCCTTTTCTTCCTCCCCTTCACACTCTATGTAGAATCATTTCTTCCCAGCACACTTATAACCTTTAGTGTATTTTCTATCACAACTGTAACAAAGCCCTTTTTCTCTTTTCCCCTCCAATTGTTGTGGTGTCAACTTTGTAGGTTGTGGAAGAATAGGAGAAGCAACACTTCCATATTTATAGTTGTGAGTGGTAGACTTCCTTGTTGCCATAATTTTGCTTTCAACTTTTCTTGCCACCCTGAATGCCTTCTCTAATGAATCAAGTTCCCAAAGGTGAACCTCATGTTGGATGTTATATTTTAAAGTCCCTATGAATACATCAATCCTACACTCCTCTAGAATATTGGTTACCCTAATATTCAATTTTTTGAATTCTTCAATGTGCTCTATCATTGAACCCTTTTTTTTAGATTTATCAATTGGCTAAAGAAGGTATTTCTCTTTGTATATTCATAATGTGCTATCATTTTTTTTCGTAAAAATTGATGAGGTGACAAGTGGTTACGAGAACAAAGCCATCTATACCATACAAACTGATTTGGTTCTAAATATAAAGATGCAATACAGACCTTTTGTGATGGTTTCACATCCCGTAGATCAAAATATTGCTCCATCTGTAGTATCCATGTTACTAGATCCTTGCCATCAAACATCCTCTGTAACAATCCTCGTGAAAATTCCTTGTAATAAAAGTTAATAAATGCAAAATAATAATACCTTGGTCATCAGACACATATTCCAAGATAAATATTGGGAAAAACATCCTAGTGTGGGTGTTCATATGGTTTATTATGGCTATAGAAATTGGAAAAGGAAATGGCTAAGGCTTTGGAAATGCATGAGGAATTAATTGCCATTTTATTTATGAAAATAATGGAAATTAGGAGAAAAGGAAGGTGAAAGGTCGCAGATTGCATGTGAGGAGGAAAATGAAGGAAAATAATGGAAATTTGAAGAAATTAGAAGCTTCATTAATAAAAAGGCTTCTAAGGATTAGTTCACATACTTTTTTTCAGCTCTCTCTCTATTCGCTCCCTCTCATACTCTTATACACATAGAGTTTTCTTGGAGCACTCTTGGAGGACTCTTGGAGGAGTGTGGAATACTTGGGATTCGAAGTAAGAAGGAAAAGGAAGAGAAAAAAAGCACAAGAGAACATCGGGATTAGCAGCTACAACATGTTTTTCTTGGGTTGAGTTATTAGTTCCTAGAAGCCTTGGTTGGACAAATGCCCTGGTATCCCTATAACAAATTGGGTTGAGTTACTAATCCTAGAAGCCTTGGTTAGAAAAACACTCTGGAAGTCCTTGGTGGGTTGAGTTACTAATCCTGGAATGCTTGGTTGGAAAAATGCTCTGGAAGCCCAACGATAGTTGTGGGTTGAGTTACTAGTCCTGGAAGCCCTATTTGGAACAAACACTCTTGAGCCCTAGAAAACTTGAGTAGAGACCGATATGGTGATGGTTAGTGATGTCTGACCGTGAGGTGGAATAACTGGTTGAGGTTTGAGGTGGTTTGGCCTTTGGAAGCCTTGGTTTGGTTTAAATTGATGTGTTTTATGAGATCCGACATTCATGCTTGGAATATGGCACAAGAGTGACTAGATGAAAGAGAGATTTAGTTCAGCCATGTCTATGGCCAGGTGGTACATGGAAGTCCCATAATTGGTTGTGTTTTTATTATCGCAATAAGAGCTATTTCCTATTGTATTTATGGGTAAATATACTTATTTATATGTGGTTTATATGGCTTTTATATCCGTGATATTTCTTTTGGTTATATGTTGGTTATGACTGAGATTTATGACAGTGATAATGTATGGCTCTCATCATGTTTTTTTTAAATATTGAATGTACAATGAATGTATGGATTAATATATGGTAATGAAATTATTGTGATGAGGCATCAATGCTTATTAATGATTCTTATGTAAGTGTGAGACCCTTATGCTCACATATGTCGTTTAAACCTATAGATTACATATTTGTGACATGTTTGAAAAAATGCCTGTCATGGCTAGCAAGGGTCCAGTCAATTCCTTGTTCAAGTAATTGTATTTAAATCATTATTTTGTTGCTATCGTTCATTATTGGAAGTTTCATGGAGTTTTGGGCAGTGACCTAGGTCCTAGCCCTGGAATTTAGCCTTAAATTACATAGTTGTTGGCATAGAACTAGCAGAAAAAGGTTGAATTCACACTCATGCAGGCTCATGGGAGAGACTGGGGCTCTCAGTCACTTGGAGGGATTGGAAAGGGAGCGACTGGGGGGTTAATGCAACAAAAAATTAGTTTGTCTTAGTGGATATTCACCTGGAAGGTTTGGATGGCTCCTAGGGGTTCTGTTGCAGGTGTAGAAGGTCTATGTTGTTGTGTCCCATTGGTTCCACTTCCTTAACTAACACATAGGGAGTTGAATCATATCATAGTAACTCTTTGTCACATGTTTACCCTGGTTGGTCAGTTACTTAGGTAGATGTGGGAGGCGAGTGTTACATAGTGGTACTAGAGCATGGTTCACCCCTCAGATTGGATGGGCGGTGTGTTGGTCATGCATTCATGTCAGTTGCATATGTGTTCCTTATGCTTTTGGTCTATGTGATTTTTGGATATGCATGGTGTTGTTCATGGTTGCAGTGATGTCGTCATGTGAAGGTTAACGGGGTTGTTGTGGAATGTTTCATCATGAGTGTATGATTGTTTATACGTTATTTATGCATGTCAAGTGCTTATGTGTTGGAAAGTGTACATTGCTATGGTTTTGTTTTCATCCATGAGGTCATGGTATTTGAATGATATGGTCATGCATTGATGGCTAGACGATGGATGTAATGATGTTTATTTGTTGTTTTATCTATAAGCTACATATTTACAGTGTTTTTATGATTATGTTTATACAGGTATTATGTTTATTTGTTGATCTTGTATGAGATATCCTCCTTGAATGATGCTAAGGTACGTTGGTTTGTTTATGATTTGGTTTAGTTGAAATAATATGCCTTGAAGGAAAGAGATCAAAGATGACTAGCAAGATGGTAGATTACAAATATTCTCCCTATGAATCAAATGAGAAACATGGTGTTGGTTACTATTCTGACTTAGAATACACCTTGATAATTTTGAAGGAAGAAATAAAGAGTTGAAAAGTAGATAATGATATAATCATACACGCACTGGAGAAACAAGTAGATGTTAATGTAGTAATCCTTCAGATTTTTTCATAGTCGTAGAGATAAGGACCGCTTCATATCAGCTATGGACAGGAGGATGGGACTAATGGGGCATATGGAATTAGGTCTCAAGGTGGTCACATGTCAGATAGATATGACACGATCAGAGATGGAAGGTTCTTGGACACTCCAGATAAGAGAGGTGATAGACACAGGTACTATTATAGTTTTGATTCTGAGCTACACTGTGATCGTAATCATTATCATCCTTACAGGAGGAGTGATAGGGTATATTTTTTGGATGAGTTTACGAAATAAAATCCACCTACATTTGATGGAGAGAAGAAGAAATTTTAACATGCAGCAACATGATTTCTTGGAACGAATAAGTTCTTCAGGTTACATGGTTACTCAGAGAACATGAAGGCCATAATAGCTACATTCAGTCCTAAAGGTAAAGCGGATATTTGGTGGGAAGATGTAAAGAACGTCAAAGATATCCATGAAGAGTAGTTAACCTGGAGTGAGTTTGAGAGAATATTCAGGAAGAAGTATCGATTGGAGAGATACTATGATGATATGTCAAATTTTTTAATGAGATAAAGATGAGCTCTATGATCGATGAGTAGACTAGCATATTTATGGAGTTGTTGAGGTATGTGACTTACCTCAAGGAGGAGAAGGCCATGATTTGGATATTCATAAGCAGGTTTTCGATAGCATTCAAAGACATGATCGAGTTTGATGAGCCTAGATCACTGGAGGACACCATCCAGAAGTTAAAGCATTGTTATGAGCAATCAAAGTGTAGATCTGAGACTAAGAAGGATTGGAAGGGTAATGATAAGAATAATTAAAATTGGATAAGACACGTGTAAAAAAGAGAATTCAACACCGCACAAGAAGTTCAATGCATCTGACAAGAAGGGATTTCAGTTTGAGGAGTAGAACAAGGGTGCGGGTTGGAAGACTATACAATGTTAGAATTGTGACAAAGAACATTGCAGGAGATATTTTCCACAACATCAGAGTGGTAGACTACAGATCTATGGTTCTTAGGAGGCACACAATGTTGGGGATGTGGGACAAAATGTTCCTCGGATCTATGCAGAATTGGATAACAAGCAGGAAAATCACTAGACATCTATTATCGAAATGGAAGTTAAGCTTTGTGATCAACTTGTTTCTATTTTTATTGAACCTGGATCTAATTATAGTTATGTTAATCCTGACCTGGTGGATAAGTGTGGTTTGAATAGAGAAGTGCATGCATAGTCTTGGTTAGTACATTTGGCTACATGTACAAAGAAGTGAGTTCATCATTGGGCAAGAGCTTGTGCATTTGAGTTGAATGGTATGTCTACATCAGCACATCTAAATGTATTACCCTTAAGATCGTATAACATTTTTTGGGTATGGACTGGTTGTATCTTCATAGGACCAAGGTGTATTGTTATGAGAAGGAAATTGAGTGCTTGGATGACAATGGGGAATAAAGAGTCTTGCGGGGTAATAATAAAGCAACATCAGTTAGGATGGTAACAACTATTCAGTAGAAGAGTAGTCGCAGGAAAGGGTGTATGTTATTTGCAGTGCACATTTCTAGGGAAAAGGTAAGGAAGTTGAGGATGTGAGTGTGTTAAGCAGGTACTCAGTTCTACAATAGTTTCAGGATGCATTTCTCGCAGATATTTCACAGTTTCAACCTCATAGGCAAGCAAATTTTTTTATTGAGTTGGTACCAGGGGAAACACCAACATCAAAAGCACCATACATGATGAGCACTCTAGAGTTGGTAGCGCTAAAGTTGCAGTTAAAGGAAATGCTTGACAGGGGATACATTAGGCCAATTGTATCACCTTGGGGTGCATTGGTATTGTTTGTGAAGAAGAAGGATGTTACTCTCAGATTGTACATCGATTACAAGCAGTTGCACAAGGTGACCATCAAGAACAGGTATTTGTTGTCAAGGATTAATGATTTGTTCAATCATTTGAAGGGAGAAGCAGTGTTCTTGAAGATTGATCTAAGATCAAGATATCATCAAGTACACATTAAAGAAGATTTTACATTCACAAGATATCTTTCAGGACCAAGTACATACATTATGAGTTTATTGTAGTTACATTTTCTTTGACTAATTCTCCAGGTACTTTTATTTCCTTGATCAATAACATGTTGTGTCCTTATTTGGACAAGTTTGTTATTATGTTCATTGGTGATATATTGGTATATTCTAAAAATGAAGAAGATAATTCCAAACACTTAGAATAAGTATTGATATTGTTGAGAGATCATCAGTTGTATGTTAATCTCAACAAGTGGAGTTTCTTTCAGACAAAGGTACATTACATGGGACATGTGGTTTCCAAGGAAGGCATAACAATGGATCCAGAAAAGGTAAGAGTTATCATGGAGTGGGAAACTCCTAAGAATGTGGATGAGTTAAGGTCCTTCCGGGGTTTACAGGTTATTACGGGAGGTTCATTAGGAACTTATCACATATTTCTTATCCTATCACATTATTGTAAAGGAAAGGTATGAAGTTTGAATGAATAGAGGAATGTGCATCCAGTTTTGAAGAGTCAAAGAAGTTGTTGACACATGCTCTAGTGTTAAAGATCGCAGATCTAAAAAAGGAGTTTGTGGTATGTAGAAATGTTTGCAAGAGAGGACTTGGTGGAGTTCTTATATAGGAAGGACAAGTATCATGTTATTAATCATAGAAGTTGAATGAGCATGAAAAAAATTATCCAACACATGATCTTCAATTGGCAACGATTATCCATGCATTGAAGATGTGGAGGCACTATCTTATTGGCATAAGGTTTGTACTGATGAGTGATCACAGTGGGTTGAGATAATTGTTTGACTAGTCGAATTTGAAAGCCAATCAAGCTAGATGGTTAGCCGCGATTAGTGAGTTCGACTTTGAGATAAGGTATATTAAAGGTAAAGAGAACATGGTTGGAGATTCTCTCAGTAGGTGGATACAGGTGAATCATATAACATCTATGAGTTCCTATGGGAAAGATCTATAGGATAGGATCTTACAGGAAATTCAACTGGATGATAGGTATATGGAGCTTAGGCATATATTGTAGCAGATTACAGGTACAGGTGCACATTATGTGGACTATTGTCTCACAATAGATGGCTTGATCAAGTTTAGAGACAATATATATGTGCCAAACAACAGTGAATTCAAGAAGGTGATATTGAGGGAGTTTCATGTGAAACTGTATTTAGGTCACCCAGGCTATTAGAAGACATTGATAGCAGTGAAGAAGTTTTATTATTGGATGAATTTTAATATAGACGTAGCAGATTTTGTGGCTAGGTGCTTCGATTTTAAAAAAGGAAAAGAAGAGTGCAAGCATCCAGGTGGACTACCACTGTCGATTATGATTCCAGAGTGGAAATGGGATGTCATTTCCATGGACTTTATCACAGATTTACCGAGGACATCTAGACAATATGATTCCATCATGGTTGTGGTGGACATGTTGACGAAGGTATCACACTTCATTCTAGTGAGGTCTACATACTCATCAAATGATGTATCATAGGTCTTCATCAGTGATGTGGTCATTTTGCATGGTTTTCTGTAGAATATTATGTTAGACAGGGATGCGAAGTTCACTTCCAAGTTTTGGAAGGAGTTTTTTATAGGTTTGGGCACATATTTGGCCTTCAGTATAGCTTATCATCCGTAGAAAGATGGAAAGACAGAGAGGGTCAACGGGATATTGGAGGACATGTTGAGGATGTATGTGATGCATCAACAACGAAAGTGGGTAGAGTATCTTCCACTCTTAGAGTTCATGTACAACAACATGTATCATGAATCTTTGGGGATGAGCCTGTTTGAGGCAATGCGTGGGCGGAGTTGCAATACTCCCATAAGTTATAGTGATCCAGTTAACAGGGTGTTGATTGGACCAAACATGTTGGCGAAAATGGAACAAGAAATGCATGTAATCAAGAAGAATTTGAAAGTAGCACATGATAGGCATAAGATCTATGCAGACTAGAACATGTTGTTTAAGGAGTTTCAGGTTGGAAAACAAGTGTACTTATGCACCAATCCCAAGAAGATATCCTCGCGGATTGGATCATGTGCCAAGCTGGGACCTTGATTTTGTGGACCTTTGAAGATTCTTGAGAGGATTGGGCCATTATCCTACCGACTTGCACTCCCTTTGACAATGAAAGTCTATGATGTTTTCCATGTGTCATTTCTTAAGAAGTATGTTAAATATTTTTATGTGATTGACTGGTCTATATTGCAAGTGGAGCCAAAAGGAGAATTCCAGCTAGAACCACGACGTATTTTGCAGAGAAATATGTTCATGCTGTAGAACTAAGCAATCAAGAAAGTTAAAGTGTAATGAAAGCACTTTGGGCTTGATGAAACTACATGGGAGATGGTGGATCAGATGCAAGCCATGTATCCTTCTCTATTCGCAGGTTGAGAAAATGTCCTTGATATATGTCTTTGGTATGAAGTTTTGGTATATGTACATATGTATATGGATGTAAATACCACCATGAGCTATGTTATAAAGCTCCAATAAGCGTTATGGGTGTCATGTCATTATGATGTTATATTTGTCATGTTTTCATGTTGGTTTTCTTCTCAGCAGGTTGATCATTGTAAATAAATCTCCATGGGCAGTATGTTTTTCTTACAGAAATATTGTTGGTGATAGGTGTCGTTGGACACCGATGATAGTTTTCCCCCAAGGGGGTGGGTTCTGTAACAACCCTCGTGAAAATTCCATGTAATAAAATTTAATAAAGGAAAAATAATAAGACCTTGGTTATGGGACATGTATTCCAAGTTGAATGTTGGGAAAAATATCCTAGTGTGGGTGTTCATATGGTTTATTATGATTATGGAATTTAGCAAAGGCAATGACTAAGGCTTTAGAAAGGCATGAGGCATTAATTGGCATTTTCTTTATGAAAATAATGGAAAATAGGAGAAAAGGAAGGCGAAAGGTTGCATGTTGCATGTGAGGAAGAAAATGAACGAAAATAATGGAAAATTGAAGAAATTAGAGGCCACATTAATAAAAAGTCTTTTGAGTTCAGTTTTGGAGCTCTCTCTCTATTCTCTCTCTCTCATACAATTGGACACCTAGATTTTTCTTGGAGCACTCTTGGAGGAGTGTGGCATACTTGGGATTTGGAGCAAGAAGGGAGAAATAAAGCATAAGAGTACAATGATATCAATAGCTACAACGGGTTTTTCTTGCAAGTAATGAGTTGCATGTATTTTTTCCTCACTAGTTTTTTCATGCATAGCATATGCATGTGGTTTCTTGATCATGATCTATCAATAACATGGAGGATTTCCTGGATTGACAATGGGTTTGCCTAGCCTTTCCATTTCCTAGATAGCCATGGTGTTGTGGGTTTTACCTTTGTTTTCTGGTTGGTTTTCTTGTGCCTTTGGTTGTGGGTTGAGTTATTAACTCCTGGAAGCCTTGGTTGGAAAAATGGTCTGGAAGCCTTGTAACAACTTAGGTTTAGTTACTTGCCTTGGAAGCCTTGGTTGGACAAACAATATGGAAGCCCTTAGTGGGTTGAGTTACTAATCCTGGAAGCTCGGGTTAGACAAACACTTTATAATCCCAGCGATAATTGTGGGTTGAGTTACTAGTGTTGGAAGCCCTAGTTGGAACAAATGCGCTAGAGGCTTAAAAAACCTGGGTAGATACTGATCTGGTGATGGTTAGTGATGTACGACCATGAGGTGGAGTCATTGGTTGAGGGTTGAGGTGGTTTGGCTTTTGGAATCCCTGGTTTGGTTTTGATTGGTGTGTTTTATGAGATCCCACATTCATTCTCGGAATATGGCACATGGATGACTGGTTGAAAGAAATATTTGGTTCAACAATGTCTATGGTCGGGTGGTACGTGGAAGTCTGAGACTTGGTTGCATTTTGCTTATGGAAATAAGATTTATTTCCTCTTGTATTGATGGGTAAATATAATTGTTTATATGTAGTTATATGGTTGTTATATCCTTGATATTTTTGTTGGTTATATGCTGTTTATGACTGAGATTTATGACAATCATAATGTATGGTTCTCATCATGTTTTGATTAAATATCAAAGTACAATGAATGTATGACTTAATAGATGGTAATGGAGTTAATCTGACGAGGCATCAATTCTTCTTAATGATTCTCAGATAAGTGTGAGACCCTTATGCTTAGATCTGTCATTTAAACTTGTAGATTACATATTTGTGCCATGTTTTAAGAAATTCATATCATGGCTAGAAGGGATCCAGTCAAGTCCTTGTTCAAGTAATTGCATTTGTATCATTATTTCTTTGTTATCTTTCATTTCTGAAAGTGTCATGGAGTTTTTGGTAGTGACCTACGTCCTAGCCCTGAAATGTAGCCTTAAATCCTGTAATCGCTGGCATAGCACTAGAATAAAAAGGTTTTAGCCACACTCATGCATTCCCATGGGAGAGAATGGGGCTCATGGTCGCTTGGAGGGCTTGGCAAGGGAGAAACTAAGAGATTAATGCAACAAAAAATTAGTTTTTCTCAGGGGGTTAGTCACCTGGAAGGTTTGGATGGCTCCTAGGGGTTCTGTTGTAGGTGTAGAAGGTATGTATTATTGTGTCTCATCGGTTCTACTTCCTTAATTGACACATAGGAAGTTGAATCATATGATAGTAGCTCTTCATCACATGTTTACCCTGGGTGGTCGATTACTTTGGTAGATGTGGGAGGAGGGTGTTACATCCTAATATCTATATTTGGAACATGGTGGTTCTTAAACCCAAAATTGGATTCTCTAAAAGCATAATTCATATTCCTTTTGTCTTCATCATGATTTTCATGGATTACCTTGCCACCATCGGGAAGTATTTCTTGCAACAACTCATCAACCCTTCCAACTTGACATTCATCATATCCATGTCTACTTTAAGAACCTACATGTTGCTTTTTATACCATCCATGTCACCTTTTATTTCTACTTTTAAAGCATCCATGTCCCCTTTTGGTTCATATTTGCTTGCTCTTTCTAAGAGCGAAATTTGTTGCACTTAGTCTCGTAGTTTTGATATATCATGTCACAATACTTCCTATGCATGCGCCACAGTAGAGTTTTCTGAGGGCTTATGGGTGTAGAATTATTTTTTTTTGTAGGAATTTTAGAACCCAATACTGATATATATGCTTCAATATTCCCTTGGAATCACTTCAAACTGATTTTTCAAACAAAAGTTATGCAATTTTTAAAAGAAATACGCACATTTTTCTTAATTTTAGGAGTTTGATCTTTTAAATGGTTTTAACTCTATAATTTTATATCTCCAATGCCTGAAATTCCTTCCTCTAATATGCATTTGATTCTTCTTTCCAACACCATAAGTCAAATCAAAATTGGATTCTCCAAGATAATGTTATGTCAAATTTCTCACAATGACCTGATTATGGAATGGTTTAGTAGAGTGGACTTGTACGTAATTCCACGTGTCATTTTTTTAGCCAATGGCCCTGAAATTGATACACAAGAAATTATAGTCTATTCTCTTTCTGTCACTTTTTACGAAATTCCAATCTTGTGCTTGAAGAGAGAGTTGTGACTATTTCCCCTCGATCACTTGTTTGAGACTGAATTCTGGAGCATGAAAAAACCCTAACTTCTTCAGAATATATCTCAAAAAATATTGCGAACCAAGATCTGAAATTCCAGAAAGAATTTCACCAATGTTTTGACTCCATGTGATCTCAATTTAAACTTCTAAAGCTTCATAGAAACAAAGTTATAGAGAAAATTCCACGATGACATGTTTGAAACAACAAAACCCTAGAATTCAAAGCTTTGATACCAAATGTTATGCAACCAACTCACAAAATAGAAGAAAAGATAGATCAATGACTTAAAAATTATCTTATTCGAGGGGGAAATCTCCTTTACATTACATAAATGAACAATTCTTGGATGATACAAATGACAAGACCTCATTTGTATATATACGAGTCTAAGGGGTCACAATATAATCAGACCCTACATAACAAAAAAATTGTAAAGGCACAAAAATAACAATAGTGGGCTTCTATGGGGCACAACAATAAAAATATGGGGGCTACATGGGCACAACAATAACAATAAGGGGGATACACTAGTATTATAGGGACCTAACAAGGTGGTTGCACGGGTCATGGCCACTTTTTCTCTACTTTCTGCTACTGAGCCAAATCAACATCTGCGCAACATCATAGCTGAAGAATCAACATCCGTGCAACATCATAGTTGAACTTGTAGACCGTTCTTATCCCTGGGATTTCTTTGATGAGGCCTCATTTGTTGGGGGTGAATGTTAGGGGGGAGTTTTATTATATCTTAGGGATAATAATTTTTTCAAGCTTTGGATGAGGCTGGGAAGAGGTATCCTCAAACTTCGCCTCTTATTTGTTATAGAGAAGGGATCAAAAATTGCATATTTTTGGTGACTGAAAAACTATTATAAATTGGTTTAATGAGATTACAAGATGCCACATCCACACACAATTCCCAATCCTTAAAGAGATTTTACAGTCAAAACATGTTTTTGATTGGATTTCATGTTTCTATAGTTAAAAGGAAAGAAATTCTAGTTCAAACACACTATCTAAAGTAGGAAGATCCTAGAGCAAATAGATGAAAACACTTCTAAATATTATCACAAGCTATTCATAGAGGACTTGTAGGTAGACACTTAGTATGACTCACTACAAATTCTCATTTTTTTTCTCCCCTAAAACTCGAAAGATATGTCTATATTTTTTATTTATATTCTAAATATATCTATCACTGATATTTTCTGGACACCAAAAAAGACTTTTGAGACATCTCTTTTGTATCTTGTTCTAGATAGTTGTATCATTAAATACACTATAATACATATATAAAATGTAATTTTTATACCTATTAATGAAAATTGCAATTAACAAAGAAAAAGGTCCCTTTTTCATTCGTTTAAAAATTGTGAGTAATCATTTACAAATTAAAAATTAAATTTTTATAAATCTATATATTTTGAAATTACAAGGTAATTTGAGATTTTAAAAGTTATATATTTTAAGACTTGAAGATAATTTTAAATTTCAAAGTGTATAAGCGTTCAATTCTCAAACTGCCTTTTAATCCTCATTAGTATTTAATATTAACTTTTAATCCTCATTAGTATTTAATATTAAATTTCCATCCAGTTAAAACAACTTCAAATACCACATTTCTGCTCGGTTCTAGCAATTCGAAAAAACTGACGACTTCAAAACCACAAACATGCATCTAAATATGCCTTACGTAAACCGGAAATACCGAATGGAGAGAAACCACACATTGATTTGGGGTTCGAAACCGATTGAAATGAAAATTCAGCTAAGAAACGCAACATGGTAAAACTATGGAGGTAGAAACACTACAAGTCCGATAGGGCTTGTGCGGTGTCCTGTGTTTTAACGCTACTATATTAATATTAACGTTAATTATGTCAACATGTAGTTTAATAATTAATATTATAATTTAATAATAATATTAACTAGTGATATTAAGATTCAGTTAAAAATTAATATTATAATTTAATAATTATATTAAATTAGAGTGATATTAAGATTTAATTATAATATTAAATTAAATATTAATTGTGAATAAAATCTTTTTGTTGAAAATCACATCAAAATAGATTTGGTACTCAAATAATAATAGTTAATTTATTTTATATTTATTTTATTTTAAAAGAGTAAATCAAATGATTAAAGTTTATAATTTGAATTTTATATATTTATATTTATTTTAATAAAAATAACAATTATTAATTTAATATATTTTTAAAGAATAAAATAAATGTTTACTATTTATATATATATATATTTTTAGAATAATAATTATTTATTTGTTTTTATTATTATCGAATAAATTAAATGTTAAAAATAATTAAATAATATTTATAGTTTGAATTTATATATTTATTTTATTTTTAATAATTAAATGCTATGTGATTCAAAACTCATCCAACCATAATCTTTTTGATAATTAAAATAAATAAATAAATAAAAATAAAAATAAATAAAAAATAAAAAATAAAAAATACCTTTCCCCAGTGGTAGCTAATCTGTTCATGGAAGACTTTGAATCTAGGCTCCTTTCCTCTTCTCTTTTTCAACCTAAGCTTTGGAAAAGGTTTATTGATGACACCTGTGTTGTATGGCCTCATGGTAAGGAGAAATTGGACCTTTTCTTCCAACATCTTAATAATCAATTTGACTTCATTAAGTTCACCATGGATTTCGAAGATAATGGTAGCTTTCCTTTTCTTGATGTCCTCATTTCTAGGAATGATAATGGTTCTCTCTCTCATCAGGTCTTTAGAAAGAAAATGCACACTGAGCAGTATTTACATGTTAGTTCTCACCATTCCCCTGCTCAGAAACTTGGTGTTCTCAGCACCCTAGCCACCAGAGCCTTTAGAATCTCTGATGAACACCACTTTGAAGGTGAAAATGATCATCTTCTTAAAGTTTAAAAAAAAAACGGTTATAACGTGAGTCAATGTCTTAAAGCTTTTCGAAAAGCGGAAAAAGGTTCTAAGGGTAATAAAGATCCCTGTGATCGGTTATCTGGAGTTCACCTTTCGTTTATCCAAGGTACTACGGATAAAATCGCCAGGATTCTAAAGAAACATAATGTTTCCTCAACCTTTAAGCCCTCCTGCACCATTCAGAGTTCGCTTAGATCGGTTAAGGACCTGATTTGCCCGAAGGATGGTAAGGGTGTTTACTTGATTCCATGTTCTTGTGGGACCCCTTACATTGGTGAAACTGGTCGATCAATTAGTCAAAGAATTCATGGACATGTCGCTGACCTGAAGCATAGTAGATCACGCTCCTCTGCACTAACAGAGCATGTTGAGAAGACAAATCATCACATTTGCATTGAAGATGTTGAGGTTATTGCGAGGATTGACCATTTCTACCACCGCAAGTTGAGAGAAGCCTTGGAAATCGAAAAGAGGCCAGTTAACCTCAACAGAGATGATGGGTGGATGATTAGCATATGCTGGATTCCTGCCCTTCATTCCTAAAAAACTTAAAATAAATTTAAAATTATTTATTTTTATTTATTTATTTTATTATTATAATTATTATTTATTATTTAATTAAAATTTTATTTATTTATTTTATTTTTATTTTTAATTTTATCTTTATTTTATTTCTATTTATTTATTTATTTTATTTATTCATTTTTTAAAATTTAATTTAATTTAATTTTTATTTTTATTGTTTTATTTGTTTATTGTTTTATTTATTTATTTTTTAATTATAAAAAATACCTGTTTGATGAGTTTTGTTAAAACTCATCAAACATAGTATTTAATTATTAAAAATAAAATAAATATATAAATTCAAACTATAAATATTATTTAATTATTTTTAACATTTAATTTATTCGATAATAATAAAAACAAATAAATAATTGTTATTCTAAAAAATATATAAATAGTAAACATTTATAGAATCTTGGCTTCTGTGATCCATAGTAAAATTATGAAGATTTTTTCGGTAATAATCACATTAGAATGAACATTGTCGACGCGTTTTGAACCAACCAGTGTGGTTCATCATTAGGACTAAGTGAGAGATCATATCCAAAAGTTGAGTTTAAATAGATACAGAAATGGTGAAACTAGCCGTTAAGATAACGGCTAGTTTGACTTTGAGAATGGTAGTTCTATTTTTAATTAAATTATTTATTTATTTAATTATTAAATATTTTTTTTTAAATTTATAACGTCTAGTTTTATTTAATTAATTAAAATTATTTAATTATTTAATAAAATATATTTATAAACCTTTATATTTTAGTTAATTAATTATTATTATTATTGTTAATTATTTCATTTAATTATTTATTACTTATTATATTATAATATGTTATTCTCATTTCCCAAAAAAATAAAAAATAAAAAATAAATAAAATAATAATAATAATAATTTATTTTTATAGTTTTTAATTTAATTTATTTTATTTAATTTATTTATTTATTTATTTTGACCACTAAGAATACAGGGCAGGGATCCAACACCTGCTTATATTCCACCCATTATCTCTATTGAGATTTACGGGTCGTTTTTCGATTTATAAAGCCTCTCTTAACTTCCGATGATGGAAATGGTCAATCCTAGCTATGACCTTGGCCTCTTCAATGCAGATATGATGATTAGTATTTTCTACATGTTCATCTAGGGCAGAGGTGCGAGATCTTCCATGCTTAATGTCAGCAGCATGTTCACTGATCCTTTGGTTAATAGATCGACCATTTTCACCAATGTAAGGAGCCCCACAAGAACAAGGAATAATATAGACACCTTTTCCATCCCTAGGAAAAGGTAAACATTTATTTTATTCTTTAAAAATATATTAAATTAATAATTATTATTTTTATTAAAATAAATATAAATATACAAAATTCAAATTATAAACTTTAATCATTTGATTTACTCTTTTAAAATAAAATAAAAATAAAATAAATTAACCATTATTATTTGAGTCAAATTAGCCGTTATTTTAGAAACGGCTAGTGGGAGCTTTACTTTCAATTTAAAAGGGTTACTTGATCAAATTTTCCATCTTGTCCTGATGATGAACCACACTGGCTGGTTCGAAACGCGTCGACCAAATCTATTTTGATGTGATTTTCACCGAAATATTTTATTGACAATTTATGGATCACATAAGCAAAATTCCTAATAAATATTAATATTAAAATTATTTTTTAATAATAAGTTTAATAATTAATTAATATTTAAGTAATGAGGAATTTTTGCATTGTATTATATATCAATTTTTGGATTCAATTCGGTTAAGTAAGTTATTTATCTATGATCATTTCCATGAGAGGTAGTAGTAATTCACTAATTTCTCATGATTTTTGAAAAGTCCACTTAGCAGTCATTGAATCCGTGATGCACAGTGTTGAAGAAGTGGGATATCATTTTTTTGGATTCAACTGCGTTAAGTAAGTCATTCATCTATAGTCACTTCTTCACACATGTGAGAATCACTTTATGAAATGGGTGCTAAGTGGACTATTCAAAAATCATGAGAAATTAGTGAGTTGCCACTACTTCTCATGGAAATGGCCATAGATGAATGACTTACTTAAAGCAGTTGAATCCCACTTCGTCACTCCTGTGAGCATCACCTGATGTAATGAGTTTTAAGTGAACTTTTCAAAAATCATGAGAAAAAAATAATCAATTATTACTATCTCTCATAGAAATACGATTACCTCTTGTGAAAATGGCCATAAATAAATGACTTGCTTAACACAATTAAATCCCAAAAAATAATATCTAAATTAATTAATAATATTCTTTAAATTTTAATATATTTAAACTAATCATATATTAATATAATAATTTATAAATTAATATATTAATGATATATTTATATATTAATATTATATTAATTTATAGATTAAAATATTAAATTATATATTATTATATTAATTTAAATACTAGCACGTCTATCATTATTTGATCCAAATATTTATGTTTAACCAAGACTAATTGTAGGCATTAGGTTCAACATGTTTATAATTAATCATAAACATTATGCTTGGATTCTTGTGATAGCCAAGTCAACTTTAATATATAGTTAAACATAGTTAATCTTTGTACTCAACTTTTATTATCAATGTTTAAATAGTTAATTATGGTCAACTTATGTTTACCATAGTTAATTTTGTTGGTTCATATTCACCTTCGCCCATTCAACTCGCTATATTCAACTTTTAATCAACAATAATCAATTTTACTCCACAATAATTGAAAATTTAAAAATATTTAAAAATATTAAATATAATTTAAAACACATTTACTAATATTAATAAAATTTAATATTCTTTTATTTATAACATTTAAAATTGTTTGATAATATTGATATTAATATGAATAATGTTTTAAAAAGTTTATTAATAACTTTAATACTAATATTTATTAGATAATTTAAAATTTATTAATAATTTTATTGGGAATTAACTTAAAATTATTTAATAACATTAATGTTAATAAAGTTTAAAAGGTTTAAGAACAAAATATATTAATCATATTAATATTAAGATTTATGAGCAATTATCAATAAGGTTTTATTAATAGAGTATTATGTTTATTAAAAAAAAAAATTAATAATATTTAAAGTTTATTTAATATATGATAGTAAATAAAATTAATAAAAATAAAAATAAAATATTATTAAGGATAAATGATGATGGGTCTGTTATTAAGGCATTTGGTAATGTAAAAGTCATCTAGTTGGTATGGTCAAGGTCTTTGGTTAAGTTCTAAGGCTTAGATGCCTATGGGTAGTGATTTCCAAAATCAATAGTTAAGTGTGCAGTCATCTCAAGACTCATACAATTTAGAAAATAAATAAATAAAAATAATATTTATTAAGATTATTTAATAAAGTTTAATATTGATATTTAATAAAAATTAAAGTTTAATTAATATCTAAGTTTTTTTCTATTTAATTTAATATGACATTTATTATCAATGTAATTATATTTAATTATAGTTAAACTAACACAAAAATGTTAATAAATATAGTTGATATACATTATTTAGAGTCATTTTCATTAGCCAAAGTGGAGTGGCATCAACCACATTTACTATTGTGATTGTGTTATTTTTAACTATGACTATATGAATTTCATATTTAAATTAAATTTACAATTAATGATAATGCTTTTAATATGCTAGATATTTTGATTGAAAACTAACATTTTTGTGTGTGAGTGAACTAACGCATTTATATTAATAATAATAATAATAAATCTACATAAGCAAGTCACAAAGCTCCCTCAAGAGGTTCGCTTAATAGTCACCATAAGCAATATGCCAAATAAATAGTAATCCAAGCAAAGAAACCAAAAGAGGCAAGTTAAACATGACCATCTACCCAAGACAATGCAAGATACAAAACTCCATTCCAACACTTTCTTAGTCAAGACATAGAAGAATAGAAATGAAAACATAGCCACTTCTAGTACTAAGAGATTCAAACAGCATACTAGTAGCAAACCTACCCCAAAAAATCGTAAACCCGATGTGATTTCACCATATCACCACAAATATTTAACATGGGATGCCAAAATAATCTCTCAGTAGAGAATTTCACAAAATTAAGGCAATACATGAAGAATAAATATCCACTAGAATCACAACAATACAATGATGATTAGGACACCACGCTTGTAAAACAAGCAAACATGAATAGTAATAATGCATTTGAGGCCTACTAACATGAATAACAAAAACCAAGAGTGCCCACCAACACTCCCAACTCTCTGCTACGCCAATCATTTTTTGAAGAGGAAATAGTGCTTGTCACTTGAGCACTTGAACCTGGGGTATCTGAAAGATCTCCATTCTTAGATTCACTAACAATGTAACCCTCTATGCCAGCCAAACAAGAATCAAGGTTGTCTAATCATAATTGTTGATTTCAAAGCATTCTTTTAACATCCTCTAGGGAGGAGAAGATATTATAGTTCTTTGTTTGCTTATCTTTAAGGAATAGTCTAAAAAAGGTAAGCATTTGTGGATGCAAAGCTAATGAGGTCATAAATTGTTTCTTCATGCGCCTATAGAGGCCAGGGCCAGTAATCCTCTTTGAAACACTATCAAGCAACTCTGAGCTGGAATACCATCTATATATGTAGCTATAAAATCATATGCAAAAGGTTTGACCATTCTTTTTCCCAAAGAAACATTACTACCTCTTCCTCGTCTATAGCACATTTGTTGTCTAGGAGGAGTTACTGATGTGGAGAAGGAACACACTAGATGGCTATGACCTGCAAAAGAACAAGAGAGGGGGATGAAACACACCAAATTGACACCCTAGACATAATATCATCAAATTTTCTCCTAATCTCCTTACAAGTAATTTAGAGCTTACCAAAATTATAGGAGGGAAAGATGGAGACTCACTTTCTTCAACAAAAACCTCATAACCCAACACCATGAAATGTGCAAATCTACCAACACATGACTCAAAATACCAGATACAATACTTAGGAAAAAATAAGAAACTAATTAACACGTGACCCAAAACATTTCCATAGGACTCCATAGTAGAAAATAGACCAAATCTCAGAACATCTGTAATTTTCTGACTCAGAGAAATCCAAGAAACAATATCTGGAAACTAATACACCATAGAACCAAAATGGCCTGTCGACCTCTTTAGAAAACCAAGAAACACACAATAACCGATAAGCCAAATAGCCCCAACAACACAAACCACCTGAGGAACTCGAAAAACCAACCATGTAACTAGGTCAAGGCAAAGGAATAAGAAAGAACACAAGTGCAAATAGATAGAAACCTCAGGAGCACAATCAAGACCTAAAATAAGACGAAATCCTGGCACAATCGAATCTCTAGGAAGCCAATGTCACACATTCCACTGAACAAACTAGCAACTAAGATTGAGAGTTCAAGGTCTAACCCTTGCCTCCTTTCCAACATATGCCTACAAACAACAAAACCTCCAACATACAACAAACATAAAAAATTCAACCCTCTATGCCGACTATATGTCTGCATGCACTATTGCACAGGCTAGTTTGGCCCCTCTCCATGCCATTAATGTGTAATGCCTTTGGGGGGTGGCGGACACAAAGCCCAACTTCATAACTCTTCAACATTAACTCTATTAACACCTCCCATACTATTGGCATTTTGATTAAGAATTCAAATAGAAGTTGTTTTTTTTTTTTTTTAATTTAATTTATTCAAGTAAATATGTTATAAAAATAAGTACAAGTTTTATATTTTTCATTATAATAATTTTATAAGGTATTGCCTAATCATTCTAAGAGTTTTGGAGTTTTTTAGTGGTAATCTGGTTATTTTTTAACCTCATATATAATTCAACACCATAAAAAAATAAAAAATTCTTAGATGGTGGAGAATTCACATCTTCAACTTATAATTTCAATAAATTTTTAAACAAATTAGATTACAAAAATACCATAAATAAATAGACTATAATTAATATATATATATATATAATGTTAATTTTAATTTTTTTAATGTTTTCCAATTTTCAATTTATTAATTTTATTTCAACTTTAAATTTATTGCTTACAGTCTTGATATGTAAAAGATTTCAAGATGATAGTTATGGAATCTCTATTTCTAAAACAAACATGCGTATATGTGTAAGTTCAAGATGATAGATCTGGAATCTCCATTTTTAAAACTAATGCGCGTATATGTGTAACAAGGTTCAAATTTTGTTTAATGATATTAATTAAAGTTTGATACTATAGCATTATTAGTCCCTACTGCCCGCGGCATGGCAGGGACTATTGCAATCGAAAATGATCTTTTCATTAATCTGTTCACATTAACCGAAGTGTATTAGTCCCTTTACCCCAATGTTTTATCATGTGCACCGTTTGGTCAATGTATGAGCTATTTCTCACCATTATTTCAGCTAATAGGAAACTTTGAGGTCTTATTGGCCTCATATCGAGGCAAAATGTTATAAAACTTCGGTTAAATGGAAAATGATATTGAGAGTTTAAGTTTCAATCAAGTAATGCTGACATTAATTCGTCAACATTTTATGTGTATATTTTTAAGAGCATATGTATATGTATATGTTTACAATGACATGGAGGGTTTACAAGATAAAGGACACTTGTTAAACAACACAGTTGGTTTACAAGATAAATGACACTTGTTAAACAACACAGTTGGTTTACAAGATAAATGACACTTGTTAAACAACACAGTTGGTCTAGAAATATTCCAATGTTCCACTTGTCTCTCTACCTTAATCGGTATTCATTCGATTCATTATCAGGGGTGGCATCAGTATTCAGTTGATTCATTAGCAAGGGTAGCAGTTTAAGAGCCATCACCTCGCTCGGATCTATTTTGACTTCCTACTTCGACTGAACCTGCTGAGGCCATTAAGAAATATAAATCGATGTTTGGTGGTAATGTAAGAAATAAATACAGTATGGAACTTGCGAATTAGAGCTCCTTAGAGCTAGCTCCCATGGATATTATTCCACTGTATTATTTCCACCCAATAGGATACGTAGTTGCAAGGCGAGTGCAGCCTTGCGGAATGAGCCTCAGATGGGGTGAGCCAATCCCATAATCAACGGAATGCACACAGAATCACATTTTCAGGCCAATTCACCCAGATAGCCGATGAACAAACTCATGCTTTTCTAGAAGTGATCCACCTCCATTGGTTCGCTGGCTTTTCCGCAACTTCCTCTATGGTAAGTTACCAAAGGCGTCTATCTCTGTTATGTCTAGTTACTATCTCTTTTTTGTCTGAAGGCTTTCTATTGCCTCTATTCCCTGAAACATTTAATAATTTATGTGCATATTCAGGAGGGAAAATCCTGGTGTTCATCATAATTAAAATGTTGTTATATTAATTATTATTCCTTGAAACACTTTATAATTTATGTGCATATTCAGTAGGAAACATCCTGGATTTCGTTATAATTAAAATGATGTTATAAAAAATATGTAAATTTGTGGAGGGTTCGAATACTTACTGCGTACATAATGGTCAGAAGCTCGATATTCCATCTAATATCCCAGATATTGGAATTGTTACCCTCGTATACTATAGCGGTCATCTCTTTGTGCCGCTAATTCCTGCAGGATGGAAACCATCAAGAACCCATATGGGGCGCTCTATCAATCACCAATATTTCCCGTATGAGTGTGTCCAGTTTGGTTGGCAGCTTCTTTTTCAGCTTTGTGTTCAACTCTGACAGCGTTTGTTTGATTTCCTTCTTCTCACGACCTATTTCTTTGTCTGCAGGGTTACGTGCAGTAACCTTCTCGACCTGCATGCAATATATATAATAACAATATAAAATTACATATCGTTTGCAAACTGAGCCTATTTCAAAACTGGAATTGCAGACAGCGGTAGCATCGGTAAAATCATCAATCACGATTAATATAACTGGAATTGAGACGAATCGGTGCTCATATTAAACTGAATACTCAACGTGTAAAGTCCTGAAAGACATAGGTTAAAAAAAACTAAAAAGATAGAAGGTGAAATGCTTACCATTCCACAGATTAGATTTCTTCTATTGAAAGATGGCATCGATTAGACAAGGTTCCACTTTTCCTGGAGGGTTCGAGGACCATTCTTCTCACTCTAGGTCGATGGCTTTGCAACAAACGACGACGAAATGACGATTTTTCACTCCAAACCCCAGGTATTGTATTCAACTTTCCAGTTACATTTATGTTCTTCTTCTACCTTGTAACTATACCCTGGCATCGAATTCTAGTATTGATTAAACAATTTTTTTCTGGGATGAGCTTAGGTCTCCACGGTTTCTTATCTCCTTCGATTTTTCATTCGGCATGGTAGGTACAAGAAATTCCTTGCCTCTCTTGATATTTCCTCGTTTGGGCATACTAGATATACACTGCAAAAAATGCAGTTGGCTCACTCTGACAGTAACAGTTCAGCTATACACTGTATTTTCACTGGGTTCTTTAAAACAAATTTTCATTACTAGCCACTGTGAAAACTTTAATCTGCCCATTAACAATTTCAATCACTTCCACCTCAACCCATGCCATTTCGTTGTCCTCAATCTATTTTACTTCAGTGGTGAGGGCATGTGTAATACATGCAAATTCGTTGAACAAATACGGTTTTCTCTGCCATGTACATGTTTCTTGATATGCAATGCTCCATGCGGAGTTTGATGCCAAAGGACCCACTCTATTGCCATTTATTCCACTATATCATCAGAAACCTGCTAAATTTTAATTCATCATCCATGTCCCCTTATTACCCTTCGAAATTTAATTCTGCAGGTTCGGTGTGTAGTGCTGGAGCTGAACACAGTGGTCAAGAAGTACCAATTCTATTTATGACACTTAGGGTTATTAGTAATGTTAGTTGTAGGGTTTTCATTTTGATGTTGTAGAGAATTGTGTAGAGTTTACAGCTTACCCGATCGTAGTAACAGATTATCATAATTATCTATTACTACCAAGGAAAATTGTATCTGAACTTTATTTTTCGATAGAAATTTTATTTACATATAGTGTAGACTAATTTTGTTTAATTAATACTTTGCAAAAATTACCGCTATATCCATATTAAACTTGCAACTCTACCAACATATGACTCAAAATACTAGATACAATATTCACGAAAAACTAAGCAGCTAATTAACATGTGACCTATAATGTTTCCATAGGAATCCATAGTAGAAAATAGACCAAATCTGAGAACATCTGCAATTTTGTGACTCAAATCAATCCAAGAAAAGAATATCTCAAAACTAATACACTAGAGAACCAAAATGGCTCGTCAACCTCTAAGAAAACCAAGAAGCACAAAATAACGAACAGGCGAAGTAGCCCCAACAACACAACCCACCTCAAGAACTGGAAAAACCAACCATGTAACGAACTAAAGACAAATGACTGAGAAAGAACAAAAGTGAAAATAGATAGAAACCTCACGAGCATAATCAAGGCCTGAAATAAGAACAAATTCTAGCACAATTGAATCTCTAGGAAGCCGATGTCACACTTTCCATTGAAAAAACTAACCAAGATTGGGAGTTCTAGGTCTAACCCATGCCTCCTCTCCAACATATGCCTACAGCCAACAAAACCTCCAACATACCACGCAAATAAAGAAGCCAACCCTCTATGCCAACTATACGTCTGCATGCACCATTGCACCTGCTAGTTTTCGGCCCCTCCATACCATTAATGTGTAGTGTCTTAGGGAGGTGGCAGACATAACACCCAACTTCGTATGTCTTCAACATTAACTTTACTAACACCGCCATATTATTGGCATTTTAATTAAGAATGCAATAAAAGTTGTTTTTAAAATTTTAATTTATTTAAGTAAATATGTAATAAAAATAACTAAAAGTTTTATATTTTTCATTATAATAATTTTATAAGGCATTGTCTAACCACTCTAGGAGTTTTGGTTTTTTTTTTGTTTTTACTTCATATATGATTCAACACCCTCAAATACCCAAAGCACTTTGGATTAAAAAAATGCCAAATATTTTAATATAATATTTTTTTTTGCTGTAACATAATTCTATGCTAATATTAAAAAATTATGTAAAATTATGTAAAAAAAAATTTCTAAAAGTTTTCCCATTTTAAAT
Organism: Pinus albicaulis; assembly: GCA_034641835.2. Taxonomy (NCBI): domain Eukaryota; kingdom Viridiplantae; phylum Streptophyta; class Pinopsida; order Pinales; family Pinaceae; genus Pinus; species Pinus albicaulis. The sequence goes on along the minus strand of CM076571.1, from coordinate 843,012,981 downwards.
TTATTAATTCTATGTCCTGATATGTAAAAATTTCATAATGACAGTTCTAGAATCTCTATTTCTAAAACAAACATGCGTATATGTGTAATTTCAAGATGACAAATTTTGAATCTCTATTTCTAAAACTAATGTGCGTATATTGTTGGAAATTCTGGTATTCTCTGATGTTTAGTCGAGAACATAAATGAAAAACAGAGAAGCAATATATGCGGAAATAAAATCACATACAAATAGAATGAGAACACACATGAGAGGAATTTTTTTTTTCATTCAACTCTATAAACATATGAAATTACATTCTTTTTTATACAAAAATGGTGGAACCTGAAACTTGAATGCAATTCAATGCTAGAACGGACGTATAACAACCAAAACGTCCTTCCGCTCTAATCTTTTGTTTCTACACGAAAATGCGTACAAAACACAAAAAGGTGGACTTGAAATTTTATGGGTTTCAGCTACAAAACCACATCGCATCTGCGCCCTCATCGCAAATCGCATTTCGGCGATTTTAACATTTAAATAGCGCAACAAGGGAAAACTTAAAAACTTGCTATTGCAATGTGTGATGGCACGATTGCATCGCAAATTAAATATTTTAACTTGCGGACGCTTACCATTTTACTTTGTGATATGCGATTGCGATCGCATCACTATTTACTTTGCGGGTGCTTAAAGGTAAGTCATAATAAATGTGAAGTGAAAAATGTGGGCGGCAAAAAGTTAAGTTGGAAAATGTGCGAAGTGCGAACTGTGGGCGCGCTAAAAGGTAAACGGTAAATTGTACGAAATGCGAAATTTAAGATTTGCGATGTGCGATGACAATGTCGCATCGCAACATTGCAAGGTTTGGTGTGGGGTGAAAAAGTTAAATGTTATAATGTGTGAAGTGCGGTATGTGGGCAGTAAACAGCGGGAAGTAAGGTTTGTGTGCGGATTTGGTAATACGGCAAGGTATGATGGGTCCCACCAAATCGTATAGGCGGAAACTTAAGTTTTGGCGAAGGCTTAAGAGGTAAACCTTAAAACCTGTGGGTTGTGAACTGCGGGAAAAAAGTAAGTGATGCGGTGGGTAAGGAATTTAAACGTAAAGTGTCACTCGGCTACCCTGTTTCTGAACATTGCGTGAAAACGCCTTCAAACTTAGATCATGAGCCCTGACCTTCCTGCAACAAAAATTCAATATAAGTATGTACTGCTACTATTTATTCATGGAGATAGTTGAAAGTATTTCCAACATATATGTGTAGCTCCTCAAAGTTCAAATTTTGTTGAACGATATTAATTGAAGTTTGATACTGCATTATTTTAATAATATTAAGCGAAGTTTGATACTACACGAAGAAAGAGACGAGAATATGGAAATACATTTGGACACTTAAAGGATACACAGTACATCCCATCCATTGGTGTTAATTATTGCATACGAAAGGAAGAACACGGTGGCAACAAGCCAACCCAACAATTGAAACAAACAAAATCACACTTCTTTTCTCACAGCCTCATTCTGCGTTACACTTATTAATAACTGTGGAGAATTACAAAATGAGTTGCATGTCATCAGTTCATTCGACGACAATTCTTTCTAATTTCTCCCCTCCTTCCGATGAGAGGGTTGATGTTTCCCATTCTCACCATCGACTCCGCGAACTGTTGGAAAAATTTCTCCTCATCCTCTGCAAATGCAGAAACTAAGGCCGTGGTGGAGGAGGATATTTGATGAGCATCACCGTTTTGGTTGCCATAGAGCTCCTGATCAGAGATCAAAAGTCCCCGAGAGCTCTTCAAGTCGGTGAAATAGTGGTGGTCAAATTTAGTGGGGCTGACAACGTCTAATGGGGACAATATGTTGTCTCCCCCGGATTTGGGGCATCTGGATTTCAATTCAGTGGAATAAGCCTTCTCCAAATTAGTATGAGTAGTCATGTAAAGCCTCTGCCTGAAGCTTACACACCGAGACTGACCGATGGTGTGGCCTCCTGCATTGCAATATTTTAAAAATCAACAGTGGGAAACAATTAACTTTATGAATTGATAATATTAATAATAATATAATTACCTGAAAGTGTGACAAGGTCTACGACGTTGAGGCCATGACGTTTGAACTTTGTGAGAAGAGTTTGGAGTGTGGAGTTGGGGGCTGGGATATCGTGATTCGCTCCGCTGAAGCTCGCGCTTCTGGAGTCTCTTCTTCCCACCATTACATCCCACTTCAGCCCTCCACTCTGCCAATGCCAACAATATAATCAATCATGTACAAATTCATTGAGAAATATTGGAAGAATATTTCTGAAATCTACCATCGACATAAAAATGCTCACATAAAACATCAATATAATAATTACCAAAACCACTGAATCTCTCGCTGCAATGGCAAGAATATCAGCGCAAGAAACAATCCCCGGGCATGCACTCTCTAGTTGCCTTTTGATTTCATCGACGACATCAAATCCTCTAATTGAATTGTTGTTGGGGACTGCTGTCTTCTCTCCTTTGAAGCTCGGGGTATCATCCAGCAGCACCGATCCGTCGCAGCCCTGCAGTAATCAGTATACATATTGTAATTAGCATTAGTTTATTCTTAATCTGGTAAAATAGGCAGATTCTTGGAATATGCAATGGAACATAAGATATTTTTGAAATCTGCAATCGATATAAGTATACTCTAAATTTTTAATAGACATAAGTATATTCTATTTGCAATCGACATAAGTATACCCTATTCACAATATAGATATAAATATAATACCTGAACGAAACAGTCATGGAAATGGAGACGGAGTAAAGAAGCTGCCATGCGAGACTCTCTTTCAACAGCCTTCTCTACCACAGACTTGACAATGGAAAGAGCATTGGGGCAGGAATGGACATAGAAATCTGGCCTTAAACCAACATTACTAACTGCATTGACGCTGCAGGCAACACTGCCTGCCATTACCAATAGAATAAGTACCTGGGCTAATGCAATTATATTCCGAATGCTTATAGGATTGTTGCTCCTTATATACTCCATTGGATTTTCAAATAAAACAAGAAGATGAGCAGTGAGTAGAGATTTGAAGAAGTGTGTGTAGTGTACTCTGTATAACGGGGCAATGGTTATAATGAGCTGACCTTCCTTGGTATTGCTTCTCCCATCACCATCGTCATCTTATATATAGTCTACACACGGGCAATCTGTTTTCTTTCCAAACTCGTCGCGGTTGTAACACTGCGCACTCGGAGCAAAACAGCTCAGCATATCATTATTTTAGCGGTGATTCCTCAAAAAGCCAGCAGCTCCGCTAGATTCGTTGTCTCTCGATTTATCAATCTATTCGTATAGCTGCATCTACTCTATGTTCCATGCAAGTATTGTCGGGTCATGTGCAATTATCTTTTCGAAACCACTGAATGTTATGCCAAGCATTTCTTTATTTTGTATCTATCCTTCTCTTTGAGGCTTTCTCGATCTATTATTGACGATTAACAAATGGTTTATCGTTTCTTTCTGACGATTTGATATGTTAGGATTCGTGGCCATGTGTATAAAGTTTTCTGACTGCGGATATAAAGTCCTTTCCATTTAATTATTGAAAAATATTTTGTTGATTAGCCATAAAAACAAAAGGTGTTTGAGAATGAAGCATAAGAGGTGTTGCAAATACTTAGGATCTCATGCATGTGGAAATCAATATGCTCAAATCGGGCCTCTAAATCATGCATGCGATCATTGGTACGACATTGGCTCCAATGAATGTTGTCCAACTAGTCTAGAATTTCATTTTGGTTGAACTAGATGTTGTTCATATAAGCCACCAATTCATTCCTATCCTCATTTCTATGCTCCCTTAAGATATCCAGGTTAGCCTAGACTCCTCACAATTGCTTGAATATTCATTCTAGAGTTACCGATGCATCCACATGTCATGGGGAGCGTCCTTGGTCATGGGCTACCTCCTCCTCGTGTTCCACGCTTGCCGAGTCTGCAGTTGAAGAGTTATGGCTAATGGACTGGTGCACTGCTTGCCCTTGCTGACCTTCTCCATGATGAGGATGACCTCTCTGTCGAGGCATGACTATCTTCTCAGCAAAATGCCAAACTGGAAGTGTGGAAATGGAAATGACTTCCACAGAGGCACTTCCCACTAGTGCCAAAATAAGAGACCTGAGGATCAAACACAAATGAGGGAAACCACACACAATACCATGACAGGACCCACACAATTTAGGTGCAGCTGTAAGATTACCCAAATCTAGGCAACTTTCACCACTAGTAAATAAAATGGGAGACTGCAAATAACTCGACCACCCCACACCCCAAGCCATTACACTTGACACCAAGTTACCCAACTAGGATTTATATATAATAATTGAAGCCATGAGACATAAAACACTGGTATCCGAGTCTGAGGAGAGGAAAGCAGGAAAATTTCTAATACTTACAAACAACAGAAAAAGGAAGAGACCCCCAAGACACAAAGAATTTTCCAACCAAGAGCCTCTGGATGCATCTCCTCCACCATCAACATAGATGACCACTTAGAGGTGCTACCATGTGCTTAACCCACAAATAGTCACTTTCGTGAGCCCAATTCCACGCACCTAGAAGAATGCACACCTGCAACCATGATCCTAACATCATTGGAGAAAGAACTGCATAGGAATACCACAGCCAGAGAGAAAGCGTTACCTATAATTCACAACGGGTTAGGCCGGAAGGGTCTTTGCACCACATACAAAATCCAGAGCACACACTCTCTATTCCAAACCCACAACGAAGGTCTGAGACATAAATCAAGTACGCTCTAGGGTCCCAGATGTAAGCATGAGAGTGATCCGTGAAACAAACCGCTACATTACGATTTATCACTGCACTTCGCTGGTTCTTCAGCTTCCAGGGATCTCACCACCCTACACCCATTACTCATCACTCGAATCTCATCAACCATGCCACTATGCCTACAATCCATTATAACATATTTCATTGCTTTTGGAGAGTTTGGAATAGTATGGTCCCATCCCATTAATCCCTTTGTATCGAATAGCATGCACGCCGCGTGCCTTGAGGGTAAAGCCCCGAGTCGAGTTGGCCCACTGTATGTCTGCCTCATTGGTGGTATATTTTTTTATTTTTACTTATATGTTTATTAATTAAATTTATTAAGCATTTATATATTTATAAATTATATTATTAGTTAAATGTATCTCTTTATTTATATTTATATTTTTAATTATATGTTTATTAATTAAATTATTAACTATTTATATATTCATGAATACCATGTTTTGAAATATGAATTATTTTTATTTAAATTTATTTTAATGTGATAAGTATATTGTGAGTTTCCCACGTAAATTTTTTTTGTGATTTTATTAATATATATATATATATATATATATATATATATATATATAGTGATGAGAATTTGTATTAATAAAAATCTACACCTATTCAACGGGTAGTAAGTTCATTGAAGCAACTATTACAAATAAAAATCTTCCATAAATCTAACAAGAAAAGAGCTAAAAACTATCCTCTGCTCCAAAAAATGAAAAGGGTGCTAAGATCCAACATTAAACCTTCTAGAGCCAAGGGGGTACAAACATCTAGTACTAGGGGGTACAAAGATCTAGTACTAGGAGGTGCAAAACTTGCACCTAGTGCATATCAAGAACATGGATAGATTATTACAATTTTTTTGCACAAGATGATGCAAAAACAAAACATATTCTCGCCACCAAATTTGGGGGTTTTCTTGCTTCAAATTTTCCTACTTCTTGTTAAAGTAGGGAAAGAATGTGGATTATCTTTTATCACATTTAAATAGGAAGGAGAAGAAGAGGGGGGTTTGATCTCCTCCTCATCTTTCGTTCCAACTTCTTATTTTTGTTAGTATCTTTAAACGGAGGCTTTTCCTCAAGTGATGACTTAATATTATTTTGAGATACTTGATCTTGGATTGACTGTCAACTTGGGCCTTATCACCCATAATTACTCCTTCTAGTGAATTCAAAACTTCATAACCACATTTACTAATATGATTTCACTAATTTAACTATAATTAAATATAATTATATTGTTAAATGAAGTCATATTAAAAATTAAATATTAAATAATATTAAATATTAAATAAACCTTAAACCTTATTAAATATAAATATTAAGCCTTATTTTGGATCAGGTGTTCATAATAACTCAACCACTTGTACTATGTGGGATAAGGAACTTGTTTTTCAATAATGATTTGACTATTAAAGTCTATAAAGATGTTTATACTTTATCACTTTTGAATTTGAATATGAAGTTATGTTATCTTGTAAGATTTTATGATATCATTTTAGAATATCTCCAAATATTTCCTTCAATTAATTTATTATATAATCACCATAAATTCATTTTTTAACTTCACACTTAAAAAGATTTGATTTCTCTCCATGGTTGATAAATCTATCTATATATATATATATATATAGATATATATATATATATATATATATATATATATATATATATATATATATATATATATATATATATATATTTCACATCTACATATTTAAAATTACATCTTTATTTTTTATTTTATTAAAATTACAATAATAGTATCTTATAAATTTTATAATTTATTCTTTTAATATAATATGTATATCATTAATGGGATAGATATAGATAGTTCAATATATAACTCAGGAAAAAAATCATTATAAATATTGAATTTTATATGCTTGTTAATTAAACTTATATGAAGTTTTGAAATATAATAATTATAAATATAAATCATTATTTTAATTTATATAATTAAATAGATCTCTTTATATAATTTTATTTTTAATTATATGTTTATTTATTAAATTTATTAAGTATTTATATATTTATAAATTATTTGTTAATTAAATTCACGTGGTTTTTGAAAAAAAAGCTATATATTAATTAAATTTATATAGTTAAATGTATCTCGTTATTTATATTTATATATTTATTAATTAATTTTATTAAGTATTTATATATTCATAAATTATATGTTTTGAAATATGATTTATTATTATTTAAATTTATTTTAATGTGATGAGTATATTATGATTTTTAAAAATATGTTTGTGATTTTATTGATAAAAATACAGTTATAATATATATATTTTAACAATGATGAGAATTTATATTAATAAAAATTTACACCTATTCAACAGGTAGCAAGTGCATTTAAGCAACTATTACAAATAATAAATTCTTCCATGAATCTAAAAAGAAAAGAGTTAAAAAGCATCCTTTGCGTAAAAAATGAAAAAGGTGCTAAGATCCAATATTAGACCTTCTAAAGCCGAGGGTGTACAAATATCTAATACTAGACTTTCTAAATTTAGCACCTAGTGCATATCAAGAACATGAGTATATTATTAAAATTTTCTTGCACAAGGTGATGCAAAAACAAAACATATTCTCGCCATCAAATTTGAGGGTTTTCATGCTTCAAATTTTCCTACTTGTTAAAGGAGGGGAAGAATGTGGATTATTTTTTAGCACATCTGAATAGGAAGGAGAAGAAGAGGGGGTTGATCTCCTCCTCACCCTCCATTCCAACTTCTTCTTCTTCTTCTTCTTTTCTCTTTCAGTATCCTTGGATGAAGACTTTTCCTCAACTAATGAATCAATATTATTTGGAGACACTTGACCTTAGATTTCCTGTCAAATTTGGCCTTATTACCCATAAATTATGCCTCTAGTGAATTGAAAACATCATAAATGTGGTTGCTATTTTTTTTTTCCAATATCCTTGGATGAAGACTTTTCCTCAACTAATGAATCAATATTATTTGGAGACCCTTGACCTTAGATTTACTGTCAAATTTGGCCTTATTACCCATGACTTATGCCTCTAGTGAATTGAAAACATCATAAATGTGGTTGTTATTTTTTTTTTCCAGTATTCTTGGATGAAGACTTTTCCTCAACTAATGAATCAATATTATTTGGAGACACTTGATCTTAGATTTACTGTCAACTTTGGCCTTATTACCCATAACTTATGCCTCTAGTGAATTGAAAACATCATATCTACCAGCACAACCACATTATTAAATGTGGTTGCTATATATATATATATATATTTATTTATTTATTTATTTATTTATTTATTTTTAATTAATTAATTAATTAATTTATTATTATTTTTTTCAGTATCCTTGGATGAAGACTTTTCCTCAACTAATGAATCAATATTATTTTTAGACACTTGATCTTAGATTTATTGTCAATTTTTGCCTTATTACACATAACTTATGCCTCTAGTGAATTGAAAACATCATATCTACCAACACAACCACATTATTAAATGTGGTTGCTATACCCAAATTGACCTATTATACACTAATTGGCCTATAAAAATAACTCGATAAGTGTATATCAACCACATTTACTAATATGATTATACTAATTTAGCTATAATTAAATATAATTACATTGTTAAGGAAAGGCATATTAAAAATTAAATATTGAATAAGCTTATATATTAAATAAAACTTAAACCTTATTAAATATAAATATTAAGCTTTATTTCCTATATCTAGTTGTTCATAACAGGCTAGCCACTTGCACAAACTCAGAGTGAATTCGGCCTCCACCTAGAATTCTTTCCCCATAGCACGATCACCCATGTTCATTCCCTTATTTAACTCATGTCCTTCATTTTTTCCTCACATGCTTCCACTTAACGAACTCCTGGCCTCCACCCTGTATACATTAATTTTGCGTGCCATGTGAATGATGTGGAGTATCCCTCCTTCTCCTTCAGTTGTCTCGCTCCATACTCAGTCTTGCAATCCTTCCTGTCTGGCTCCTATGACCCCTGTGCCTCCTATAAACCACATTTCCTTCCAATTCACTCCCATGATTTGAGATTGAGGTTGGGCTCAGTGTGGTGGTCATGGTTGGGGGCGAGGACACCCTCTCCCTACCCCAGTAGTGGAAGTTGAATTGGATTTCTTTCCCAATAACATCCCTGCCCACATCCATCGAAAGGTGACTGAATTAGAAGCATAGGATGTCCATCGTGGGGGGGATTCCCTTTGGACTCTTTGTAATATCCTTGGTCGCCACCTCATCACATAAGAATGGGATCACTCCAGCATTTTAAAAATGATTGCGAACGTCAATTCCCACTCTAGTCATCTGTACTCTTCCCTTCATCATCTCTCTCATAGCCTAGGCCTCACTTTCACTCTATATATTCCCTTCTCATCCTCTCCTGGTCCCTCTCCTTCAATTTTAATCCCTCCCAAGTCCTCTTCACCATCCATCGTTTAAGTTGTTGGGTGTAATTTCCCGACTTATGAATCACATGACACCTCTCTTTGTCCCATGGACATGCAACTTCTTGGTGACAAATTCTCTCCCCCTCATCCAATCCCTGCAGCTACTTCATCATGGAAGAATCTCCTAAGCTAGCCCCTCTGACCCCGAAAACACAGAGGTTGTTGGTCCATCCAATGGCGAACATGCACAAAAACAAGACATATATTCTGTCTCTGGCTTATGTTGTGTCATCTCAGCTTGACCAGGTCCACTTTGTCACTAGTTTTGTTGTCGATATGTTTTGTCACTGATTTTTCTCACAATACAATGCTAGAATAGTGGCAGTGGATCTCTATAAATTTCTCTCCAACTCTCTTGTTTTTTATATTTCAGCCTCTTTTGACTATAGCAATGGCACTGGACATCTACTTCATGGGTAGAATATCTAGTTTTCCCCTATTACGGAAGATGGTATCCCTTCCACATCCTTTTATGTTTATTTGGGCTATGACTGTCCATGTTTATTTTCCTGTACTCTATGTATTCCATTTTTGTTAATATAATGTAAATAATTTGCCAAAATAAAACTAAGCCTTATTAAAATTCCTAATATTAATAAATTATTAATATGAATATTAAAAATATTATTATTAATCCTATTTTAAAATAAATATTGGATAAATTTAGATGTTATTTAATATTAAATAAGATTTAAATCTTATTAAATATAATTTTTAAGAAACTTTATTAAATATAATACTTTATTAATAAAAATTTATTAAAATTTATGAATAAAATTTAATGCTAATATTATTAATAGACTTTATTATTATTATTATTATTATAAAGCCTTAATAATATGAATATTAAGGGAATGGAGGAGCTTGAGGGGTCACTCATGGCAGCACTAGGGTTTCGCCGACACCTGCGTTGAGCCTGTTTAGCGGTTCCTAGCTGCATCCTCCACGACCGATGGCAGCTCTCCAAGAGTTTCAAGGACTTGGATTTGGTATGGGGTCGCATTGCATTATTGGAGGCGCACTTTCCGGACTCCCAAAATTTGGTCCGCATCGTGATTAACCTTCATCCGCGACCTTCACTAACTGTCGAAGATCCTGCAATACTCTCGACCTGTTCTGGCGTTGGAACGTTGAATTTGTGAGTGCTTTTTTGTCGTGACCACCCGTCATTTTTTCTCCCGGTGACCTATCTACTATCCATTTTCGCTATTGCAGTTTCCCATGACCATTTTTCCCTGACTGGCAGTTGGTCTCTGGCATTAACGGTTTCGTATTGGGGTTTTCTATGGAGGGGGCCTAGGATGAACAACTCGTGGATTATTCGGAGGATCCATATGCCCAGGTGGACATTTGGACCCTTGCAAATCTTCTATCCTCTGGTATGTATGTCTCTCACCTCACATCCTCTCCATTTACCCGTCTTGCTTTCTCTGGTTCTGCAGCTTCTACATCCTCCCCACTTACCTTCCCTGACCTTGACTCATTCCTGGTCCCTGACCTCTCCCCCTTCTCCCCTTCTATTCTCTCGGCTACAGATTTGGACCTCATCTCCTCTCCGGACCTTAGTCCCCCATCCCCTGCATCTTTAGCCTTCCTCTCAAATACCCTCTCTCTCACTTCGGCGACTCCCTCTTTCACCCACCCTTGTACACTTGCTCTGACTCCTCCACTTCCCTCGACCTCATATACCCCTCACTCTGCCCCTTCCCCCACTCTCCACCCCACTCTCTCATCTTCCCAACACCACTCACGGACCTGTAGCCACCCCCCCCTCACCATCCATTTGGACGATTTACCATTCCCCCACCCGATTGCACACCCCTCCCTCCCGTCTCTTCATTGCCTCCTCCGCTCACCACCTTGGCATCCCTTCCTCCTGGGCTCCCCCCTCGACGCACGAAATTCGTAAGGTCTTGTAAGCGTGCAAGCCTCCTAACCCTTGGCACTGGCATTGAGATGGCCGATATCATGGGCACCGTGGATAGAGTGGTGGTGGGTCATGCTTGTGGCCAGAACTATGGGGTTAAAAGACTAAAACAATGGGTACAAGAGATATGGGGTGATATTTTACATGAGATCCCTACCATTCATACACTTACTAAGGGATGGTTCCCTCTCCACTTCACTACTAGGGACTCTATTGACCTAGTGTTATCGCAATTCTGGCACATCGAGATGTCCTGTTATACTGAAGTGATGGAGCCCCTTATTTGATCCTGAACGAGAACTGTTGGGAGAAGGACCTATTTAGGTTTGCTTTCTTGGGCTTCTGCTACATTTATGGAATAAACAGATCTTCAGGGACATTGGTAATATTTTGGGTACATATTTGGACCATGATCGCTCATATATTGACTCTGGCAAGATGGCATTTTCCTGCATCCCGGTTCATCTGGATACCAGGGAAGGACTTCAAGAATTCATCAATATACAATGGTGCAATTCTCCCAAAACGCAGTTACTGGATTATGAAGGGGTTTCATTCCGTTGTCATCGATGTCACAAAGTTGGACATGTATTCAAAGATTGTCCATTAAATGGACAGGCATCGACTCCTTGCTCACTCAGTGGTTCGTATCATATGGCTCCAGTATCGATCTCACTGCAGTGACAAGCACTGCTCACTGGCTTTCTCTCGATACCTGATCACTTCTCGCAGGCGGATATCACACAAGAGGCTGCAGATGCCCCTTTCCAGGTCACTAGATCTATGGTTTTTGGTACATCTACTGGAATTTCTCTAGACGATGGTACTCCCTCTTCTCCTTCTTTCACATTTTTATCTTTTTTATCTCCTGCATATATTCAGTGCAGGGAGCCCTCTCTGGCTGGATTCTCTACCTCTCCCATTGTTTTCCCCCCATCTTCCTCTCCTCTCATATTTTCCCCCACCCCCCCACCATACCTAACCTTTCATTATCGCCTCCTCCCACCTCCCCACTTGCACCTTCTACTCTTACCCCCACACCTCCCACTAACCCACTCATTCTTCCCATCCCATCCCTCATTGTTGAACCATTTGAATCCTCTTCCACACATTCCTACAATTTGCACCCTCAGATTTACACCCCGGCTGGTCTTGGTCCACATCCTAGTGTTGGAAATACTGAGAGGGGGGAGGGGGGTGAATCTATATTCCTTTCAATTAGAGCATTAGTTAATCTTCAATTATTATCAGTGTTTGTACAATGATAGCAGCAAACAAGAGGAACACAAATGCACATATTTTTTAAGGTGGAAACCCACTCTGGGACAAAATCCACCTAATTATTTTCTAATAATTCTTTAATATTCAACTCCAATTGAAAATAAAGCTCCAACTTCCTAGAATCTAGAAAATAATTATTCTCCAGCTCCCACTGGATGGACGCTCCAACACCCGAGATTCTTCAGTAGTCAACTGAACGGATGCCCCAACACCCAATGAGCTACAACTCACCCTAGCACCACCCTACCACCCTATAGAAGAATAAAAGAAGAATGGACTCCCGTACCATGGAAAATGGTCCACTTTACAATGATATAGAATGATGTAGAAGAAGAAGATATACTAGACCATAACCCCAACTTTGACACAACCACCTAATGATGATCCTAGACCTCCCAACACTGCCTCTTCAACCCTTGGGCAGATAGACACTAGTACAATTTGTACAATAATGTATTTACAATGACTAAATACAATGATACCTTTATAATGATTGTATGCAGTGCTGCCCACTTGAAGACTTCATATGATAAACTTCTTGCTACTGTTATGCAGCTTGGCTGCTGCTCTTGTCATGCTACCCTCTTCTGCACCTTGCTTTGCTTTGCTGCCATAGAAAGTCTGGTCCTTTGCAACCCTTGACAACACATGATATATCTTTTTCTTTCCTTCTAGGAGCTCGATATTGAATCTGGTGTATATCCATTATTTCAGATCCTCAATATCTGATTTTCAGTCCTATAGTAGTCCTCTGAGTCATATTTCCAATGCCATAGGTCTGACCCAATTTGGATTCTTCAAGAAAGAGTTATACCCAATCTCTCACAATGCCCTAATTATGGACTGTTTTAGCAGAGCGCACTTGTACAGTTTGCCACGTGTCACTGTTTCTTCATTTGGCTCTAAAATTGATAGAGAGAAAATTAAAAAATGTGCACTATCTGCCACTTTTTACGTAATTACAATCCGATACTCAGAGAGAGAGTTATGATGAGTTTACCAAGGTCACTTATTTGAGATGAATTTCAGGAGCCTGCAAAAACTCTAACTTCCACAGATCATATCTCCAAAAATATTGCGCACCTTGATCTGAAATTTTTACAGCAGCTTCCTCAGGTTAGTGATGTCTGACCGTGAGGTGGAATAACTGGTTGAGGTTTGAGGTGGTTTGGCCTTTGGAAGCCTTGGTTTTGGTTTTAATTGATGTGTTTTATGAGATCCGACATTCATGCTTGGAATATGGCACAAGAGTGACTAGATGAAAGAGATATTTAGTTCAGCCATGTCTATGGCCAGGTGGTACATGGAAGTCCCATAATTGGTTGTGTTTTTATTATCGCAATAAGAGCTATTTCCTATTGTATTTATGGGTAAATATACTTATTTATATGTGGTTTATATGGCCATTATATCCTTGATATTTCTTTTGGTTATATGTTGGTTATGACTGATATTTATGACAGTGATAATGTATGGCTCTCATCATGTTTTTTTTTTAAATATTGAATGTACAATGAATGTATGGATTAATAGATGGTAATGAAATTATTGTGATGAGGCATCAATGCTTCTTAATGATTCTTATGTAAGTGTGAGACCCTTATGCTCACATATGTCATTTAAACCTGTAGATTACATATTTGTGACATGTTTGACAAAATGCCTGTCATGGCTAGCAAGGGTCCAGTCAATTCCTTGTTCAAGTAATTGTATTTAAATCATTATTTTGTTGCTATCGTTCATTATTGTAAGTTTCATGGAGTTTTGGGCAGTGACCTAGGTCCTAGCGCTGGAATTTAGCCTTAAATTACATAGTTGTTGGCATAGAACTAGCAGAAAAAGGTTGAATTCACACTCATGCAGGCTCATGGGAGAGACTGGGGCTCTCAGTCACTTGGAGGGATTGGAAAGGGAGTGACTGGGGGGTTAATGCAAAAAAACATTAGTTTGTCTTAGTGGATATTCACCTGGAAGGTTTGGATGGCTCCTAGGGGTTCTATTGCAGGTGTAGAAGGTCTATGTTGTTGTGTCCCATTGGTTCCACTTCCTTAACTAACACATAGGGAGTTGAATCATATCATAGTAACTCTTTGTCACATGTTTACCCTGGTTGGTCAGTTACTTAGGTAGATGTGGGAGGCAGGTGTTACATAGTGGTACTAGAGCATGGTTCACCCCTCAGATTGGATGGGCGATGTGTTGGTCATGCATTCATGTCAGTTGCATATGTGTTCCTTATGCTTTTGGTCTATGTGATTTTTGGATATGCATGGTGTTGTTCATGGTTGCAGTGATGTCGTCATGTGAAGGTTAACGGGGTTGTTGTGGAATGTTTCATCATGAGTGTATGATTGTTTATACGTTATTTATGCATGTCAAGTGCTTATGTGTTGGAAAGTGTACATTGCTATGGTTTTGTTTTCATCCATGAGGTCATGGTATTTGAATGATATGGTCATGCATTGATGGCTAGAAGATGGATGTAATGATGTTTATATGTTGTTTTATCTATATGCTACATATTTATAGTGTTTTTATGATTATTTTTATACAGGTATTATGTTTATTTGTTGATCTTGTATGAGATATCCTCCTTGAATGATGCTAAGGTACGTTGGTTTGTTTATGATTTGGTTTAGTTGACATAATATGCCTTGAAGGAAAGTGATCAAATATGACTAGCAAGATGGTAGATTACAAATATTCTCCCTATGAATCAAATGAGAAACATGGTGTTGGTTACTATTCTGACTTAGAATACACCTTGATAATTTTGAAGGAAGAAATAAAGAGTTGAAAAGTAGATAATGATATAATCATACACGCACTGGAGAAACAAGTAGATGTTAATGTAGTAATCCTTCAGATTTTTTCATAGTCGTAGAGATAAGGACCCCTTCATATCAGCTATGGACAGGAGGATGGGACTAATGGGGCATATGGAATTAGGTCTCATGGTGGTCACATGTCAGATAGATATGACACGATCAGAGATGGCAGGTTCTTGGACACTCCAGATAAGAGAGGTGATAGACACAGGTACTATTATAGTTTTGATTTTGACATACACTGTGATCGTAATCATTATCATCCTTACAGGAGGAGTGATAGGGTATATTTTTTGGATGAGTTTACGAAATAAAATCCACCTACATTTGATGGAGAGAAGAAGAAATTTTAACATGCAGCAACATGATTTCTTGGAATGAATAAGTTCTTCAGGTTACATGGTTACTCAGAGAACATGAAGGCCATAATAGCTACATTCAATCCTAAAGGTAAAGCAGATATTTGGTGGGAAGATGTAAAGAACGTCAAAGATATCCATGAAGAGTAGTTAACCTGGAGTGAGTTTGAGAGAATATTCAGGAAGAAGTATCTATTGGAGACATATTATGACGATATGTCCAAATTTTTTAATGAGATAAAGATGAGCTCTATGATCGATGAGTAGACTAGCATATTTATGGAGTTGTTGAGGTATGTGACTTACCTCAAGGAGGAGAAGGCCATGATTTGGATATTCATAAGCAGGTTTTCGATAGCATTCAAAGACATGATTGAGTTTGATGAGCCTAGATCACTGGAGGATACCATCCAGAAGTTAAAGCATTGTTATGAGCAATCAAAGTGTAGATATGAGACTAAGAAGGATTGGAAGGGTAATGATAAGAATAATTAAAATGGGATAAGAAGAGAGAAAGGCCTCAAGACACATGTAAAAAATAGAATTCAACACCGCACAAGAAGTTCAATGCATCTGACAAGAAGGGATTTCAGTTTGAGGAGTAGAACAAGGGTGCGGGTTGGAAGACTATACAATGTTAGAATTGTGACAAAGAACATTGCAAGAGATATTTTCCACAACATCAGAGTGGTAGACTGCAGATCTACGGTGCTTAGGAGGCACACAATGTTAGGGATGTGGGACAGAATGTTCCTCGGATCTATGCAGCATTGGATAACAAGCAGGAAAATCACTAGACATCTATTATCGAAATGGAAGTTAAGCTTTGTGATCAAGTTGTTTCTATTTTTATTGAACCTGGATCTAATTATAGTTATGTTAATCCTGACCTGGTGGATAAGTGTGGTTTGAATAGAGAAGTGCATGCATAGTCTTGGTTAGTACAGTTGGCTACACGTACAAATAAGTGAGTTCATCATTGGGCAAGAGCTTGTGCATTTGAGTTGAATGGTATGTCTACATCAACACATCTAAATGTATTACCCTTAAGATCGTATAACATTTTTTGGGTATGGACTGGTTGTATCTTCATAGGACCAAGGTGGATTGTTATGAGAAGGAAATTGAGTGCTTGGATGACAATGGGGAATAAAGAGTCTTGCGGGGTAATAATAAAGCAACATCAGTTATGATGGTAACAACTATTTAGTAGAAGAGTAGTCGCAGGAAAGGGTGTATGTTATCTGCAGTGCACATTTCTAGGGAAAAAGGTAAGGAAGTTGAGGATGTGAGTGTGTTAAGCAGGTACTCAGTTCTACAATAGTTTCAGGATGCATTTCTCACAGATATTTCACAGTTTCCACCTCATAGGGAAGTAGAATTTTTTATTGAGTTGGTACCAGGGGAAACACCAACATCAAAAGCACCATACATGATGAGCACTCTAGAGTTGGTAGCGCTAAAGTTGCAGTTAAAGGAAATGCTTGACAGGGGATACATTAGGCCAAGTGTATCACCTTGGGGTGCATTGGTATTGTTTGTGAAGAAGAAGGATGTTACTCTCAGATTGTGCATCGATTACAGGCAGTTGCACAAGGTGACCATCAAGAACAGGTATTTGTTGTCAAGGATTAATGATTTGTTCAATCATTTGAAGGGAGAAGCAGCGTTCTTGAAGATTGATCTAAGATCAAGATATCATCAAGTACACATTAAAGAATATTTTACATTCACAAGATATCTTTCAGGACCAAGTACATACATTATGAGTTTATTGTAGTTACATTTTCTTTGACTAATTCTCTAGGTACTTTTATTTCCTTGATCAATAACATGTTGCGTCCTTATTTGGACAAGTTTGTTATTATGTTCATTGGTGATATATTGGTATATTCTAAAAATGAAGAAGATAATTTCAAACACTTAGAATAAGTATTGATATTGTTGAGAGATCATCAGTTGTATGTTAATCTCAACAAGTGGAGTTTCTTTCAGAAAAAGGTACATTACATGGGACATGTGGTTTCCAAGGAAGGCATAACAATGGATCCAGAAAAGGTAAGAGTTATCATGGAGTGGGAAACTCCTAAGAATGTGGATGAGTTAAGGTCCTTCTGGGGTTTACAGGTTATTACAGGAGGTTCATTAGGAACTTATCACATATTTCTTATCGTATCACATTATTGTAAAGGAAAGGTATGAAGTTTGAATGAACAGAGGAATGTGCATCCAGTTTTGAAGAGTCAAAGCAATTGTTGACACATGCTCTAGTGTTAAAGATCGCAGATCTGAAAAAGGATTTTGTGGTATGTAGAAATGTTTGCAAGAGAGGACTTGGTGGAGTTCTTATATAGGAAGGACAAGTAGCATGTTATTAATCATAGAAGTTGAAAGAGCACAAAAAAAATTATCCGACACATGATCTTCAGTTGGCAACGATTATCCATGCATTGAAGATGTGGAGGCACTATCTTATTGGCATGAGGTTTGTACTGATGAGTGATCACAGTGGGTTGAGATAATTTTTTGACTAGTCGAATTTGAAAGCCAATCAAGCTAGATGGTTAGCCGCGATTAGTGAGTTCGACTTTGAGATAAGGTATATTAAAGGTAAAGAGAACATGGTTGGAGATTCTCTCAGTAGGTGGATACAGGTGAATCATATAACATCTATGAGTTCCTATGGGAAAGATCTATAGGAAAGGATCTTACAGGAAAGTCAACAGGATGATAGGTATATGGAGCTTAGGCATATATTGTAGCAGATTACAGGTACAGGTGCACATTATGTGGACTATCGTCTCACAGTAGATGGCTTGATCAAGTTTAGAGACAATATATATGTGCCAAACAACAGTGAACTCAAGAAGGTGATATTGAGGGAGTTTCATGTGAAATTGTATTTAGATCACCCAGGCTATTAGAAGACATTGATAGCAGTGAAGAAGTTTTATTATTGGATGAATTTTAATATAGACGTAGCAGATTTTGTGGCTAGGTGCTTGGATTTAAAAAATGTAAAAGAAGAGTGCAAGCATCCAGGTGGACTACCATTGTCGATTATGATTCCAGAGTGGAAATGGGATGTCATTTCCATGGACTTTATCACAGATTTACCGAGGACATCTAGACAATATGATTCCATCATGGTTGTGGTGGACATGTTGACAAAGGTATCACACTTCATTCTAGTGAGGTCTACATACTCATCAAATGATGTAGCATAGGTCTTCATCAGTGATGTGGTCATTTTGCATGGTTTTCTGTAGAATATTATGTTAGACAGGGATGCGAATTTCACTTCCAAGTTTTGGAAGGAGTTTTTTATAGGTTTGGGCACATATTTGGCCTTCAGTATAGATTATCATCCATAGAAAGATGGAAAGACAGAGAGGGTCAGTAGGATATTGGAGGACATGTTGAGGATGTATGTGATGCATCAACAACGAAAGTGGGTAGAGTATCTTCCACTCTTAGAGTTCATTTACAACAACAGGTATCATGAATCTTTGGGGATGAGCTTGTTTGAGGCAATGCGTGGGCGGAGTTGCAATACTCCCATAAGTTATAGTGATCCAGTTAACAGGGTGTTGATTGGACCAAACATGTTGGCGAAAATGGAACAGGAAATGAATGTAATCAAGAAGAATTTGAAAGTAGCACATGATAGGCATAAGATCTATGCAGACTAGAACATGTTGTTTAAGGAGTTTCAGGTTGGAAAACAAGTGTACTTATGCACCAATCCCAAGAAGAGATCCTTGCGGATTGGATCATGTGCCAAGCTGGGACCTCGATTTTGTGGACCTTTCAAGATTCTTGAGAGGATTGGGCCATTATCCTACTGACTTGCACTCCCTTTGACAATGAAAGTCTATGATGTTTTCCATGTGTCATTTCTTAAGAAGTATGTTAAATATTTTTATGTGATTGACTGGTCTATATTGCAAGTGGAGCCAAAAGGAGAATTCCAGCTAGAACCACGACGTATTTTGCAGAGAAATATGTTCATGCTCTAGAACTGAGCAATCAAGAAAGTTAAAGTGTAATGAAAGCACTTTGGGCTTGATGAAACTACATGGGAGATGGTGGATCAGATGCAAGCCATGTATCCTTCTTTATTCGCAGGTTGAGAAAATGTCCTTGATATATATCTTTGGTATGAAGTTTTGGTATATGTACATATGTATATGGATGTAAATACCACCATGAGCTATGTTATAAAGCTCCAATAAGCGTTATGGATGTCATGTCATTATGATGTTATATTTGTCATGTTTTCATGTTGGTTTTCTTCTTAGCAGGTTGATCATTGTAAATAAATCTCCATGGGCAGTATGTTTTTCTTACAGAAATATTGTTGGTGATAGGTGTCGTTGGACACCGACGATAGTGTTCCGCCAAGGGGGTGGGTTCTGTAACAACCCTCGTGAAAATTCCATGTAATAAAATTTAATAAAGGAAAAATAATAAGACCTTGGTTATGGGACACGTATTCCAAGTTGAATGTTGGGAAAAATATCCTAGTGTGGGTGTTCATATGGTTTATTATGATTATGGAATTTATCAAAGGCAATGACTAAGGCTTTAGAAAGGCATGAGGCATTAATTGGCATTTTCTTTATGAAAATAATGGAAAATAGGAGAAAAGGAAGGCGAAAGGTTGCATGTTGCATGTGAGGAAGAAAATGGACGAAAATAATGGAAAATTGAAGAAATTAGAGGCCACATTAATAAAAAGCCTTTTGAGGATCAGTTCACTGACATTTTTTCAGTTCAGTTTTGGAGCTCTCTCTCTATTCTCTCTCTCTCATACAATTGGACACCTAGATTTTTCTTGGAGCACTCTTGGAGGAGTGTGGCATACTTGGGATTTGGAGCAAGAAGGGAGAAATAAAGCATAAGAGTACAATGATATCAATAGCTACAACGGGTTTTTCTTGCAAGTAATGAGTTGCATGTATTTTTTCCTCACTAGTTTTGTCATGCATAGCATATGCATGTGGTTTCTTGATCATGATCTATCAATAACATGGAGGATTTCCTGGATTGACAATGGGTTTGCCTAGCCTTTCCATTTCCTAGATAGCCAAGGTGTTGTGGGTTTTAACTTTGTTTTCTGGTTGGTTTTCTTGTGCCTTTGGTTGTGGGTTGAGTTATTAACTCCTGGAAGCCTTGGTTGGAAAAACGGTCTGGAAGCCTTGTAACAACTTAGGTTTAGTTACTTGCCTTGGAAGCCTTGGTTGGAAAAACAATATGGAAGCCCTTAGTGGGTTGAGTTACTAATCCTGGAAGCTCGGGTTAGACAAACACTTTATAATCCCAGCGACAATTGTGGGTTGAGTTACTAGTGTTGGAAGCCCTAGTTGGAACAAATGTGCTAGAGGCCTAAAAAACCTGGGTAGATACTGATCTGGTGATGGTTAGTGATGTATGACCATGAGGTGGAGTCATTGGTTGAGGGTTGAGGTGGTTTGGCTTTTGGAATCCCTGGTTTGGTTTTGATTGGTGTGTTTTATGAGATCCCACATTCATTCTCAGAATATGGCACATGGATGACTGGTTGAAAGAAATATTTGGTTCAACAATGTCTATGGTCGGGTGGTACGTGGAAGTCTGAGACTTGGTTGCATTTTTCTTATGGAAATAAGATTTATTTCCTCTTGTATTGATGGGTAAATATAGTTGTTTATATGTAGTTATATGGTTGTTATATCCTTGATATTTTTGTTGGTTATATGTTGTTTATGACTGAGATTTATGACAATCATAATGTATGGTTCTCATCATGTTTTGATTAAATATCAAATGTACAATGAATGTATGACTTAATAGATGGTAATGGAGTTAATGTGACGAGGCATCAATTCTTCTTAATGATTCTCAGATAAGTGTGAGACCCTTATGCTTATATCTGTCATTTAAACTTGTAGATTACATATTTGTGCCATGTTTTAAGAAATTCATATCATGGCTGGAAGGGATCCAGTCAAGTCCTTGTTCAAGTAATTGCATTTGTATCATTATTTCTTTGTTATCTTTCATTTCTGAAAGTGTCATGGAGTTTTTGGTAGTGACCTAGGTCCTAGCCCTGAAATGTAGCCTTAAATCCTGTAATCGCTGGCATAGCACTAGAATAAAAAGGTTTTAGCCACACTCATGCATTCCCATGGGAGAGAATGGGGCCCATGGTCGCTTGGAGGGCTTGGCAAGGGAGAAACTAAGAGATTAATGCAACAAAAAATTAGTTTTTCTCAGGGGGTTAGTCACCTGGAAGGTTTGGATGGCTCCTAGGGGTTCTGTTGTAGGTGTAGAAGGTATGTATTATTGTGTCTCATCGGTTCTACTTCCTTAATTGACACATAGGGAGTTGAATCATATGATAGTAGCTCTTCATCACATGTTTACCCTGGGTGGTCGGTTACTTTGGTAGATGTGGGAGGAGGGTGTTACATCCTAATATCTATATTTGGAACGTGGTGGTTCTTAAACCCAAAATTGGATTCTCTAAAAGCATAATTCATATTCCTTTTGTCTTCATCATGATTTTCATGGATTACCTTGCCACCATCGGGAAGTATTTCTTGCAACAACTCATCAACCCTTCCAACTTGACATTCATCATATCCATGTATACTTTAAGAACCTACATGTTGCTTTTTATACCATCCATGTCACCTTTTATTTCTACTTTTAAAGCATCCATGTCCCCTTTTGGTTCATATTTGGTTGCTCTTTCTAAGAGCGAAATTTGTTGCACTTAGTCTCGTAGTTTTGATATATCATGTCACAATACTTCCTATGCATGCGCCACAATAGAGTTTTCTGAGGGCTTATGGGTGTAGAATTATTTTGTTTTGTAGGAATTTTAGAACCCAATACTGATATATATGCTTCAATATTCCCTTGGAATCACTTCAAACTGATTTTTCAAACAAAAGTTATGCAATTTTTAAAAGAAATACGCACATTTTTCTTAATTTTAGGAGTTTGATCTTTTAAATGGTTTTAACTCTATAATTTTATATCTCCAATGCCTGAAATTCCTTCCTCTAATATGCATTTGATTCTTCTTTCCAACACCATAATTCAAATCAAAATTGGATTCTCCAAGATAATGTTATGTCAAATTTCTCACAATGACTTGATTATGGAATGGTTTAGTAGAGTGGACTTGTACGTAATTCCACGTGTCATTTTTTTAGCCAATGGCCCTGAAATTGATACACAAGAAATTATAGTCTATTCTCTTTCTGTCACTTTTTACGAAATTCCAATCTTGTGCTTGAAGAGAGAGTTGTGACTATTTCCCCTCGATCACTTGTTTGAGACTGAATTCTGGAGCATGAAAAAACCCTAACTTCTTCGGACTATATCTCAAAAAATATTGCGAACCAAGATTTGAAATTCCAGAAAGAATTTCACCAATGTTTTGACTCCATGTGATCTCAATTTAAACTTCTAAAGCTTCATAGAAACAAATTTATAGAGAAAATTCCACGATGACATGTTTGAAACAACAAAACCCTAGAATTCAAAGCTTTGATACCAAATGTTATGCAACCAACTCACAAAATAGAAGAAAAGATAGATCAATGACTTAAAAATTATCTTATTCGAGGGGGAAATCTCCTTTACATTACATAAATGAACAATTCTTGGATGATACAAATGACAAGACCTCATTTGTATATATACGAGTCTAAGGGGTCACAATATAATCAGACCCTACATAACAAAAAAATTGTAAAGGCACAACAATAACAATAGTGGGCTTCTATGGGGCACAACAATAAAAATATGGGGGCTACATGGGCACAACAATAACAATAAGGGGGATACACTAGTATTATAGGGACCTAACAAGGTGGTTGCACGGGTCATGGCCACTTTTTCTCTACTTTCTGCTACTGAGCCAAATCAACATCCGCGCAACATCATAGCTGAAGAATCAACATCCGTGCAACATCATAGTTGAACTTGTAGACCGTTCTTATCCCTGGGATTTCTTTGATGAGGCCTCATTTGTTGGGGGTGAATGTTAGGGGGGAGTTTTATTATATCTTAGGGATAATAATTTTTTCAAGCTTTGGATGAGGCTGGGAAGAGGTATCCTCAAACTTCGCCTCTTATTTGTTATAGAGAAGGGATCAAAAATTGCATATTTTTGGTGACTGAAAAACTATTATAAATTGGTTTAATGAGATTACAAGATGCCACATCCACACACAATTCCCAATCCTTAAAGAGATTTTACAGTTAAAACATGTTTTTGATTGGATTTCATGTTTCTATAGTTAAAAGGAAAGAAATTCTAGTTCAAACACACTATCTAAAGTAGGAAGATCCTAGAGCAAATAGATGAAAACACTTCTAAATATTATCACAAGCTATTCATAGAGGACTTGTAAGTAGACACTTAGTATGACTCACTACAAATTCTCGTTTTTTTCTCCCCTAAAACTCGAAGGATATGTCTATATTTTTTATTTATATTCTAAATATATCTATCACTGATATTTTCTGGACACCAAAAAAGACTTTTGAGACATCTCTTTTGTATCTTGTTCTAGATAGTTGTATCATTAAATACACTATAATACATATATAAAATGTAATTTTTATACCTATTAATGAAAATTGCAATTAACAAAGAAAAAGGTCCCTTTTTCATTCGTTTAAAAATTGTGAGTAATCATTTACAAATTAAAAATTAAATTTTTATAAATCTATATATTTTGAAATTACAAGGTAATTTGAGATTTTAAAAGTTATATATTTTAAGACTTGAAGATAATTTTAAATTTCAAAGTGTATAAGCGTTCAATTCTCAAACTGCCTTTTAATCCTCATTAGTATTTAATATTAAATTTCCATCCAGTTAAAACAACTTCAAATACCACATTTCTGCTCGGTTCTAGCAATTCGAAAAAATTGACAACTTCAAAACCACAAACATGCATCTAAATATGCCTTACGTAAACCGGAAATACCGAATGGAGAGAAACCACACATTGATTTGGGGTTCGAAACCGATTGAAATGAAAATTCAGCTAAGAAACGCAACATGGTAAAACTATGGAGGTAGAAACGCTGCAAGTCCGATAGGGCTGGTGCGGTGTCTTGTGTTTTAACGCTAATATATTAATATTAACGTTAATTATGTCAACATGTAGTTTAATAATTAATATTATAATTTAATAATAATATTAACTAGTGATATTAAGATTCAGTTAAAAATTAATATTATAATTTAATAATAATATTAAATTAGAGTGATATTAAGATTTAATTGTAATATTAAATTAAAATTAATTTTTAATAATAAAGTTTAATAATTAATTAATATTTAAGTAATGAGGAGTTTTTGCATTGTATTATATATCAGTTTTTGGTCGGTTAAGTAAGTTATTTATTTATGATCATTTCCATGAGAGGTAGTAGTAATTCACTAATTTCTCATGATCTTTGAAAAGTCCACTTAGCATTCATTGAATCTGTGATGCATAGTGTTGAAGAAGTGGGATGTCATTTTTTTGGATTCAACAACGTTAAGTAAGTCATTCATCTATGGTCACTTCTTCACACATGTGAGCATCACGACTTTTCAAAAATCATGAGAAAAAAAATAGTCAGTTATTACTATCTCTCATAGAAATACGATTAACTCTAGTGAAAATGGCCATAAATAAATGACTTAACACAATTAAATGCCAAAAAATAATATCTAAATTAATTAATAATATTATTTAAATTTTAATATATTTAAACTAATAATATATTAATATAATAATTTATAAATTAATATATTTATATATTAATATTATATTAATTTATACATTAAGATATTAAATTATATATTATTATATTAATTTAAATATTAACACGTCTATCATTATTTGATCTAAATATTTATGTTTAACCAAGACTAATTGTAGGCATTAGGTTCAACATGTTTATAATTAATCTTAAACATTATGCTTGGATTCTTGTGATACCCAGAGTCAACTTTAATATATAGTTAAACATAGTTAATCTTTATACTCAACTTTTATTATATATGTTTAAATAGTTAATTATGGTCAACTTAGGTTTACCATAATTAATTTTGTTGGTCCATATTCACCTTCGGCCATTCAACTCGCTATATTCAACTTTTAATCAATAATAATCAATTTTACTCCACAATAATTGAAAATTTAAAAATATTTAATAATATTAAATATAATTTAAAACACATTTTCTAATATTAATAAAATTTAATATTTTTTTATTTATGACAATTAAAATTGTTTAATAATATTGATATTAATATGAATAATGTTTTAAAAAGTTTATTAATAACTTTAATACTAATATTTATTAGATAATTTAAAATGTATTAATAATTTTATTGGGAATTAACTTAAAATTATTTAATAACATTAATGTTAATAAAATTTAAAATGTTTAAGAACAAAATATATTAATCATATTAATATTAAGATTTATGGGCAATTATCAATAAGGTTTTATTAATAGAGTATTATATTTATTAAAATTTTATTAAAAAAAATTATTTAATAATATTTAAAGTTTATTTAATATATGATAGTAAATAAAATTAATAAAAATAAAAATAAAATATTATTAAGGATAAATGATGATAGGGTCTATTATTAAGGCACTTGGTAATGTAAAAGTCATCTAGTTGGTATGGTCAAGGTCTTTGGTTAAATTTGAGGGCTTAGATGCCTATGGGTAGTGATTTCCAAAATCAAAGGTTAAGTGTGCAGTCATCTCAAGACTCATACAATTTGGCAAAAAAATAAGTAAAAATAATATTTATTAAGATTATTTAATAAAGTTTAATATTTATATTTAATAAAAATTAAAGTTTAATTAATATCTAAGTTTTTTCTCTATTTAATTTAATATGACATTTATTATCAATGTAATTATATTTAATTATAGTTAAACTAACACAAACATGTTAATAAATATAGTTGATATATACATTATTTAGAGTCATTTTCATTAGCCAAAGTGGAGTGGCCTCAACCACATTTACTATTGTGATTGTGTTATTTTTAACTATGACTATATGAATTTCACATTTAAATTAAATTTACAATTAATAATAATGCTTTTAATATGCTAGATATTTTGATTGAAAACTAACATTTTTGTGTGTGAGTGAACTAAAGCATTTATATTAATAATAATAAAAAATATCTACATAAGCAAGTCACAAAGCTCCCTCAGGAGGTTCGCTTAACGGTCACCATAAGCAATCTGCCAAATAAACAATAATCCAAGCAAAGAAACCAAAAGAGGCAAGTTAAACATGACCGTGTACCCAAGACAATGCAAGATACAAAATTCCATTCCAACAATTTCTTAGTCAAGACATAGAAGAATAGAAATGACAACATAGCCACTTCCAGTACTAAGAGATTAAAACACCATACTAATAGCAAACCTACCCCAAAAAATCGTAAACCCGATGTGATTTCACCATATCACCACAAATATTTAACATGGGATGCCAAAATAATCTCTCAGCAAAGAATTTCACAAAATTAAGGCAATACATGAAGAATAAATATCCACTAGAATCACAACAATACAATGATGATTAGGACACCACGCTTGTAAACCAAGCAAACATGAATAACAATAATGCATTTGAGGCCTACTAACATGAACAACAAAAACCAAGAGTGCCCACCAACACTCCCAACTCTCTGCAACGCTAATCATTTTTTGAAGAGGAAATAGTGCTTGTCACTTGAGCACTTGAACCTAGGGTATCTGAAAGATCTCCATTCTTAGATTCATTGACAATGTAACCCTCTATGCTAGCCAAACAAGAATTTAGGTTGTCTAATCATAATTGTTGATTTCAAAGCATTCTTTTAACATCCTCTAGGGAGGAGAAGATATTATAGTTCTTTGTTTGCTTATCTTTAAGGACTAGTCTAAAAAAGGCAAGCATTTGTGGATGCAAAGCTAATGAGGTCATAAATTGTTTCTTCATGCGCCTATAGAGGCCAGGGCTAGTAATCCTCTTTGAAACACTATCAAGAAACTCTGAGCTGGAATACCATCTATATATGTAGCTATAAAATCATATGCAAAAGGTTTGACCATTCTTTTTCCCAAAGAAACATTGCTACCACTTCCTCGTCTATAGCGCATTTTTTGTCTAGGAGGAGTTACTGATGTGGAGAAAGAACACACTAGATGGATATGACCTGCAAAAGAACAAGAGAGGGGGATGAAACACACCAACTTGACACCCTAGAAATAATATCATCAAATTGTCTCCTAATCTCCTTACAAGTAATTTAGAGCTTACCAAAATTATAGGAGGGATAGATGGAGACTCACTTCCTTCAACAAAAACCTCATAACCCAACACCATGAAATGTGCAAATCTACCAACACATGACTCAAAATACCAGATACAATACCTAGGAAAAACTAAGCAACTAATTAACATGTGACCCAAAACGTTTCCATAGGACTCCATAGTAGAAAATAGACCAAATCTCAGAATATCTGTTATTTTCTGACTCAGAGCAATCCAAGAAAAAATATCTGGAAACTAATACACCATAGAACCAAAATGGCCTGTTAACCTCTATAGAAAACCAAGAAACACACAATAACCGATAAGCCAAATAGCCCCAACAACACAAACCACCTGAGGATCTCGAAAAACCAACCATGTAACTAGGTCAAGGCAAAGGAATAAGAAAGAACACAAGTGCAAATTGATAGAAACCTCAGGAGCACAATCAAGACCTAAAATAAGAAGAAATTCTGGCACAATTGAATCTCTAGGAAGCCAATGTCACACATTCCACTGAACAAACTAGCAACTAATATTGAGAGTTCAAGGTCTAACCCTTGCCTCCTCTCCAACATATGCCTACAAACAACAAAACCTCCAACATACAACAAAAATAAAAAAGTCAACCCTCTATGCCGACTATATGTCTGCATGCACTATTGCACAGGCTAGTTTGGCCCCCCTCCATGCCATTAATGTGTAATGCCTTTGGGGGGTGGCGGACACAAAGCCCAACTTCATAACTCTTCAACATTAACTCTATTAACACCTCCCATACTATTGGCATTTTGATTAAGAATTCAAATAGAAGTTGTTTTTTTTTTTAATTTAATTTATTCAAGTAAATATGTAATAAAAATAAGTACAAGTTTTATATTTTTCATTATAATAATTTTATAAGGTATTGCCTAATCATTCTAAGAGTTTTGGAGTTTTTTAGTGGTAATCTGATTATTTTTTTACCTCATATATAATTCAACACCATAAAAAAATAAAAAATACTTAGATGGTGAAGAATTCACATCTTCAACTTATAATTTCAATAAATTTTTAAACAAATTAGATTAAAAAAATACCATAAATAAATAGACTATAATATATATATATATATATATATATATATATATATATATATATATATATATATATATATATATATATATATATATATATATATATATATATATATAATGTTAATTTTAATTTTTTTTAATGTTTTCCAATTTTCAATTTATTAATTTTATTTCAACTTTAAATTTATTGCTTACAGTCTTGATATGTAAAAGATTTCAAGATGACAGTTATGGAATCTCTATTTCTAAAACAAACACGCGTATATGTGTAATTTCAAGATGATAGATCTGGAATTTCCATTTTTAAAACTAATGCACGTATATGTGTAACAAGGTTCAAATTTTGTTTAATGATATTAATTAAAGTTTGATACTATAGCATTATTAGTCCCTACCGCCTGCGGCATGGCAGGGACTATTGCAATCGAAAATGATCTTTTCATTAATCTGTTCACATTAACCGAGGTGTATTGGTCCCTTTACCCCAATGTTTTATCATGTGCACCGTTTGGTCAACGTATGAGCTTTCTCTCACCGTTATTTCAGCTAATAGGAAACTTTGAGGTCTTATTGGCCTCATATTGAGGCAAAATGTTATAAAAATTCGGTTAAATGGCAAATGATATTGAGAGTTTAAGTTTCAATCAAGTAATGCTGACATTAATTCGTCAACATTTATGTTTATATTTTTAAGAGCATATGTAGATGTATATGTTTATAACGACACAGAGGGTTTACAAGATAAAGGACACTTGTCAAACAACACAGTTGGTTTACAAGATGAACGACACTTGTTAAACAACACAGTTGGTCTGGAAATATTCCAATGTTCCACTTGTCTTTCTACCTTAATCGGTATTCATTCAATTCATTATCAGGGGTAGCATCGGTATTTAGCCGATTCATTAGCAGGGGTAGCAGTTTAAGAGCCATCACCTCGCTGGGATCTATTTTGACTTCCTGCCTTGACTGAATCTGCTGAGGCCATTGAGAAATATAAATCGATGTCTGGTGGTAATGTAAGAAATAAATACAGTATGGAACTTGCAGATTAGAGCTCCTTAGAGCTAGCTCCCATGGAGATTATTCCACTATATTATTTCCACCCAATAGGATACGTAGCTGCAAGGCGAGTGCAGCCTTGTGGAACGAGCCTCAGATGGGGCGAGCCAATCCCATAATCAACGGAATGCACACAGAATCACATTTTTAGGCCAATTCACCTGGATAGCCGATGAAAAAACTCGTGCTTTTATAGAAGTGATCCACCTCCACTGGTTCGCTGGCTTTTTCGCAACTTCCTTTGAGATAAGTTACCAAAGGCGTCTATCTCTGTTATGTCTAGTTACTATCTTTGTTCTGTCTGAAGGCTTTCTATTGCCTCTATTCCCTGAAAAATTTAATAATTTATGTGCATATTCAGTAAGGAAAATACTGGTGTTCATCATAATTAAAATGTTGTTATACTAATTATTATTCCCTGAAACACTTAATAATTTATGTGCATATTTAGTAGGAAACATCCTGGATTTCGTTATAATTAAAATGATGTTATAAAAAATATGTAAATTCGTGGAGGGTTCGAATACTTACTGCGTACACAACGCTCAGAAGCTCTATATTCCATCTAATAGCCCATATATTGGATTTGTTACCCTCATATACTATAGCGGTCATCTCTTTGTGCCTCTAATGCTTGTAGGATGGAAACCATCAAGAACCCATCTGGGGCGCTCTATCAATCACCAATATTGCCCATATGAGTGTGTCCAGTTTGGTTAGTAGCTTCTTTTTCAGATTTGTGTTCAACTGTGACAACGTTTGTTTGATTTCCTTCTTCTCACGACCTATTTCTTTGTCTGCAGGATTACGTGCAGTAACCTTCTCGACCTGCATGCAATATATATAATAACAATAGAAAATACATACCATTTGCATACTGAGCCTATTTCCAAACTGGACTTGCAGACAGTGGTAGCATCGATAAAATCATCAATCATGATTAATATAACTGGAACTGAGATGAATTGGTGCTCATATTAAACTGAATACTCAACGTGTAAAGTCTTGAAAGACACAGGTTAAAAAAACTAAAAATATAGAAGATGAAATGCTTACCATTCCACAGATTAGATTTGTTCTGTTGAAAGATGACATCGATTAGACAAGGTTCCACTTTTCCTCGAGGGTTCGAGGAACATTCTTCTCACTCCAGGTAGATGGATATGCAAAAAACGACGACGAAATGATGATTTTTCACTCCAAACCCCCGGTATTGTATTCAACTTTCCAGTTACATTTATGTTATTCCTATACCTTGTAACTATACCCTGGCATCGAATTCCAGTATTGATTAAAAAAAAAAATTCTGGGATGAGCTTAGGTCTCCACGGTTTCTTATCTCCTTTGATTTTTCATTTTGGCATGGTAGGTACAAGAAATTCCTTGCCTCTCTTGATATTTCCTCACTTGGGCATACTAGATATACACTGAAAACAACACAGTTGGCTCACTCTGACAGTAACAGTTTAGCTATACACTGTATTTTCACTAGGTTCTTTAAAACAAATTTTCATTACTATCCACTGTGAAAACTTTAATCTGCCCATTAAAAATTTCAATCACTTCCGCCTCAACCCATGCCATTTCGATGTCCTCAATATATTTTACTTCAGTGGTGAGGGCACGTGTAATACATGCAAATTCGTTGAACAGCTACGGTTTTCTCTGCCATGTACATGTTTCTTGATATGCAATGCTCCATGCGGAGTTTGATGCCAGAGGATCCACTCTATTGCCATTTGTTCCACTATATCATCAGAAACCTACTAAATTTTAATTCATCATCCATGTCCCCTTATTACCCTTCGAAATTTAATTCTGCAGGTTCGGTGTGCAATGCTGGATCTGAACACTGTGGTCAAGAAGTACCAATTCTATTTCTAACACTTACGGTTATTAGTAATGTTAGTTGTAGGGTTTTCATTTTGATGTTGTAGAGAATTGTGTAGAGTTTACAACTTACCCAATCGTAGTGACAGATTATCATAACTATCTATTACTACCAAGGAAAATTGTATCTGAACTTTATTTTTCGATAGAAATTTTATTTACATATAGTGTAGACTACTTTTGTTTAATTCATACTTTGCAAAAATTACCACTATATCCAGAATTTTATGCATATTTTCCCTGTATGCAGACACAATCTAATAATTCAAATTATACTTTTTCATGCATTTTCTTTGATAAAGTTTTAATTTTTTACAAATATGTTTAATTATCATCAATGATCGACAACGATGGTGATAAGTCACTTTCTTTGTCTCCACTAAAAATCAATTACAAAATCGCAATTATAAGCGCAAATATAGACCCACCTTAGCAACATAGCAATGTTTTTAGTTAGATATTAGATGTCTGAAAAATAATTAAAAATTTCAAGGCAATAAATAATAGCTAATATATAATTGAAAGGTATACATCTAATAAATTATGTGAAGTCTCTCGAGTGCAGTTTCTGGTTTCTCTCTCGAAACTTGCCACACATCTTTCAATTCATTTTTCTGTAACTTCAAATTCAACTCTCTGAACCAACTGTCTCTTTATGCACGACCGTGGGATTAGGTTCAAATATCCTAGTTGAACATGTCTACCGTCATTACTTTGCTCTCCCATCAGGGCAGGGACTAGTTGTTCCATAACTCTCCTTTTTTTAATAATAATACGTAAAGTTTGATACTTCACCAAGAAAGAGACGAGAATATTGAAATACATTTGGACACTTTATTGAAGGAAACACAGTACATGCCATCCATTAGTGTTAATTATTGCAGATGAAAGGAAGAACACAGTGGAAACCAGCCAACCCAACAATTGAAACAAACAAAATCACACTTATTCCCTCACATCCTCATTCTGCGTTACACTTATTAAAAACTGTGGAGAATTACAATATGAGTTGCATGTCATCAGTTCATTCGACAAAAAATCTTTCGAATTTCTCCTCTCCTTCCGATGAGAGGGTTGATGTTTCCCATTCTCACCGTCGACTCCGCGAACTGTTGGAAAAATTTGTTGTTTAAGAGGAATCACTAATGTGGAGAAGGGACACACTAGATGGCCACGATCTACAAAAAAACAAGAGAGGGGGATGAAACACACCTACTTAACACCCTAGATCTAATATCACCATGTTAGCCACCCATAATAATTTTACAAAGCAAAAAGGTGGCTAAATTTGTGACCAAGCCTTCAAGTGAATCTTTTCTTTGAAAATATATCATTCTTGAAGTCTCGTGTGTCTTTTATCCTTCAGGAATCTTCACTACTGTTTCCATTTATAGACCTTGCCATCCTGAAGAAAGATGCTTTCAAAAGGCCTTCATATCCCTCACTTCCCTTATGTTTTACCCTTCATTTTCCTCCATAACCTTCAAAATCCCTTTTAAACCTTGTATCTCCCTCATATTTGGTTTAAAAAATCCCTTTTCTCACCCATCAGAACCTTCATTCCGCCTTAAAATTCCTTGTTAGGGCCTAAGGCAGCCTTTTTGCATCATGGAGGTATTAGCCCCTGAGGGTTTAGTCCCCTAGCCCCCTCTTCTGCATGAAACCATGCGCTAAGGGCCTCACTGCAATCACAAACTCTTTTTCTCTCGAGCTTCCCTTCATCTCCTTTTCCCCGATGCCATAAGCACTTTTCCTCCTAAACCCTGGTTCCATTCACTCCCACAGAACCATGCCTCGGCGCTTATTCCAGTCTCAAGCCATTGCATCGGGAAATTTTTAACCCTTTGGTCCCGTTCATTTTCCCTCTGCTTATGTGATCCCCCGATTGCATCCTCCGCCGTTGATTCCCATCATCCAACGGCTCACACTTAACCCGACCACTTGACCCCGCTACCCCATCACCGCTCCACGACAAAAGGATTACGTCACTTACCTGGCCCACTACTCATCCCCCGTGTAGCTTTCGACTTGTCACGCTCACGCCGCACCGTCCAATCTGAGACCCCAGATTCGACGGTCCACGATCCATATCGCATCATTTTGCCCCCCTCCCAGCATCACGCAACCCTTTTGCGAAATGGGTGGTATTGGAAATCCATGTGTCGACCTGACTCCCATCATCCAATGGCTCACGCTTAACCGGACTACTTGACCCCGCTACACCATCATCCGCTCCGCGACAAAAGGATTACGTCACTTACTTGGCCCACTACTCATCCCCCGTGCAGCTTTCGGCCTGTCATGCTCACGCCGCACCGTCCGATCTGAGACCCCAAATCCAACGGTCCACGATCTATATCACATCATTTTTCCCCCCTCCTAGCATCGCGCAACTCTTTTGCGAAATGGGCGGTATTGGAAATCCATGTGTCGACCATCCTATGGAATCGCACTCCATCCGTCCCAAACCACTTACCACCTTTTCGTCGCACGATAACAGCCTTTTTGTTGCGCGATAATCACCAGTGGTTTTTTAAAAACCATTTATCCTCATTTTCGCGCCCCATTTCAAATTTAAACCTGGTTAGTTGCTCTGCCAGGATTTCGCTCCTCTGCTACTGCATTTCACCACTCTCACTGCTCCTCCGCCATGCCCCCGAGCCTCTGTCACAGTTATCCAAGATCCCACAGGTTTTTTGTAATATGTTTATCGTGTTTTACAGGGTTCAAAGGGTGGATAAACCATGCGATTTCCACTGTCACAGTTAGGTGACATAGGTTGTAGGGTGACAATCCTGCAACCAAAGATTGCAAAGGAAGGAATCAGAAAAGGGTTTAATTTCATGTTTATTCAATGGATCACTATCTCTGATCTTCGGCAAACCCTCTAGATCAGCTAAAACACGTACACCTGAGCAGAAGAAGCAGCAAAGTATACCTGAGAGGATTAAATATTAATGCATATTACTAGATATTTGATACTTAATCCACAGAGTACAGACAATAATGCAGTTCAAAGACCCCGAAGATAAGCAAGGGAACTTAATAAAACTCGAAGCACAGATTAAACGCAGATTATCAGTGATTAAAGCAACAAAGGAAACCTATCAAGAAGAACGTTCTTTCCTAAGAAGGACAAATTCTCATAGTCCACTCCATGTTTCATCGAGCCCCATAACAGTTATTATTCTGACAGAAATTCCTAGAATGTCAACATAGTGATTGCAAAATATGAAAGAGCTAAAAGACAAAATCTTCACCTTACTTGTCTGAGAGGATTAGACAGAGTACCACAGCCAGAAAAGTACTTCAAGAAACATACCCTAGAAGTTATTGTCAACATGACAAAGACTTCTAAGTCATATTAAGGGTACCAGTAGTTAATGTAAAACCATTAAGCAGAGTGGGCATTTGAATACTTCTTCCCCTCTGTCTTAATGAATCATTTAAGTCCTATCTACCACTACTATCACTGATTCACCTATAAGAACTCATCGAAAACATGTTGTTGGAGGTTGGAAATTGACTGATTGTAAGCTATTTATAGGATTAGATTTCTCTGAGTAGTTGTTGGAAATAGGCTGGGAGATGATTCCTGTATTGTATCAAGCTATTGGACAAGAATGTATGTGACTAGTTTTTCTCTGCAAATATGACAAGCATGTTCACCGGATCCTGATCTAAAGTCATTGGTGATGTGTCCCTTCTTTGTTATTTTTTTCCCTCAGTTTTACATTATGTTCCATTTTCTCTGATAAGAAACAATAATTTTAGCTTAGGATATACTACTGCAAGTACCCTAATGCTTCTTGCACATTCTTATCTCTATGTTTTCTGCTATTTGTGTATCTTAGAGCAAATTCAATATAATTTAACGAGTTGAGGAGTTGGTTTGCCCATGCTCACTGATGTATGAATTTAGAGTTTGTTTCTCAGATGTTATTGTTTGGTTCAGCTGAAAGAATTAGGAAGTAGGGAGATTTAGTGTTAGCCCTGTCCCCTAAGTTCCCTTTCCAACAACTATCCTTTCGAAGAACCCTTTGAGTTGAGTGTCAAAAGAAGAGAAGTTTAAAAGTATTTCTCTGATCTTAGGCTTCACTCTGTGTTTGAACTTAATTTTTTTTCTACTATTTTAAAGTAGTCAGGAGGACTGCTGGATCGTTGTCTTTAGAGTTAGCCTCATCAGGAGTATTGATCATAGAGGTATGAGGTGTGCCCTGTCCCTTTACTTACTCTGAAGTTGTCACCTCAGAAGGCTTTCCTTGTTATTCCCATTCATTTCCTTATTGTTTCATCCCATACAATCATCTTAAGAGATCCTCTGTTTTAGATGACTAGCCCTTTGAAAGCCTTGGATATTTGGATTGCAAGTAAACCCTTTTATGACCCCATTGCCCAATGAACTTGTATTCTCTTTGAAATTATTCTCCCATTGTCGAAAATCCTTCACTATTCATTTCTTTACATTTCATTAAACCCTTTTTTCAGTGTTTCCCAACCAAACAAACAAATCAAAAACCCTTGTGCTCTATAACTAGCCTAATACCTTGAATTGAACTTTAAAGATATATTATTCTTCACCTTTATAGAGAGATCCCTCTTTGGATCCAGGAGGGCTAGATCCTGAGATCCAAAAGTGGTTTGATGTTGTCTTGTCATTTGGTATTACCAAACTTCCAAATCACAGGAACCCCAACATAATGGCAACTCCACTGGGGAACTTCTGAGTAGATTACACTCTAGACATCTTTTAGAACTCAAAAGACCAAACAGCCTTATTTTGGTAGTTAATTGCTAATGGTGGATAGCAGCTTTCTCCAAAACATTAGAAACCCTCCACCTGGCGACTCCACGGTTCCTAAATGACCAAAATACTCCACTGGTGATCAATAGCCCTGCTGATTATCTTTTCTTTCACAAGACTCCACTAGGAGACCAGTTTAATCACAACATCATCCATATTAGAGGAAATTGTGAGCATCAGTTTTCTTTGATCAAATCTGTTTGCCTCTAAAGACTGTCATATCTGGTTTGAAATATTCTTAAAGAGTTGGGTCTAATCCTAGCTTCAAGAAGCATATATACTAGAGCCTACCCTGACCCCAACCCCCCCTGAGATAGTTGATAACCCAGACAACATTCTCTGGAAATCTCCTAAGCCCAGTGGTTCAACCAATGTCAAATAGATTACAAGAGATAATTCTACCCCTGGAAACTTTTCAGCTCTTCCAGATACTCTAGGTGACTTAGCCTTTTAATGTAATCCACCGAGAACTAGGTCACTGAATGGTATCGACCAAATAGAGTTTGAGAAAAAAAATTCATCACACCATAGTGGCCAAAATAATGACAGTAGGGGAACCCCTCCATCTACACCACCTGATATACATATCATTCATAATTTCGGGTCCTCTCACCCCAGGCTTTCTCATCAATCTCTTGCTTCCTCAAACTCTTATGCCACCCACACATCCATCATCCATACCAATCCACTCCATCATCTTCCACCTATTATTAACCCTCCCTTCCCTCCACAAAATCCTTCCATGGCAACATGGTATGACCCCTAGTCCTTCCTGTTTAATTAACTACCTTACCCCAAGGATATCAGACCTCTATTCCATTATTTGAAGCCACGGGCTCAATCATTGCCTCACAGCACATAGATAAAATGAATGACTATTGCTATAGAAATTAGATAGCTGATGAAACCATTAAACTCAAGTTGTTTACTCAGAGTTTTGGGGGAGAAGTTAGGAAATGGTTTAAAAATCTAGCCCCACATAGCATCCAAGACCTCCCCGCCTTTCATCAATTATTTCTAAACAAATGGGAAGTCAGGAAGAACCCTCTCCAAACCTTGTCTGAATATGAGAACATTAAAAGAAATGTGGGAGAAGGGGTTCAAGAATATTGTGCTAGGTACAACAGTGTTTACAATGCTTTACCAGCCCACATGAAACCTCCTCAAGGGTTATCCCTCATGAAGTTCCCTGATGGGTTTGATCCTGAGATGGCTTACCAACTAAGGGAAAGAGACTATAACACATTAGAAGACATGCAGAAAGGGGCAGTGAGTGTGGAGGCAAACTTAATTGCCAAAAGAGCTAGGATGAGGAATGAAAGGAAAGTAACCTATAGGGAGGACACCACACCTTCTACATTTGATTCAAAATTAGATCATCTAGCCAAAAACATGGATATGCTAGAAAGAATGGTGGAGAAAATGGTTGTCCAGGCTAATGCCCAGAACAGGAATCAGTCTCAAAACTAGAACCAAAACTTTAGGAGAAACACCCCGTCCATCAAACAGAGGGATTCTGATCAACAAATTAGACCCCCATTCCAAGAGAATTTCCTTGATGAGGATGAGGGAATAATAGAAGAATCAGAGGGAACAAACATAAACATGTTGGGAGTGGGTAACGAAGATCATACCTTTTTCATAGAAGACAACCAGACCTCATACACACATTATGACGATGAAGGGTTAGAATCTGAAGACTATAGGTTAGGATTCGAGAATGCCATCATGCAGGTCCATGAACAATATGATATTAGAAGCAAAAATAACCCAGAAAATCCCAAACCAAAAACCTTTGAAATTACTATTAAGAAAAGACCTGAAAAAACTGCTGAAAATAACAAAACAACAGCGGAAAGTTCTAGCAAAGGCAGAGGTAAGAGCGCCAAATCCACTGATAAACTAGGTCAAGAAACCAGTAGCAATAGTAGTATAGCTAATTCTTTTGATAAAACAAATTCAACCAATGTACATAGTGAAAATCAGCAAGTTGAGTTTTCCAATAAAACAGTGACCAACAAAACAGAATTGAACCTTTCAAAGAACCAGTTTCCTTTCAATTTGGAAAGTGAAATTGCCAAAATCAAAATTTCCGTCCCTCTCATTGAGTTGGTCACCAAAGATGTATATAAATTCAAAATATTGAAAGATTTAAACTTAGGAGAAAACAATGACTCTGTCAACTTAAATGACAATCAACCAGCTCTCTTGTTTGGCCCAAAAATTGAAGGGAAATTCCAGAAAGGAGTAATACCTCCTTTCTATGTCAGTTTAAATATCCATGACAAAATCCTACATAATGCTATGCATGACTCAGGGGCTTCACACAATCTCATGCCCAAAGTGATCATGGAGATATTAGGCCTAGAGATAACTAGGCCATATAAAGATTTATATTCTTTTGACTCTAGCATAGTAAAATGCTTAGGCTTGATCAAAGACCTCTATGTGAATTGATCCAAATCCCAGCCAAATGCATAGTAATGGATGTCGTAGTGGCTGATGTACCTCTCAAGTATGGCATGCTACTGTCAAGATCATAGGGTGCTAAGCTGCAGGGTACAATGCAAATGGACATGACATATGCCACTATCCCTATTTTCAGCCAACTTAGAAGACTCTATAGGGAATCACACATGAAATTCATGGTGAGAAGTCCTAAGAAACCTGAGAATGCCCCTCTTTACTCTTCCCATACTGACCTAGACTCTTTTATCCTTTACAATGATGAGTTCACTAATGAGCAAGAACTAGAGGATAAAAATTTAACCAACGAAGTAGGGGTCACAAATCCAAACATAACGGCAACTCTGGAAATAGAGGAAAAGAAGGGAGAAGTACTTGAACAGTTTGCTGAATTAGAAAGACAGAGTGAGCATAACCAAGACTGTAAACAATAGATTACCCATCAACCTGAACTCCATGAAAATCCTGAGGAACAAAACGTAACACAACATAGTGCTAACCTCAGGAAACAACATAATGATGAACATGACATTAAGGATGAAACTGATAACAAAACTACAAAAAGTCCCTTATGGAGCATGAGTTTTGATGGGTCTTGCACTAAAAAGATTGCAGGAGTAGGAGTATGGTTGCACAACACTGAAAACAGTTATGCTGAAAGCCATGCTTTCAAGTTAGATTTCAAATGCACAAACAACATAGTAGAGTATGAAGCTCTCCTCTTAGGATTACATTTATTGAAAAAACAGGGAGCCAAGAGGATAGTTGTTCATGGAGACTCAGACCTGGTCATCAAACAAGTAAATGGAGAATAATCTGCCAAACATCCTAGATTAAACATCCTAGATTAAGGGCATATAGAAATGATGCCATGGATCTTTTGAAAACATTTGTAGAATATGAGCTTGTGTTTGTCCCTAGAAGTCAAAACA
The DNA here is from genome assembly GCA_034641835.2 of Pinus albicaulis. Taxonomy (NCBI): domain Eukaryota; kingdom Viridiplantae; phylum Streptophyta; class Pinopsida; order Pinales; family Pinaceae; genus Pinus; species Pinus albicaulis. The sequence continues at coordinate 842,972,732 of CM076571.1, read as the reverse complement.
TACTTGCAAATGGTTTGTCGTGTGCTGCTAGCTCATGCCAAAGACCACATAATGACAAAAATTTCATTGTTAAAACAAAATACAGACCTGCAGTACCAGATAATGAAAAATATTGGTAGGTCTTTGAGGGTGATAAACAGATAGAGGATTTCCTGCTTTCTAGGAATGAGTTTGAATTGCCAAATTCAAACTCTAGGTCTGATGAAGACTATTTGGATAAAAAGCCACCTAATGAAGAAGAACCATTCCCTGTTGCAGAAATAAACATGTTGACTAGAGAATTCGAAAATCAAAAGGAAGAATACATAAATGCAGATAAGGAAGACATAGAGGTATTGCAGTCCAAAGACAAAGGTATACCCAGAGGACTAGCACCTCTAGAAGACCTCTTTGATTTTAATGATGTGGCAAAAAGGCCAACAATAGAACCCACTGAATCTTATATTGAAGAATGAAATATAGGTAGCAAAGACAAGCCTAAGATGATCAAATTTTCTAAAACATTGCCAGCTCATATCAAACTGAAATACATTGATTTATTTAAAGAGTTTACTAATGTTTTTTCTTGGAGCTATGAAGATTTGAAGGCATATGACACGGAGACCATCCAGCATAAGATACCATTGAAGGAAAACCAGAAACCTTTTAGACAAAAGATGCGCAGAATAAACCCTATATAATTATCTCTAGTAGAAAAGGAAATTAAGAAAATGTATGATGCGGGAATCATAGTCCATGTGAGGTTTTCAGACTGGGTATCTAACCTTGTGGCTGTAATGAAAAAGACAGGAGAAATAAGGCTATGTATCGATTTCAGAAACTTAAACAGAGCCTCATTAAAATACAATTACCCCTTGCCCAAAATGGAACACATCCTACAAACGGTAGTTGGTTCTAAGAGGATTTCTCTGCTAGATGGATTTTCAGGATATAACCAGGTATTGGTACTCCTAGAGGATCAACTCAAAAAATATTTCACAAATCCTTGGGGCACTTTCATGTATGTGAAAATGCCTTTTGGATTAATGAATGATGGTGCCACCTTTCAAAGAGCCACGGACATTGCATTCTCAGAAGAAATAGGTTACTTCATTGTAATTTACCTTGATGACATCACAGTTTATTCCAAAACTGATGAAGAACACCTTAAACATTTGAGAAAAATCTTTGAGAAATGTAGAAGGTATGGGTTATCTTTAAATCCCAAAAGGACATCGTTTGGTCTCGAAGAAGGTAGACTTCTTGGTCATATCATATCTGAAAAGGGGATTAAAATAGACCCAAAAAGGGTTGAGGGTATATTGCGAATTAGTCACCCTAGAAACACCGGAGAATTGCAATCTTTCATTGGAAAGATTAATTTCTTGAGGAGGTTCATACCCAACCTTTCAGAAATCCTTAGAAACATGACAAATATGCTAAAAAAGGAGGTAGGAGTTAAATGGACTCTAGAAGCCAAGAAGTCCTTTGAACTGGTAAAACATACACTCACCAGAGCACCAGTTCTCATCAGCCCTAATTTTACTAAGGATTTCCTCATATTCTCATTTGCATCAGAACACACTGTGGCTATTGTTCCATTACAGAAAAATCTAGAAGGACAAGAGCATCCAATTGCATTTTTCAGCAAGGCATTAAGGGATGCACCTCTAAAATATAATATCATGGAAAAACAGGTCTATGCCTTGGTAAAGGCCTTGAAGGATTTCAAAGTTTATATTTTACATTCTCATATTATTGCCTTTGTGCCTAATATAGTGGTAAAATAAATTTTGTCACAAGACCCAGATGGAAAAAGAGGAAAGTGGATTGTTGTGATACTAGAATATGATTTGGAAATCAAACCCACTAAACTTATCAAGAGTCAAGGCTTAACACAATTAATAGCTGAATCTAACTTACAAGCCCTTGACATAAATATGGTAGATGCATTGGATGAACATGAAGGATTACCAGCTCCAATTGTTGAAGATCGTTTCCAAAACTCACCTTGGTATGCTAACATTTTGTATGTGCTTATCAATCTTAATGCTCCCCTTGATTTATCTAAGACAAAGGCAAGGTTTTTAAAGTTGAAGGCTAGAAATTATTGCATTTTAGATGAATGTTTATATTGGAAAAATGTTAATGGTTTATTGCTTAAATTTTTACCTGAAGTTGATGCAGATAGGATCAAGCATGAGTTCCATGAAGGAGAGTGTGGAGGCTATCTCTATTGGAAAACCACTACCAATAAAATCCTTAGAACTGGCTATTACTGGCCCACCCTCTTCTAAGATATTCACAAAATGATAGTTTCCTGCCACAAATGTCAGTTCTTTGAGGGCAAAAGAAAACTCTTTCCTTTACCTTTACAACCAGTCACTGTTGAAGCTCCTTTTCAGCAGTGGGGCCTAGACTTCATTGGGGAAATCCACCCTGCTTCATCTGCTCAACATAGATGGATACTCATAGCCACAGATTATTTCACTAAATGGATAGAGGCCATCCCTTCTAGGAATGCCACAGACTCGGTTATCATAAAATTCCTTGAAGACCATATCCTATCTAGATTTGGCTACCCTAGGAAAATTATCACTGACAATTCTGCTACATTTGGTTCCAAAAAGATGATTAAGTTTTTCCACAAATATCATATTGTAATTGGTCATTCCACTGCTTATTACCCTCAAGGTAATGGGCTGACAGAATCATCAAATAAAATTTTGGTGAACATCATCAAGAAGCTGCTGGAAGAAAATAAAAAGTCATGGCATAATAAGCTAGTGCATGCTTTATGGGCAGACAGAATGACAACAAAGAAATCCATTGGAATGTCTCCCTATTAGCTATTTTATGGAGCAGATGTAGTATTCCCTACCAGTTTAGGAGTACCAGTGATAAAATTCCTCCATAACCTTCAAAATCCCCTTTAAACCTTGTATCTCCCTCATATTTGGTTTAAAAAAATCCCTTTTCTCACCCATCAGAACCTTCATTGCGACTTAAAATCCCTTTTTAGGGCCTAAGGCAGCCTTTTTGCATCATGGAGGTATTAGCCCCTGAGGGTTTAATCCCCTAGCCCCCTCTTTCGCATGAAACCATGCGCTATGACCAAGCGCTAAGAGCCTTACCGCAATCACAAACTCTTTTTCTCTCGAGCTTCCCTTCATCTCCTTTTCCCCGATGCGATAAGCACTTTTCCTCCTAAACCCTGGTTCCATTCACTCCCACAGAACCATGCCTCGATGCTTATTCCAGTCTCAAGCCATCGCATCGGTAAATTTTTAACCCTTTGGTCCCGTTCATTTTCCCTCAGCTCATGCGATCCCCCGATTGCATCCTCCACCATTGATTCCCATCATCCAATGGCTCATGCTTAACCCGACCACTTGACCCCGCTACCCCATCATCTGCTCCGCAACAAAAGGATTACGTCACTTACCTGGCCCACTACTCATCCCCCATGCAGCTTTCGCCCTGTTGCGCTCACGCTACACCGTCCGATCTAAGACCCCAGATCCGACAGTCCACGATCCATATTGCATCATTTTTCCCCGCTCCCAGCATCGCGCAACTCTTTTGCGAAATGGGCGGTATTGGAAATCCACATGTCGACCATCCTATGAAATCACACTCCATCTGCACCAAACCACTTACCGCCTTTTTGTTGCGCGATAATCACCAGTGGTTTTCTAAAAACCATTTATCCTCATTTTCGTGCCCCATTTCAAATTTAAACCTGGTTAGCTGCTCTGCCAGGGTTTAGCTCCTCCGCCGTTGCATTTCACCACTCTCACTGCTCCTCCGCCGTTGCATTTCACCACTCTCACTGCTCCTCCGCCATGCCCTTGAGTCTCTGTTGCAGTTATCCAAGCTCCTGCAGGTTTTTTGTAACATGTTTATCATGTTTTGCAGGGTTCAAAGGGTGGATAATCCATGCGATTTCCATAGTCACAGTCAGGTGACATAGGTTGCGGGGTGACGATCCTGCAGCCAAAGATTGCAAAGGAAGGAATCAAAAAAGGGTTTAATTTCATGTTTATTCAATGGATCACTATCTCTGATCTTCGGCAAACCCTCCAGATCAGCTAAAACCTGTACACTTGAGTAGAAGAAGCAACAAAGTATACCTGAGAGGATTAAATATTAATGCATACTACTAAGGATTTGATACTTAATCCACAGAGTACAAACAATAATGCAGTTCGAAGACCCCAAACATAAGCAAGGGAGCTTAATAAAACTCGAAGCACAGATTAAATGCAGATTATCAGTGATTAAAGCAAAAAAGGAAACCTATCAAGCAGAATGTTCTTTCATAAGAAGGACAAATTCTCACAGTCCACTCCATGTTTCATCGAGCCCCATAACAGTTATTATTCTGACAGAAATTCCTAGAATTTCAACACAGTGGTTGAAAAATATGAAAGACCTGAAAGACAAAATCTTCACCTTGTCTCAGAGGATTAGACAGAGTACCACAGCCAGAAAAGTACTTCAGGAAACATACCCTAGAATTTATTGTCAACCTGACAAATACTTCTAAGTCATCTTAAGGGTACCAACAGTTAATGTAAAACCATTAAGCAAAGTGGGCATTTGAATACTTCTTCCCCTCTGTCTTAATGAATCATTTAGGTCCTATCTACCACTACTATGACTGATTCACCTATAAGAACTCATCAAAAACACGTTGTTGACTAATTGTAAGTTGTTTATAGGATTAGAGTTCTCTGAGTAGTTGTTGTAAATAGGCTGGGAGATGATTCCTGGATTGTATCAAGCTATTGGACAAGAATGTATGTGACTGGTTTTGCTCTGCAAATATGACAAGCATGTTCACCGGATCTTGATCTAAAGTCATTGGTGATGTGTCCCTTCTTTGTTATTGTTTTCCCTCTGTTTTACATTATGTTCTATTTTCTCTGATAAGAAATAGTAATTTTAGCTTAGGATATACTGTTGCAAGTACCCTAATGCTTCCTGCACATTCTTATCTCTATGTTTTCTGCTATTTGTGTATCTTAGAGCAAATTCAATATAATTTAACCAGTTGAGGAGTTGGTTTTCCCATGCTCACTGATGTATGAATTTAGAGTTTGTTTCTCAGATGTTCTTGTTTGGTTCGGCTGAAAGAATTAGGAAGTAGGGAGATTTAGTGTTAGTCCTGTCCCTTAATTTCCCTTTCCAACAGCTATCCTTTCGAAGAACCCTTTGATTTCATTGTCAAAAGCAGAGAAGGTTAAAAGTCTTTCTCTGATCTTAGGCTTCACTCTGTGTTTGAACTTAAGTGTTTTCTACTATCTGAAAGTAGTCAGGAGGACTGCTAGATCGTTGTATTTAGAGTTAGCCTCATCATGAGTATTGATCATAGAGGTATGAGGTTTGCCTTTTCCCTTGACTTACTCCGAAGTTGTCACCTCGGAAGGCTTTCCTTGTTATTCCCATTCATTTCCTTATTGTTTCATCCCTTACAATCATCTTAAGAGATCCTCTGTTTTAGATGACTAGCCCTTTGAAAGCCAAGTTGGATATTTGGATCGCAAGTAAACCCTTTTATGACCCCATTGCCCAATGAACTTGTATTCTCTTTGAAATTATTTTCCCATTGCCGAAAATCCTTCACTATTCATTTCTTTACATTTCATTAAACCATTCTTTCAGTGTTTCCCAACCAAACAAACAAATCAAAAACCCTTGTGCTCTATAACTAGCCTAATACCTTGAATTGAACTTTAAAGATATATTATTCTTCACCTTTATAGAGAGATCCCTCTATGGATCCAGGAGGGCTAGATCCTGAGATCCCAAAATGGTTTGATGTTGTCTTGTCATTTGGTATTACCAAACTACCAAATCACAGGAACCCCAACACACCAAATTGTCTCCTAATCTTCTTACAAGTAATTTAGAGCCTACTAAAATTATAGGAGGGATATATGGAGACTCACCTGCTTCAACAAAAACCTCATAACCAAACACCATGAAACTTGCAACTCTACCAACATATGACTCAAAATACTAGATACAATATTCACGAAAAACTAAGTAGCTAATTAACATGTGACCTATAATGTTTCCATAGGACTCCATAGTAGAAAATAGACCAAATCTGAGAACATCTATAATTTTGTGACTCAAATCAATCCAAGAAAAGAATATCTCAAAACTAATACACTAGAGAACCAAAATGGCTCGTCAACCTCTATAGAAAACCAAGAAGCACAAAATAACGAACAGGCGAAGTAGCCCCAACAACACAACCCACCTCAAGAACTGGAAAAACCAACCATGTAACGAACTCAAGACAAATGACTGAGAAAGAACACAAGTTAAAATAGATAGAAACCTCACGAGCATAATCAAGGCCTGAAATAAGAACAAATTGTAGCACAATTGAATCTCTAGGAAGCCAATGTCACACTTTCCATTGAAAAAACTAACAACCAAGATTGGGAGTTCGAGGTCTAACCCATGCCTCCTCTCCAACATATGCCTATAGCCAACAAAACCTCCAACATACCACACAAATAAAGAAGCCAACCCTCTATGCCAACTATACGTCTACATGCACCATTGCACCTGCTAGTTTTCGGCCCCTCCATGCCATTAATGTGTAGTGTCTTTGGGAGGTGGTAGACATAACGTACAACTTTGTATGTCTTCAACATTAACTTTACTAACACTGCCATATTATTGGCATTTTAATTAAAAATGCAATAAAAGTTGTTTTTAAAATTTTAATTTATTTAAGTAAATATGTAATAAAAATAACTACAAGTTTTATATTTTTCATTATAATAATTTTATAAGACATTGTCTAACCACTCTAGGAGTTTTGGTCCTTTTTTTTTTTTACTTCATATATGATTCAACACTCTCAAATACCCAAAGCACTTGGATTGTAGAGAGTTCACATCTTAAATTTATGATTTTGAGCAAATTGGATTAAAAAAATGCCAAATATTTTAATATAATATATTTTTTTGCTGTAACATAATTCTATGCTAATATTAAAAAATTATGTAATTTTTTTTTAAAATGTTTTCCCATTTTAAATTTATTAATTCTATGTCCTGATATGTAAAAATTTCATAATGACAGTTCTGGAATCTCTATTTCTAAAACAAACACGCGTATATGTGTAATTTCAAGATGACAAATTTTGAATCTCTATTTCTAAAACTAATGTGCGTATATTGTTGGACATTCTGGTATTCTTTGATGCTCAGTTGAGAACATAAACAAAAAACAGAGAAGCAATATATGCGGAAATAAAATCACACACAGATAAAATCAGAACACACATGAGAGGAATTCTTTTTTTTCCATTCAACTCTATAAACATATGAAATTACCTTCTTTTTTATACAAAAATGGTGGAGCCTGAAACTTGAATGCAATTCAATGCTAGAACGGATGTATAACAACCAAAACTTCATTCCGCTCTGATCTTTTGTTTCTACACGAAACTGCGTACAAAACACAAAAATGTGGACTTGAAATTTTATGGGTTTCAGCTGTGAAACCACATCGCATCCGTGCCCTCATTGCAAATCGCATTTCGGCGATTTTAACATTTAACTAGCGCAACAAGGAAAAACTTAAAAACTTGCGATTGTGATGTGTGATGGCACGATCGCATCGCAAATTAAATATTTTAACTTGCGGGCGCTATCCATTTTACTTTGTTATATGCGATTGCAATCGCATCGCTATTTACTTTGCGTGTGCTTAAAGGTAAGTCATAAGAAATGTGAAGTGTAAAATGTGGGTGGCAAAAAAGTTAAGTTGGAAAATGTGCGAAGTGCGAACTGCGGGTGCGCTAAAAGGTAAACGGTAAATTGTGTGAAATGCGAAATTTAAGATTTGCGATGTGCGATGACGATGTCGCATCGCAAAATCGCAAGGTTTGGTGCGGGGCGAAAAAGTTAAATGTTATAATGTGCGAAGTGTGGTATGTGGGTGGTAAACAGTGGGAAGTAAGGTTTGTATGCGGATTTGGTAATGCGGCAAGGTATGATGGGTCCAACCAAATCGTATAGGCGGAAACTTAAGTTTTGGCGAAGGCTTAAGAGGTAAACCTTAAAACTTGTGGGTTGTGAACTGCGAGCAAAAAGTAAGGAAATTTAAACGCAAAGTGTCACTCGGCTACCTTGTTTCTGAGCATTATGTGATTCAATGTAAATATGTCCTGCGACTATTTATTCATAGAGATGATTGAGAATATTTCCAACATATATGTAGCTCCTCAAAGTTCAAATTTTGTTGAACGATATTAATTAAAGTTTGATACTGCATTATTTTAATAATATTAAGCAAAGTTTGATACTTCACGAAGAAAGAGACGAGAATATGGAAATACATTTGGACACTTATTGAAGGAAACACAGTACATCCCATCCATTGGTGTTAATTATTGCATACGAAAGGAAGAACACTGTGGCAACTAGCCAACCCAACAATTGAAACAAACAAAATCACACTTCTTCCCTCACAGCCTCATTCTGCGTTACACTTGTTTTTTTTCAGAAGGAAAAAAACGCTGAATATATTGATAATATATATAAACAGTACATATTCATTCTGCGTTACACTTATTAATGACTGTGGAGAATTACAAAATGAGTTGCATGTCATCAGTTCATTCGACGACAATTCTTTCGAATTTCTCCCCTCCTTCCGATGAGAGGGCTGATGTTTCCCATTCTCACCATCGACTCCGCGAACTGTTGGAAAAATTTCTCCTCATCCTCCGCAAATGCAGAAACTAAGGCCGTGGTGGAGGAGGATATTTGATGAGCATCACCGTTTTGGTTGCCATAGAGCTCCTGATCAGAGATCAAAAGTCCCCGAGAGCTCTTCAAGTCGGTGAAATAGTGGTGGTCAAATTTAGTGGGGCTGACAAAGTCTAATGGGGACAATATGTTATCTCCCCCGGATTTGGGGCATCTGGATTTCAATTCATTCGAATAAGCCTTCTCCAAATTAGTATGAGTAGTCATGTAAAGTCTCTGCCTGAAGCTTACACACCGAGACTGACCGATGGTGTGGCCTCCTGCATTGCAATATTTTAAAAATCAACAATGGGAAACAATTAACTTTATGAATTGATAATAGTAATAATAATATAATTACCTGAAAGTGTGACAAGGTCTACGACGTTGAGGCCATGACGTTTGAACTTTGTGAGAAGAGTTTGGAGTGTGGAGATGGGGGCTGGGATATCGTGATTCGCTCCGCTGAAGCTCGCGCTTCTGGAGTCTCTTCTTCCCACCATTACATCCCACTTCAGCCCTCCACTCTGCCAATGCCAACAATATAATCAATCATGTACAAATTCATTGATTGTAATATTTGAAGAATATTTCTGAAATCTACCATCGACATAAAAATGCTCGCATAAAACATCAATATAATAATTACCAAAACCACTGAATCTCTCGCTGCAATGGCAAGAATATCAGCGCAAGAAACAACCCCCGGGCATGCACTCTCTAGTTGCCTTTTGATTTCATCGACGACATCAAATCCTCTAATTGAATTGTTGTTGGGGACTGCTGTCTTCTCTCCTTTGAAGCTCGGGGTATCATCCAGCAGCACCGACCCGTCGCAGCCCTGCAGAAATCAGTATACATATTGTGATTAGCATTAGTTTATTCTTAATCTGGAAAAATAGACAGATTCTTGGAATATGCAATGGAACATAAGATATTTTTGAAATCTGCAATCGATATAAGTATACTCTAAATTTTTAATCTAAATTTGTAATAGACATAAGTATATTCTATTTGCAATCGACATAAGTATACCCTATTCACAATATAGATATAAATATAATACCTATTCACAATATAGATATAAATATAATACCTGAACGAAACAGTCATGGAAATGGAGACGGAGTAAAGAAGCTGCCATGCGAGACTCTCTTTCAACAGCCTTCTCTACCACAGACTTGACAATGGAAAGAGCATTGGGGCAGGAATGGACATAGAAATCTGGCCTTAAACCAACATTACTAACTGCATTGACGCTGCAGGCAACACTGCCTGCCATTACCAATAGAATAAGTAGCTGGGCTAATGCAATTATATTCCTAATGCTTACAGGATTGTTGCTTCTCATATACTCCATTGTATTTTCAAATAAAACAAGAAGACGAGCAGTGAGTAGAGATATTGAAGAAGTGTGTGTAGTGTACTCTGTATAACGGGGCAATGGTTATAATGAGCTGACCTTCCTTGGTATTGCTTCTCCCATCACCATCGTCATCTTATATATACACACGGGCAATCTGTTTTCTTTCCAAACTTTGTCGCGTTTGTAACACTGCCCACGGGCATATCATTATTTTAGCGGTGATTCCTGAAAAAGCCAGCAACTCCGCTAGATTCGTTGGCTCTCGATGCATCAATCTCTTCGTATACCTAACAGCAGCATATTAGCTGCAGCTACTCTATGTTCCATGCAAGTATTGTCGGGTCATGTGCAATTATCTTTTCGAAACCACTGAATGTTATGCCAAGCATTTCTTTATTTTGTATCTATCCTTTCTCTTTGAGGCTTTCTCGATCTATTATTGACGATTAACAAATGGTTTATCGTTTCTGTCTCACGATTTGATATGTTAGCATTCGTGGCCATATGTATAAAGTTTTCTGACTGCGGATAAGTCCTTTCCATTTAATTATTGAAAAATATTTTGCTCTATTACCTGTTTTTGTTAAATGAATGAAGGCGTGGGTTGAAGTTCGATTAGTTTATCACGCATTTACTTGTTTTTAGTTTAAAAAAAAAAATTGATTGTTAAGGATAATTGCTGCTGAAATTGTTCCTCATTCCTAAACTAATTTCAAGAATGATTATTTTGATTAAGACATGTGTTTATATTGAGAGATAAAATTGCCAAAGTCATTGTCAGTATTTTTTAATTTATGGGATAAGGGATTTGTTTCTCAATAATGATTTGATTGTGAAAGTTTATAGAGATTTCTATATTTTATTACCTTTGAATTTGATATATTATTTATTAGGAGGAAAGTTATTATTATGCATAATCAAGTTATATTATGTTGTAGAACTTTTACGATATATATATATTTTCAACATTTTTAAATATTTTTCCAAATTAATTTTTTGTATAATTATCATAGATTTGTTTTTAATGTGCAATTTATGAAAAATATTTGTATTTAAATAAATTTGATTATCTCGATAATTAATAAATTTAAAGTAATAAGATGTATTTATTCTAGTCCTTAATAATATTATTTATATTTACATAAATTTCATATATATATATATATATGGTTAGATGTTTTATCATTTTTATAATTTATTTTTTAATATAATATGCATAGCATTAATATGATATATATCTGCTTTCACTCCTGGTTAGGGCGGTTTCTCTTATGTTTAGGAAATCCCGGGGCTGGAAGCAGATGCTCTCTATATGATCCTTTTTGAAAGGGTTGGGGAACGGTCAAAAACCTTTTCCTTTCTTAACACCCGTAACTCCATTTTTTTCCTTTCCAAAAAAGGGGAAACATGCAGTTCATCCAATGCCATGCACATATACTATGTAACCTTCTATATACTCAATAGAAAGTTTGATTTTTTCTTTGGAAAAAAAAAAAAATATATATATATATATATATATATATATGGTTAAATATATAACTTATCTAAAAAAAATATTATAAATATTGAATTTGTGTATGCCTGTTAATTAAATTTATATATGAAGTTTTGAAATATAACAATTATGAATATAAATCATTATATTTTAATTTTTATAGTTAAATGGATCTCTCTCTCTCTCTCTCTCTCTCTCTCTCTCTCTCTAGTGAGTCAAAGGTCTTTTATTATATTATCATGAAAATACATAGTACAAAATATGCTTCAACGACACTCCTGGGTTCAATCCAACCTCATTTGTTACCGAGGAGAGCTGGAGTATGCATAAGATATTTCCATTTAACCTTTATTTCTGATTTGTTGATTAGCCATACAAACAAAAGATGAGACAAAAAAATAGAGAACCTTAAACCATCATATCACAAAGGTGTTTAAGAATGAAGCATAAGAGGTGTTGCAAATAGTTCGGATCTCTCATGCATGTGGAAATCAATATGCTCAAATCGGGCCTCTAAATCATGCATGCGATCATTGGTACGACATTGGCTCCAATGAATGTTGTCCAACTGCTCTAGAATTTCATTTTGGTTGAACTAGATGTTTTTCATATAAGCCACCAATTCATTCCTATCCTCATATCTATGCTCCCTTAAGATATCCAGGTTAGCCTAGACTCCTCACAACTGCTTGAATATTGATTCTAGAGTTACCGACACATCCACATGTCATGGGGAGCGTCCTTGGTCATGGGCTACCTCCCCCTCGTGTTCCACGCTTGCCGAGTCTGCAGTTGAAGAGTTATGGCTAATGAACTGGTGCACTGCTTGCCCTTGCTGACCTTCTCCATGACGAGGATGACCTCTCTGTCGAGGCATGATTATCATCTCAGCAAAATGCTAAACTAGAAGTATGGAAATGGAAATGAATTCCACAGAGGCACTTCCCGCTAGTGCCAAAATAAGAGACCTGAGGATCAAACACAAATGAGGGAAACCACACACAATACCACGACAGGACCCACACAATTTAGGGGCAGCTGTAAGATTGCCCAAATCTAGGCAACTTTCACCACTAGTAAATAAAATGGGAGACTGCAAATAACTCGACCACCCCACACCCCAAGCCATTACACTCGACACCAAGTTACCCAACTAGGATTTATATATAATAATTGAAGCCATGAGACATAAAACACTGGTATCCGAGTCTGAGGAGAGGAAAAACAAGAAATTTCTAATACTTACAAACAACAGAAAAGGAAGAGACCCCCAAAACACAAAGACTTTTCCAACCAAGAGCCTCTAGACGAATCCCCTCCACCATCAACACACAGATGACCACTTAGAGGTGCTACCATGTGCTTAACCCACAAATAGTCACTTTCGTGAGCCCAATTCCACGCACCTAGAAGAATGCACACCTGCAACCATAATCCTAACATCATCGGAGAAAGAACTGCATAGGAATACCACAACCAGAGAGAAAGTGTTACCTATAATTCACAACGGGTTAGGCCGGAAGGGTCTTTGCACCACATACAAAATCCAGAGCGCACACTCTCTATTCCAAACCCACAACGTAGGTCTGAGACATAAATCAAGTACGCTCTATGGTCCCAGATGTAAGCATGAGAGTGATCCGTGAAACAAACCGCTACATTATGATTTATCACTGCACTTCGCTGGTTCTTCAGCTTCCAGGGCGAGCATGCACACTCGCATTCAATCTCACCACCCTGCACCCATTACTCATCACCCGAATCTCATCAACCATGCCACTATGCCTACAATCCATTATAACATATTTCATTTCTTTTGGAGAGTTCAGAATACTATAGTCCCATCCCATTAATCCCTTTGTATCGAATAGCATGCACGCCGCGTGCCTTGAGGGTAAAACCCCGAGGCGAGTTGGCCCACTGTATGTCTGCCCCATCGGTGGTATATTTTTTATTTTATTTTTACTTATATGTTTATCAATTAAATTTATTAAGAATTTATATATTTATAAATTATATGTTAATTAAATTTACATATGAAATTTTGAAATATAATAAATATGAATATAAATTATTAGTTAAATGTATCTCTTTATTTATATTTATATTTTTAATTATATGTTTATTAATTAAATTTATTAACTATTTATATATTCATAAATAACATGTTTTGAAATAAGAATTATTTTTATTTAAATTTATTTTAATGTGATAAGTATATTGTGAGTTTGCCAAGTAAAAATTTGTTTGTGATTATATATATATAAAGAGTGATGAGAATTTGTATTAATAAAAATCTACACCTATTCAATGGGTAGTAAGTTCATTGAAGTAACTATTACAAATAAAAATTTCTTCTATAAATCTAACAAGAAAAGAGCTAAAAACTATCCTCTGCTCAAAAAAATGAAAAGGGTGCTAAGATCCAATATTAAACCTTCTAGAGCCAAGGGGGTGCAAACATCTAGTACTAGGGGGTGCAAACATCTAGTACTAGGGGGTGCAAAACTTGCACCTAGTGCATATCAAGAACATGAGTAGATTATTACAATTTTCTTGCACAAGATGATGCAAAAACAAAACATATTCTCGCCACCAAATTTGGGGGTTTTCTTGTTTCAAATTTTCCTACTTCTTGTTAAAGTAGGGAAAGAATGTGGATTATCTTTTATCACATCTAAATAGGAAGGAGAAGAAGAGCGCGGTTTGATCTCCTCCTCATCTTTCATTCCAACTTCTTCTTATTTTTGTTAGTATCTTTAAATGGAGGCTTTTCCTCAAGTGATTACTTAATATTATTTTGAGATACTTGATCTTGGATTGACTGTCAACTTGGGCCTTATCACCCATAATTACAATTTCTAGTGAATTCAAAACTTCATAACCACATTTACTAATATGATTGCACTAATTTAACTATAATTAAATATAATTATATTGTTAAAGAAAGTCATTTTAAAAATTAAATATTAAATAAACCTTAAACCTTATTAAATATAAATATTAAGCCTTATTTTGGATAGGTGTTCATAATAGCTCAACCACTTGTACTATGTGGGATAAGGAACTTGTTTCTCAATAATGATTTGACTATTAAAATCTATAAAGATGTTTATACTTTATCACTTTTGAATTTGATTATGAAGTTATGTTATCTTGTAAGATTTTATAATATCATTTTAGAATATCTCCAAATATTTCCTTCAATTAATTTATTATATAATCACCATAAATTCATTTTTTAACTTCACACTTAAAAAGATTTGATTCCTCTCCATGGTTGATAAATCTAGATGTATCTATACTATATATCCTTGTTCTTATATATATATATATATATATATATATATATATATATATATATATATATATATATATATATATATATATATATATATATATATATATATATATATATATCACATCTACATATTTAAAAATATCTTTATTTTTTATTTTGTTAAAATTACAATAATAGTATTTTATAATTTATTCTTTTAATATAATATGTATATCATTAATGGGATAGATATAGATAGTTCAATATATAACTCAGGGAAAAAAATCATTATAAATATTGAATTTTATATGTTTGTTAATTAAACTTATATGAAGTTTTGAAATATAATAATTATAAATATAAATCATTATTGTAATTTATATAATTAAATAGATTTCTTTATATAATTTTATTTTTAATTATATGTTTATTAATTAAATTTATTAAGTATTTATCTATGTTGCCAGGAAACGTGGGTGCGGGTGCGGGGACGGGGACGGGGACGACACTTTTTGAAACAGGGTGCGTGGGTTCGTCGGGAGTATATACTATATAATAATAATAATAATATGTGTGTGTGTGTGTGTGTGTGTGTGTGTGTGTGTGTGTGTGTGTGTGTGAATTTGTATAAGACAAGAAAAATAAATATTTTTTATTTAAAAATTAAAGTTTAAACTTCAAAGATTTAAACATCATTGAACATTCAACATTCACATAATGATATATCATATCAGTATTGACTCTTCAGATAAATTAAAATTGATAATACATTGAAATTTCAAAATTTCAAAATTTCAAAATTTCTTAATAGATTAAATTTAATATAGATTGAAGAGTGCAATGATTATATGAGTTCCCACTGTCACTACTAACAGCAATGTATGCCCTAATGATATAGAAAATTACTGCTAAAAACACTACAATCATAGTAAGAATGTCTTTGTACAACATACCCAGCAGAAGATGATACTTGCATCATGGTAATGCCATCCAAGTGAAGCTACTATACAAGTAACAAATGACAACATTCTGAAAACTTCCTTTGCAAGAATTTCCCATGCAGTTAGAATCAACTAAACATGAGCATCTACAATTTCATCAATTTTAAATACTACAGTGTCAGCAATTATTTTCACTTATAACACTTTAGATATAGAAGGAAGATGAATTAAACACACCCTTTTTGCCTTGTTCCCTGTGCATGTATCCAGTAGTCTAATCTCGAATCAACAACCTTGGTATTTGGGTGCATTAATATTGTGCCTTCTTTTCTTTCGGGAATACCTAAGCATATGGGGTATTGGTTGTTAGTAAACACTGTCTGTTCAACTAAAATTTTCCATGTTGAACCCACTTTTAGTTGCACCTGTAACTTTGCAACTACACTTACTAGGAATGTGTGCAGTCTTTTAGTTTCCTCGAGATTTTGTATTCTTTCATTCCCTTCTCTGATTTCATGAATTTGTCAAGTTCCTCCTTCATCTCTATTAATGAATTCAAGTTTCTCACTTAATAAGTGGGTGAGGTTGTTGCTTGCTGTGCCGAGGGTGAGGTTGTTGCTTGCTGTGTTGAGGGTGAGTCGTTGTGCGGTGAGGTGAGGTAACGATTGCTGTGGGTTGCGGAGTCTGAGTGGGTAAGTTTTAACACAAAAAAAAATCGCAATAAGAATAGTCGAGTCATATTTAATTTTAATTTTAATAAAAAAATCTTAAATTTTAATTTTAATAGCGATTAGTAATAATTGAATTTAATAAAATAAAATAAAAATTTAACCAAACTTGCCACCGAAGAACTCGAAAAGAACTCGTTTTTGGGGTTCTCCGTCCCCAAATCAGCAAAAGAACCCTGATTTTGTGTGGGAAGTCTCGGGTTCTTCCATGAAGAACCAGGTTCTTTAGGGTGCTTCTGAGAAGAACCCATCAAGCACCCGGTACTTGGGGACGGGAACCCGGTACGGGTTCGGGAACCCTACCCCTGGGTGCGGGAACCCGTGCAACGTAGGTATTTATATATTTATAAATTATATGTTAATTAATTCACGTGGTTTTTGACAAAAAAAGTTATATATTAATTAAATTTATATATGAAATTTTGAAATATAATAATTATGAATATAAATTTATGTAGTTAAATGTATCTCATTATTTATATTTATATATTTATTAATTAATTTTATTAAGTATTTATATATTCATAAATTATATGTTTTGAAATATGATTTATTATTATTTTAATTTATTTTAATGTGATGAGTATATTATGATTTTTAAAAATATGTTTGTGATTTTATTGATAAAAATACAGTTATAATATATATATTTTAACAATGATGAGAATTTATATTAATAAAAATCTACACCTATTCAACAGGTAGCAAGTACATTTAAGCAACTATTACAAATAATAAATTCTTCCATGAATCTAAAAAGAAAAGAGTTAAAAAGAATAATATAAAAGGTGCTAAGATCCAATATTAGACCTTCTAAAGCCAAGGGTGTACAAATATCCAATACTAGACCTTCTAAATTTTGCACCTAGTGCATATCAAGAACATGAGTATATTATTAAAATTTTCTTGCACAAGATGATGCAAAAACAAAACATATTATCGCCATCAAATTTGAGGGTTTTCATGCTTCAAATTTTCCTACTTCTTGTTAAAGGAGGGGAAGAATGTGGATTATTTTTTAGCACATCTGAATAGGAAGGAGAAGAAGAGGGGGTTGATCTCCTCCTCATCCTCCATTCCAACTTCTTCTTCTTCTTCTTCTTCTTTTTTCTTTCAGTATCCTTGGATGAAGACTTTTCCTCCACTAATGAATCAATATTATTTGGAGACACTTGACCTTAGATTTACTGTCAAATTTGGCCTTATTACCCATAAATTATGCCTCTAGTGAATTGAAAACATCATAAATGTGGTTGCTATATATATATATATATATATATATATATATATATATATATATATATATATATATATTATTTTTATTTATTTATTTATTTTTTTCAGTATCCTTGGATGAAGACTTTTCCTCAACTAATGAATCAATATTATTTTTAGACACTTGATCTTAGATTTATCGTCAACTTTGGCCTTATTACACATAACTTATGCCTCTAGTGAATTGAAAACATCATATCTACCAACACAACCACATTATTAAATGTGGTTGCTATACCCAAATTGACCTATTATACACTAATTGGCCTATAGAAATAACTCGATATGTGTATATCTACCACATTTACTAATATGATTATACTAATTTAACTATAATTAAATATAATTACATTGTTTTTTTTTTTTACAAGAACGGGTATGAGTTTGTATTAAAAAGTGGGCAACTGCCTTCAAAGATTACAATAAGTCGGGCCTAGCCTGTAGTCTTTCTTCCCTGGTCTTCTCGTAGACCCAGAGTTTTAAGAATCCACAGTTTTTACACGAGACTAGAGAGTCTATCTTTGTTATTTTTCCTAGTTTAAATACACACACAAACTAATGCAGAATGATGCAGAAAAACATTTAAGAATTATGGAATAGAATCCCACTCCTCAGTTTCATCTACCAGAAGAGAGCCTTCCGGAAGGGACACTGCCCTGTTGGCTTCCAGATCTGCATCTTTATTATTTTCTCGTAATACATGGAGAAAGCTTGCAGTTCGAAAATATTTCACCATGTTTCTAATTCTTAAAACTGCTCTAGCCAGTCTAAGATCTACCGGAGAGGAATCCTCCACTAAAATTTTAATGATAGACTGGGAATCTCCTATAACACTTAATTCTGAAGCGCCGGTGTTCTTTGCTTGCTTAAGACCCTGTAGCAGTGCCAAGGCTTTAGCTTGGATGCTGGTGGAATGTCTAAGACCCCAGGCGTACTTGGTCACAATTATGCCCTCTTTGTTCTTTATAATTCCTCCTGCTCCCGCCAAACCGGGGTTGCCTTTCGCTGCCCCATCGAAAAATAAACAGTATTTGGCTTGTTTAGTGAGCAGATCTAATAGTTCTTGTTCCTTCCCTCTGAATTGCCACTCTTTGATGTTCTTGTGTTGCCTTGCTTTGCTAGAGAAGTGTAGGCCCAACGAGCCACCCCAATCTAGATCAGTTTGAGATAATTTCACTTCCGACATGTGCTCACCCAAATTTTCTTTCCAGAGGCTTTTGACTTTGATGGAGATGCGCTGAGGAGTTAATTTTTCATCTCTAAACACTCTTCTGTTGCGCTCCAACCAGATTTGCCAGCATATGAATTTTGGCAAAGTGAACCATGCTGCTTTAAAATTCTCGTTTTTTGGAAGAATTCCTGGATAGCAAGTCTGCCAGTTAGCAAATATGTCAGAAATGTATACAGGGAGAGAGAACTCTGTTTTCCAGTAGCTCAGCAGGATCTGCCAGATTTCTCTTGCAAATTTACAGTCCAGGATGATGTGCTGGGCACTCTCTTCGTTTTCGCAGCATAGATGGCATTTAGATGGGCCTTGAAAGCCTTTTTTCTTCAATTTATCCTCTGTTAGGATTCCTCTGTGACAGAGTAACCAACAGAACATATCTACCTTGGGCATCGACTTGTATTTCCACATCCCCTTCCAAACTGCTGGGTCGGGGGCGACATAGGGACGATCCTGCAGGCTTTTGTACCCTTGCGCGACTGTATATTTGCCTGGGACGGCTCCCCATCCCCGTGTATCTTTTTTTCCTGCACGTAGGGGCGCTTTGCCATTGAGTAGTGATAACAGCAATCGACTGTCCTGCGTTAAGTCTGGGGGCACGGGGGGAAGGTTCCAACGTTGCCAACAACGATCAGCCCACAATGATATATCCCACAGTGTTACACACCCTGCGCTATCCAACCTAAATATAATTACATTGTTAAGGAAATGCATATTAAAAATTAAATATTGAATAAGCTTATATATTAAATAAAACTTAAACCTGATTAAATATAAATATTAAGCTTTATTTCCTATATCTAGTTGTTCATAACAGGCTAGCCACTTGCACAAACTCAGAGTGAATTCGTCCTCCGCCTAGAATTCTTTCCCCATAGCACGATCACCCATGTTCATTCCCTTATTTAACTCATGTCTTTCATTTTTTCCTCACATGCTTCCACTTAAAGAACTCCTGGGCTCCACCCTGTATACATTAATTTTGCATGCCATGTGAATGATGTGGAGTGTCCCTCCTTCTCCTTCAATTGTCTCGCTCCATGCTTAGTCTTGCAATCCTTCCTGTCTGGCTCCTATAACCCCTGTGCCTCCTATAAACCACATTTCCTTAAAATTCACTCCCGTGATTTGACATTGAGGTTGGGCTCAGTGTGGTGGTCATGGTTGGGGGCGAGGACACCCTCTCCCTGCCCTAGTAGTGGAAGTTGAATTGGATTTCTTTCCCAATAGCATCCCTGCCCACATCCATCAAAAGGTGACTGAATTATAAGCAGAGGATGTCCATCGCTAGGGGGGATTCCCTTTGGAATCTTCATAATATCCTTGGTCGCCACCTCATCACATAAGAATGGGATCACTCCAGCACTGCAAAAATGATTACAGACGTCAATTCCCACTCTGGTCATATGTACTCTTCCCTTCATCATCTCTCTCGTAGCCTAGGCCTCACTTTCACTCTATATATTCCCTTCTCATCCTCTCCTGGTCCCTCTCCTTCAATTTTCATCCCTCCCAAGTGCTCTTCACCATCCATCGCTTAAGTTGTTGGGTGTAATTTCCTGACTTATGAATCACAGGACACCTCTCTTCGTCCCATGGACATGAAACTTCCTGGTGACAAATTCTCTCCCCCTCATCCAATCCCTGTAGCTACTTCATCATGGAAGAATCTCCTAAGCTAGCCCCTCCGACCCTGAAAACACAGAGGTTGTTGGTCCATCCAATGGCGAACATGCACAACAACAAGACATATATGCTCTCTCTAGCTTATGTTGTGTCATCTTAGCTTGACCAAGTCCACTTTGTCACTATTTTTGTTGTCGATATGTTTTGTCACCGATTTTTCTCAAAATACAATGCTAGAATAGTGGCAGTGGATCTCTATAAATTTCTCTCAAACTCTCTTGTTTTTTATATTTCAGCCTCTTTTGACTATAACAATGGCACTGGACTTCTACTTCATGGGTAGAATATCTAGTTTCCCCCTATTAGGGAAGATGGTATCCCTTCTACATCCTTTTATGGTTATTTGGGCTATGATTGTCCATGTTTATTTGCCTGTACTCTATGTATTCCATTTTTGTTAATATAATGTAAATAATTTTCCAAAATAAAACTAAGCCTTATTAAAATTCCTAATATTAATAAATTATTAATATGAATATTAAAAATATTATTATTAATCCTATTTTAAAATAAATATTGGATAAATTTAGATGTTATTTAATATTAAATAAGAGTTAAATCTTATTAAATATAATTTTTAAGAAACTTTATTAATAAAAATTTATTGAAAGTTATGAATAAAATTTAATACTAATATTATTAATAGACTTTATTATTATTATTATTATTATTTTAAAGCCTTGATAATATGAATATTAAGGGAATGGAGCAGCTCGAGGGGTCACTCATGGCGGCACTAGGGTTTCGATGACACCTGCGTTGAGCTTGTTTAGCGGTTCCTAGCTGCATCCTTCGCGACCGATGGTGGCTCTCCAAGAGTTTCGAGGACTTGGCTTTGGTATAGGGTCAAATGTCATTATTGAAGGTGCACTTTCCGGACTCCCAACATTTGGTCCGCATCGTGATTAACCTTCATCCGCGACCTTCACTAACTATCGAAGATCCTGCAATACTCTCGACCCGTTCTGGCATTGGAACATTGAATCTATCAGTGTTTTTTTGTCGTGAACACCCGTCATTTTTTCTCTCGGTGACCTATCTACTGTCCATTTTTGCTATTGCAATTTCTCGTGACCGTTTTTCCCTGACTGGCAGTTGGTGTCTGGCATTAACCGTTTTGTATTGGGGATTTTATGGAGGGGGCCTAGGATGAACAACTCGTGGATTATTTGGAGGACCCATATGCCCAGGTGGACATTTGGACCCTTGCACATCTTTTATCCTCTGGTATGTATGTCTCTCACCTCGCATCCTCTCCATTTACCTATCTTGCTTTCTCTGGTTCTGCAGCTTCTACATACTCCCCACTTACCTTCCCTGACCTTGACTCATTCCTAGTCCCTGACCTCTCCCCCTTCTCCCCTGCTATTCTCTCGGATGCAGATCTGGACCTCATCTCCTCTCCAGACCTTCGTCCCCCATCCCCTGCATCTTTAGCCTTCCTCTCAAATACCCTCTCTCTCACTTCGGTGACTCCCTCTTTCACCCACCCTTGTACACTCGCTCTGACTCCTCCACTTCCCTCGACCTCATCTACCCCTCACTCTGCCCCTTCCCCCACTCTCCACCCCACTCTCTCATCTTCCCAATAGCACTCACGGACCTGTAGCCACCCCCCCCCACCATCCATTTGGAAGATTTACCATTCCCCCACCCGATTCCACACCCCTCCCTCTCGTCTCTTCATCGCCTCCTCTGCTCACCACCTCGGCATCCCTTCCTCCTGGGCTCCCCCCCCCCCCCAACCCATGCCCCCCGACGCTCGAAATTCGTAAGGTCTTGTAAGCATGCAAGCCTCCTAACCCTTGGCGCTGGCATTGAGATGGTCGATATCATGGGCACCGTGGATAGAGTGGTGGTGGGTCATGCTCACGGCCAGAACTATGGGGTCAAAATACTAAAACAATGGGTACAAGAGATATGGGGTGATATTTTACATGAGCTCCCTACCATTCATACACTTAATAAGGGATGGTTCCCTCTCCACTTCACTACTAGGGACTCTACTAACCTAGTGTTATCGCAATTCTAGCACATCGAGATGTCCTGTTATACTGAAGCGATGGAGCCCCTTATTTGATCCTGAACGAGAACTGCTGGGAGAAGGACCTATTTAGGTTTTTTTTCTTGGGCTTCTGCTACATTTAAGAAACAAACAGATCTTCAGGGACATTGGTAATATTTTGGGTACATATTTAGACCATGATCGCTCATATATTGACTCTGGAAAGATGGCATTTGCCCGCATCCCGGTTCATCTGGATACTAGGGAAGGACTTGAAAAATTCATCAATATACAATGGTGCAATTCTACTCGGACGAAGTTACTGGATTATGAAGGGGTTCCATTCCACTGTCATCAATGTCACAAAGTTGGACATGTATTCAAATATTTTCCATTAAATGGACAGGCATCGGCTGCCTGCTCACTCAGTGGTTCACATCATATGGCTCCAGTATCGATCTCGCTGCAGTGACAAGCACTGCTCACTGGCTTTCTCTCAATACCTTATCACTTCTCGCAGGCGGATATCACACAAGAGGCTGTGGATGCCCCTTTCCGGGTCACTAGATCTATGGTTTCTGGTACATCTACTGGAATTTCTCCGGACGATAGTACTCCCTCTTCTCCTTCTTTCACATTTTTATCTTTTTTATCTACTCCATATATTCAGTGCAGGGAGCCCTCTCTGGCTGGATTCTCTACCTCTCCCATTGTTTTTCCCCCATCCTCCTTTCATCTCATATTTTCCCCCACCCCCCCACCATACCTAACCTTTCATTATCGCCTCCTCCCACCTCCCCACCTTCACCTTCTACTCTTACCCCCACAACTCCCACTAACCCACTCATTCTTCCCATCCCATCCCTCATTGTTGAACCATTTGAATCCTCTTCCACACATTCCTACAATTCGCACCCTCATAATTACACCCTGGTTGGTCTTGGTCCACATCCTGGTGTTGGAAATACTGAGAGGGGGAGGGGGGTGAATCAGTATTCCTTTTAGTTAGAGCATTAATTAATCTTCAATTATTATCAGTGTTTGTACAATGATAGCAGCAAACAAGAGGAACAAAAATGCACATAGTTTTTAAGGTGGAAACCCACTATGGGACAAAATCCACCTAATGTTTTTCTAATAATTCTTTAATATTCAACTCCAATTGAAAATAAAGCTCCAACTTCCTAGAATCTAGAAAAAAATTCTTCTCCAGCTCCCACTGGATGGATGCTCCAAAGCCCGAGATTCTTCAGTAGTCAACTGAACGGATGCCGCAACACCCAATGAGCTACAACTCACCCTAGCACCACCCTAGCACCCTATAGAAGAATAAAAGAAGAATGGACTCTCGTACCAGGGAAAATGGTCCACTTTACAATGATATAGAATGATGCGGAAGAAGAAGATATACTAGACCATAACCCCAACTTTGACACAGCCACCTAATGATGATCCTAGACCTCCCAACACTGCCTCTTCAACCCTTGGTAGATAGACACTAGTACAATTTGTACAATAATGTATTTACAATGACTAAATACAATGATACCTTTATAATGATTGTATGCAGTGCTGCCCACTTGAAGACTTCATATGATGAACTTCTTGCTGTTGTTATGCACCTTGGTTACCGCTCTTGTCATGCTACCCTCTGTTGCACCTTGCTTTGCTTTGCTGCCATAGAAATTCTGGTCCTTTGCAACCCTTGAAAACACATGATCTAGCTTTTTCTTGCCTTCTAGGAGCTCGATATTGAATCTGGTGTTTATTCGTTATTTCAGATCCTCAATATATGATTTTTAGTCCTATAGTAGTACTCTGAGTCATATTTCCAATGCCATAGGTCTGACCCAATTTGGATTCTTCAAGAAAGAGTTATACCCAATCTCTCACAATGCCCTAATTATGGACTGTTTCAACAGAGCGAAATTGTACGGTGTGCCACGTGTCATTGTTTCTTCATTTGGCTCTAAAATTGATAGAGAGAAAATTAAAAACTGTGCACTATCTGCCACTTTTTATGGAATTCCAATCCGATACTCAGAGAGAGAGTTATGATGAATTTACCAAGGTCACTTCTTTCAGATGAATTTCAAGAGCCTGCAAAAACCCTGACTTCCACAGATCATATCCCCAAAAATATTGTGCACCTTGATCTAAAATTTTTACAGCAACTTCCTCAGGATTTCAGCTTTGCCTCATAAAAATTTCAGCTTCTGAACCTTCGTAGAAAAAAAATTTAATGCGCAAATTCCACGATGACATGTTTCAGATGGCGAAATCCCTTGCATAAGGAGGAAATGAGGATCACAATTTATATAAATGCTTAGGTTGAGAGGGGCTTCAACAAGTGAACATGGGAGGGATTTTAGGAGCTTAAAAAATATTAATTATGACTTTTCAATGACCCATGCCCCAACCCCATGGGGTTTTAGCCCACTAACTGGGGGTACAAACTTCAAACATGAATATCTCTCAAACCGTGAAGAATTACATGGCATGCTATATATCAACGGAAACATCTTGAAAATTAGAAACCATCAAAAGAATTATTGACCCAGAATATATTAATTTGGTAGGTCAAAATTCCCATTCAATATTGGGTTAGCCCCTGGTGCTGCTTGGGTTGAAACCAATGACAACCGCTGATCAACAATCTCCCCCTTTTGCATTGATGGCAACACAAGTACTCCCCCTGCGATCATAACACCTCTTCCTACAACATTCTCTCCCCCTTTGACATCAATGGCAAAGGGTAACTCCCCCTGAAACACAACCATCCTGCGGACCTGTACACACTTCCACTCCCCCTGACACACAACTGTCCTACAAAATTGAAATCTACTTCCACTCCCCCTTTATATTCTGAAAAAGGAAAATCTAATGAGAACTTGGGAGAATCCCAAGCTTCTGGCGAAGATATTCCAATGCTGGTGAATATTTAATATGTGATTCTTTTGGTGCTGCTTGAAATATTTCTACTTGTCCAACTACTTGCATAACATCTGGTCAGGAGGCTATTACATATAGAAGACTACTAATCATAGATATGTACAACCTTTGATCCACATCCTTAGATGAGTCGTCTATGCTCAATTTGCAACTTGTTACCATTGGTGTAAGGATGGGTTTGCAATCTTCCATTTTAAATTTATTGAGCATTTCCTTGATGTGCTTGGCTTGAAATGTAAATATTCCTCTCTCTTGCTGAGATATTTGAAGCCCTAAGAAGTATGTCAGCTCACCAAGTAAAGACATTTCGAAATCACTTTGCACCTTTGTAGCAAACTTCTTACTTAGTCGATCATCATTGCTACCAATTATTGTATAATCCTCTTTAGCTATTAGACATGCTTTAGTTGCTTCCTCCAGAACATATATGTCATTTGGAGCTCGACTTGCTGTAGCCACAATTTCACCATACAAGCCTTTCCTGATTTCACTTCGTTTGTTCTGTGGCTTCGAAGATTCTTCTGGAGGATTTTCAGGTCTGCAGTGTTTGGCTATGTGTCCAAAGTTTCGACATTTGTAAAATTCAATATTATTTATTAAATGTTCAAATCTATTGATGTTTCGCTGAGCCCTGGAAGGTTCATATTATAATATAATATGTATATCATTAATGGGATAGATATAGATAGTTCAATATATAACTCAGGGAAAAAAATCATTATAAATATTGAATTTTATATGCTTGTTAATTAAACTTGTATGACGTTTTGAAATATAATAATTATAAATATAAATCATTATTTTAATTTATATAATTAAATAGATCTCTTTATATAATTTTATTTTTAATTATATGTTTATTAATTAAATTTATTAAGTATATATATATATATATATATATATATATATATATATATATATATATATGTTAATTAAATTCACGTGGTTTTTGACAAAAAAGTTATATATTAATTAAATTTATATATGAAATTTTGAAATATAATAATTATGAATATAAATTATTATTTAAATTTATATAGTTAAATGTATCTCATTATTTATATTTATATATTTATTAATTAATTTTATTAAGTATTTATATATTCATAAATTATATGTTTTGAAATATGATTTGTTATTATTTAAATTTATTTTAATGTGATGAGTATATTATGATTTTTATAAATATGTTTGTGATTTTATTGATAAAAATACAGTTATAATATATCTATTTTAACAATGATGAGAATTTATATTAATAAAAATCTACACCTATTCAACAGGTAGCAAGTACATTTAAGCAACTATTACAAATAATAAATTCTTCCATGAATCTAAAAAGAAAAGAGTTAAAAAGCATAATGAAAAAGGTGCTAAGATCCAATATTAGACCTTCTAAAGCCAAGGGTGTACAAATATCCAATACTAGACCTTCTAAATTTTGCACCTAGTGCATATCAAGAACATGAGTATATTATTAAAATTTTCTTGCACAAGATAATGCAAAAACAAAACATATTATCGCCATCAAATTTGAGGGTTTTCATGCTTCAAATTTTCCTACTTCTTGTTAAAGGAGGGGAAGAATGTGGATTATTTTTTAGCACATCTGAATAGGAAGGAGAAGAAGAGGGGGTTGAACTCCTCCTCATCCTCCATTCCAACTTCTTCTTCTTCTTCTTCTTCTTCTTCTTCTTCTTCTTCTTTTCAGTATCCTTGGATGAAGACTTTTCCTCTACTAATGAATAAATATTATTTGGAGACACTTGACCTTAGATTTATTGTCAAATTTGGCCTTATTACCCATAAATTATGCCTCTAGTGAATTGAAAACATCATAAATGTGGTTGCTAATTTTTTTTTTCCAGTGTCCTTGGATGAAGACTTTTCCTCAACTAATGAATCAATATTATTTGGAGACACTTGACCTTAGATTTACTGTCAAATTTGGCCTTATTACCCATAACTTATGCCTCTAGTGAATTGAAAACATCATAAATGTGGTTGCTATTTTTTTTTTTTCCAGTATTCTTGGATGAAGACTTTTCCTCAACTAATGAATCAATATTATTTGGAGACACTTGATCTTAGATTTACTGTCAACTTTGGCCTTATTACCCATAACTTATGCCTCTAGTGAATTGAAAACATCATATCTACCAGCACAACCACATTATTGAATGTAGTTACTATATATATATATATATATATATTTATTTATTTATTTATTTATTTATTTATTTATTTATTTTATTTATTTATTTTTATTTATTTATTTATTTTCAGTATCCTTGGATGAAGACTTTTCCTCAACCAATGAATCAATATTATTTTTAGACACTTGATCTTAGATTTCTTGTCAACTTTGGCCTTATTACACATAACTTATGCCTCTAGTGAATTGAAAACATCATATCTACCAACACAACCACATTATTAAATGTGGTTGCTATACCCAAATTGACCTATTATACACTAATTGGCTTATAGAAATAACTCGATAAGTGTATATCTACCACATTTACTAATATGATTATACTAATTTAGCTATAATTAAATATAATTACATTGTTAAGGAAATGCATATTAAAAAATAAATATTGAATAAGCTTATATATTAAATAAAACTTAAACCTTATTAAATATAAATATTAAGCTTTATTTCCTATATCTAGTTGTTCATAACAGGCTAGCCACTTGCACAAACTCAGAGTGAATTCGGCCTCCACCTAGAATTCTTTCCCCATAGCACGATCACCCATGTTCATTCCCTTATTTAACTCATGTCCTTCATTTTTTCCTCACATGCTTCCACTTAACGAACTCCTGGGCTCCACCCTGTATACATTAATTTTGCGTGCCATGTGAATGATGTGGAGTATCCCTCCTTCTCCTTCAATTGTCTCACTCCATGCTTAGTCTTGCAATCCTTCCTGTCTGGCTCCTATGACCCCTGTGCCTCCTATAAACCACATTTCCTTCCAATTCACTCCCATGATTTGACATTGAGGTTGGGCTCAGTGTGTTGGTCATGGTTGGGGGCGAGGACACCCTCTCCCTGCCCCAGTGGTGGAAGTTGAATTGGATTTATTTCCCAATAGCATCCCTGCCCAAATCCATCGAAAGGTGACTGAATTAGAAGCAGAGGATGTCCATCGCGGGGGGGGGGGGGGATTCCCTTTGGAATCTTCATAATATCCTTGGTCGCCACCTCATCACATAAGAATGGGATCACTCCAGCACTGCAAAAATGATTTCAGACGTCAATTCCCACTCTAGTCATATGTACTCTTCCCTTCATCGTCTCTCTCGTAGCCTAGGCCTCACTTTCACTCTATATATTCCCTTCTCATCCTCTCCTGGTCCCTCTCCTTCAATTTTCATCCCTCCCAATTCCTCTTCACCATGCATCGCTTAAGTTGTTGGGTGTAATTTTCCGACTTATGAATCACAGGACACCTCTCTTCGTCCCATGGACATGCAACTTCCTGGTGACAAATTCTCTCCCTCTCATCCAATTCCTGCAACTACTTCATCATGGAAGAATCTCTTAAGCTAGCCCCTCCGACCCTGAAAACACAGACGTTGTTGGTCCATCCAATGGCGAACATGCACAACAACAAGACATATATGCTCTCTCTAGCTTATGTTGTGTCATCTTAGCTTGACCAAGTCCACTTTGTCACTAGTTTTGTTGTCAATATGTTTTGTCACCGATTTTTCTCACAATACAATGCTAGAATAGTATCAGTGGATCTCTATAAATTTCTCTCCAACTCTCTTGTTTTTTATATTTCAGCCTCTTTTGACTATAACAATGGCACTGGACTTCTACTTCATGGGTAGAATATCTAGTTTCCCCATATTAGGGAAGATGGTATCCCTTCTACATCCTTTTATGGTTATTTGGGCTATGACTGTCCATGTTTATTTCCCTGTACTCTATGTATTCCATTTTTGTTAATATAATGTAAATAATTTGCCAAAATAAAACTAAGCCTTATTAAAATTCCTAATATTAATAAATTATTAATATGAATATTAAAAATATTATTATTAATCCTATTTTAAAATAAATATTGGATAAATTTAGATGTTATTTATTATTAAATAAGAGTTAAATCTTATTAAATATAATTTTAAAGAAACTTTATTAAATATAATACTTTATTAATAAAAATTTATTGAAAGTTATGAATAAAATTTAATACTAATATTATTAATAGACTTTATTATTATTATTATTATTATTATTTTAAAGCCTTAATAATATGAATATTAAGGGAATGGAGGAGCTCGAGGGGTCACTCATGGTGGCACTAGGGTTTCGCTGACACCTGCGTTGAGCCTGTTTAGCGGTTCCTAGCTGCATCCTTCGCGACCGATGGCGGCTCTCCAAGAGTTTCGAGGACTTGGCTTTGGTATGGGGTCAAATTGCACTATTGAAGGTGCACTTTCTGGACTCCCAACATTTGGTCCGCATCATGATTAACCTTCATCCGCGACCTTCACTAACTATCGAAGATCCCGCAATACTCTCGACCCGTTCTGGCGTTGGAACATTGAATCTGTCAGTGCTTTTTTGTCGTGACCACCCGTCATTTTTTCTCTCGGTGACCTATCTACTGTCCATTTTCGCTATTACAGTTTCCCATGACCATTTTTCCCTGACTGGCAGTTGGTCTCTGGCATTAACGGTTTCATATTGGGGTTTTCTATGGAGGGGGCCCAGGATGAACAACTCGTGGATTATTTGGAGGACCCATATGCCCAGGTGGACATTTGGACCCTTGCACATCTTTTATCCTCTGGTATGTATGTCTCTCACCTCGCATCCTCTCCATTTACCTATCTTGCTTTCTCTAGTTCTGCAGCTTCTACATACTCCCCACTTACCTTCCCTGACCTTGACTCATTCCTGGTCCCTGACCTCTCCCCCTTCTCCCCTGCTATTCTCTCGACTGCAGATCTGGACCTCATCTCCTCTCCGGACCTTCATCCCCCATCCCCTGCATCTTTAGCCTTCCTCTCAAATACCCTCTCTCTCACTTCGGCGACTCCCACTTTCACCCACCCTTGTACACTCGCTTTGACTCCTCCACTTCCCTCGACCTCATATACCCCTCACTCTGCCCCTTCCCCCACTCTCTCATCTTCCCAACACCACTCATGGACCTATAGCCACCCCCCCCCCCCCCACCATCCATTTGGACGATTTACCATTCCCCCACCCGATTCCACACCCCTCCCTCCCATCTCTTCATCGCCTCCTCCGCTCACCACCTCGGCATCCCTTCCTCCTGGGCTCCCCCCCCCCCAACCCATGCCCCCCGACGCTCAAAATTCGTAAGGTATTGTAAGCGTGCAAGCCTCCTAACCCTTGGCGCTGGCATTGAGATGGCCGATATCAAGGGCACCGTGGATAGAGTGGTGGTGGGTCATGCTTGCGGCCAGAACTATGGGGTCAAAAGACTAAAACAATGGGTACAAGATATATGGGGTGATATTTTACATGAGCTCCCTACCATTCATACACTTACTAAGGGATGGTTCCCTCTCCACTTCACTACTAGGGACTCTACTGACCTAGTGTTATCGCAATTCTGGCACATCGAGATGTCCTGTTATACTGAAGTGATGGAGCCCCTTATTTGATCCTGAACGAGAACTGCTGGGAGAAGGACCTATTTAGGTTTTTTTTCTTGGGATTCTGCTACATTTATGGAACAAACAGATCTTCAGGGACATTGGTAATCTTTTGGGTACAGATTTGGACCATGATCGCTAATATATTGACTCTGGCAAGATGGCATTTTCCCGTATCCCGGTTCATCTGGATACTAGGGAAGGACTTGAAGAATTCATTAATATACAATGGTGCAATTCTACCCGGACGAAGTTACTGGATTATGAAGGGGTTCCATTCCACTTTCATCGATGTCACAAAGTTGGACATGTATTCAAATATTGTCCATTAAATGGACAGGCATCGGTTCCCTGCTCACTCAGTGGTTCGCATCATATGGCTCCAGTATCGATCTCGTTGCAGTGACAAGCACTACTCACTGGATTTCTCTCAATACCTGATCACTTCTCGCAGGCAGATATCACACAAGAGGCTGTGGATGCCCCTTTCCGGGTCACTAGATCTATGGTTTCTGGTACATCTACTGGAATTTCTCCGGACGATAGTACTCCCTCTTCTCCTTCTTTCACATTTTTATATTTTTTATCTACTGCATATATTCAGTGCAGGGAGCCCTCTCTGGCTGGATTCTCTACCTCTCCCATTGTTTGTCCCCCATCCTCCTCTCCTCTCATATTTTCCCCCAACCCCCCACCATACCTAACCTTTCATTATCGCCTCCTCCCACCTCCCCACCTTCACCTTCTACTCTTACCCCCACAACTCCCACTAACCCACTCATTATTCCCATCCCATTCCTCATTATTGAACCATTTGAATCCTCTTCCACACATTCCTACAATTCGCACCCTGAGAATTACACCCCGGCTGGTCTTGGTCCACATCCTAGTGTTGGAAATACTGAGAGGGGGAGGGGGGTGAAACAATATTCCTTTCAATTAGAGCATTAATTAATCTTCAATTATTATCACTATTTGTACAATGAGAGCAGCAAACAAGAGGAACACAAATGCACACAGTTTTTAAGGTGGAAACCCACTCTGGGACAAAAGCCACCTAATGCTTTTCTAATAATTCTTTAATATTCAACTCCAATTGAAAATAAAGCTCCAACTTCCTAGAATCTAGAAAAGAATTCTTCTCCGGCTCCCACTGAATGGATGCTCCAAAGCCCGAGATTCTTCAGTATTCAACTGAATGGATGCCCCAACACCCAATGAGCTACAACTCACCCTAGCACCACCCTACCACCCCATAGAAGAATAAAAGAAGAATGGACTCTCGTGCCGAGGAAAATGGTCCACCTTCTGATGATATAGAATGATGCAGAAGAAGAAGATATACTAGACCATAACCCCAACTTTGACACAACCACCTAATGATGATCCTAGACCTCCCAACACTGCCTCTTCAACCCTTGGTAGATAGACACTAGTACAATTTGTACAATAAGGTATTTACAATGACTAAATACAATGATACCTTTATAATGATTGTATGCAGTGCTGCCCACTTGAAGACTTCATATGATGAACTTATTGCTACTGTTATGCACCTTGGTTGTTGCTCTTTTCATGCTACCCTCTGCTACACCTTGCTTTTCTTTGCTGCCATAGAAAATTTGGTCCTTTGCAACCCTTGACAACACATGATCTAGCTTTTTCTTGCCTTCTAGGAGCTCGAAATTGAATCTGGTGTATATCCGTTATTTCAGATCCTCTATATGATTTGCAGTCCTATAGTAGTACTCTGAGTCGTATTTCCAATGCATTAGGTCTGACCCAATTTGGATTCTTCAAGAAAAATTTATACCCAATCTCTCACAATGCCCTAATTATGGACTGTTTCAGCAGAGTGAAATTGTACGGTGTGCCATGTGTCATTGTTTCTTCATTTGGCTGTAAAATTGATCGAGAGAAAATTACAAATTGTGCACTATCTCCCACTTTTTATGGAATTCCAATCCGATACTCAGAGAGAGAGTTATGATGAATTTACCAAGGTCACTTCTTTGAGATGAATTTCAAGAGCCTACAAAAACCCTGACTTCCACAGATCATATCCCCAAAAATATTGTGCACCTTGATCTAAAATTTTTACAGCAACTTCCTCAGGATTTCAGCTTCGCCTCATAAAAATTTCAGCTTCTGAACCTTCGTAGAAAAAAAAAATTACAGCGCAAATGCCATGATGACCTGTTTCAGATGGTGAAATCCCTTGCATAAGGAGGAAATGAGGATCACAATTTATATAAATGCTTAGGTTGAGAGGGGCTTCAACAAGTGAACATGGGAGGGATTTTAGGAGCATAAAAAGTATTAATTATGACTTTTCAATGACCCATTCCCCAACCCCATGGGGTTTTAGCCCACTAACTAGGGGTACAAACTTCAAACATGAATATCTCTCAAACCGTGAAGAATTACATGGGATGCCATATATCAACGGAAACATCTCAACAATTAGAAACCATATAAAGAATTATTGACCCAAAATATATTAATTTGGTAGGTCAAAATTCCCATGCCCTATTGGGTTAGCTGATGCTTTTAGCAGGTTGACATCGATGACAATGGTGATCAAAAATCTCCCCCTTTGGCATTGATGGCCTAAATTACTCCCCCTGCGATCATGACACCTCTTCTGTATTCCAGCATCAATGGCAAAGGGTAACTCCCCTTGAAACACAACCATCCTGCGGACCTGTACACACTTCCACTCCCCCTGACACACAACTGTCCTGTAGACCTGTAATCTACTTCCACTCCCCCTTATATTCTGAAAAAGGAAAATCTAATGAGAACTTGGGAGAATCCCAAGCTTCTGGCGAAGATATTCCAATGCTGGTAAATATTTAATATGTGATTCTTTTGGTGCTGCTTGGAATATTTCTACTTGTCCAACTGCTTGCATAACATCTGTTCGGGAGGCTGTCACATATAGAAGACTACTAATCATAGATCTGTAAAACCTTTGATCCACATCCTTAGATGAGTCGTCTATGCTCAATTTGCAACTTGTTACCATTGGAGTAAGGATGGGTTTGAAATCTTCCATTTTAAATTTCTTGAGCATTTCCTTGATGCGCTTGGCTTGACATGTAAATATTCCTCTCTATTGCTGAGATATTTGAAGCCCTAAGAAGTATGTTAGCTCACCAAGTAAATACATCTCAAAATCACTTTGCACCTTTGTAGAAAACTTCTTACTTACTCGTTCATCATTGCTACCAATTATTGTACAATCCTCTTTAGCTATTAGACATGCTTTAGTTGCTTCATCCAGAAAATATATCATGCTGTGTAAACTTGCTTTGTATACAATTTTTACCATACATACTCTTTGATTTCACTTAGTTTGTTACGTAGTTTGAATTCATACGGAAGTTTTCCTTAAATTGTGATATTTGGCTATATTGTCCAAAGTTTTAGACATTTGTAAAATTCAATGGTCTTAAATGTTCAAATCTATTGATGTTTCACTGAGCCCTAGGAGGTTCATATTTGACAGATCTCTTGGAATTGTATTCGTTCCTAGGGTACGTGCGACATTCTATAGCTTTATGACCAAATTTTCCACATGAATAACAGTAGCCATAAACAATATGTTGATTTTCAGTTAAAATTTTTAAAATTAGAGGTGTCTTCAAAGTGTTCTTATGAGAATCTGTCCGATGAAGTCTACATGCATAATGTCGAGATCTCATAGAGTTCATTGTATTTTGTTGTATAGATCCACGCTTCTTCTTCTTTACTCTTGATCTTGATTAAGTTAGATTGTAAGATTGTTGTTGTTGATGAGTTCTTCCAATGCCCTTGAGCTGTTGGCATAGTTTTTGATAGTTTTTCCTTTCTTCACTTCCTCACGCAGCGAGACTACTTCGGCTTCTAATTCTTCCCTTTCTTGGTTGCTTTCCTCCAACTTCTTTTGAAGTGACTCTTCAATGCATTTGTGTTCTTCAACTTCAATTTTGAGACCTTGAACTTGTTCTTCAAGAGTATTGGAATGGATATTCTCCGCCTTGAGATATTTTATAAGCTTGATTGCTTCCTCATAAAATTATTCTATGGTCCATCCTTCTTCTTCGTTGTTTGATACCTCTTGTTTATTGTGCTTGGCCATAAACAATACTCTCTCATTGGCTTCTTCTTCATTGTCATTGTCTTCATTGGATGATGAGCTATCTTCTTTAGAGAGAAAGTTCCTTTTGGATCCTTGCTTGTTGAATTTCTTAAAGCCTTTCTTTCCTTTTGAGTTGCCATTACTTTTTTTTGGAAATTTTGCTGCAAAATGCCCAACCTCATTACAATTGAAACATATCAATGGAAGTTTACCTTTGAATTGTCCCTTACCAATTTTTAGTTTTCTCGTGAAGTAAGCATATTCTTCATCTGAAAGACCTTCTTCATCATCTCCCTTTTCTTCACACTTGCAGGTGCATGTATTTTCAATTGAAGGTTTTTTATCCTTATTGGTTTTCTTAGATGCAACGAACGCAGTTTTAAGATGTGAAGTACCCTCTTCTTCATCAAGTCTCATTTCATATGCTATGAGAACTCCATGTAATTCCTCTTTGCTGAGTTTGTCCAGATTTGCACTATATTCTAAGACTGATACCTTTGGGTTGAATCTCCCTGGTAACGTTCTAAGAATCTTCCGTATAATAGTCTTCTCATCAATTGGCTCTCCCAATCCTTCCAGAGTATTGGTTATTTCATCAACGTATTGGAAGTATGCAGCAATGTTGCAATCTTCTTTCATTCTGAGTTGCTCAAATTTTTCTTTATAGATTTGAAGCTTTGCTTCTTTGACATTTGAGTCACCTGCATATATATTCTCAAGCTTGTCCCATACATTTTTGGCAGTTTTACAACCCAACACCTTATGATAAGCAGATTCAATAAGTTCAATGATAATAATATTCTTTGCTTTTGCATCATTTACCAAATTATTCTTACCTTGTTCATCTGTAGTTGATGTAAATCCATTTTGAACAGTGTCCCATACTTCGTAACCTTGCGCCAAGAGATAAACCTCCATTCTTCCTTTCCAAAGTGCATAATTATTTTCATTGAATAGAGGTACACCATTCTTGGTATGCTCCATGACATCCTTCCAGCTGTTAAACTTCTATTGAAGGAACGAAGCTCTGAAACCAATTGTTGGAAATACGGGGGGGGGTGAATCAGTATTCCTTTCAATTAGAGCATTAGTTAATCTTCAATTATTATCAGTGTTTGTACAATGATAGTAGCAAACAAGAGGAACACAAATGCACACATTTTTTAAGGTGGAAACCCACTCCGGGACAAAAGCCACCTAATTCTTTTCTAATAATTCTTTAATATTCAACTCCAATTGAAAATAAAGCTCAAACTTCCTAGAATATAGAATAGTCAACTGAACGAATTCCCCAACACCTAATGAGCTACAACTCACCCTAGCACCACCCTAGCACCCTATAGAAGAATAAAAGAAGAATGGACTCTTGTACTAGGGAAAATGGTCCACTTTACAATGATATAGAATGATGCAGAAGAAGAAGATATACTAGACCATACCCCCAACTTTGACACAACCACCTAATGATGATCTTAGACCTTCCAACACTACCTCTTCAACCCTTGGCAGATAGACACTAGTACAATTTATACAATAATGTATTTACAATGACTAAATACAATGATACCTTTACAATGATTGTATGCAGTGCTGCCCACTTGAAGACTTCATATGATGAACTTCTTGCTGTTGTTATGCACCTTGGTTTCTACTCTTGTCATGTTACCCTCTGTTGCACCTTGCTTTGCTTTGCTGCCATAGAAAGTCTAGTCCTTTGCAACCCTTGACAACACATGCTTTAGCTTTTTCTTGCCTTCTAGGAGCT
The DNA here is from genome assembly GCA_034641835.2 of Pinus albicaulis. NCBI lineage: Eukaryota > Viridiplantae > Streptophyta > Pinopsida > Pinales > Pinaceae > Pinus > Pinus albicaulis. The sequence continues at coordinate 842,935,486 of CM076571.1, read as the reverse complement.
TGATATTGAATCTGGTGTATCTCTGTTATTTCAGATCCTCAATATCTGATTTTTAGTCCTATAGTAGTCCTCTGAGTCATATTTCCAATTCCATAGTTCTGACCCAATTTGTATTCTTCAAGGGAGAGTTATACCCAATCTCTCACAATGCCCTAATTATGGACTGTTTCAGCAGAGCGCACTTTTACGGTGTGCCACGTGTCACTTTTTCTTCATTTGGATCTAAAATTGATAGAGAGAAAATTACAGACTGTGCACTAGCTGCCACTTTTTACAGAATTCCAATCTGATACTCAGAGAGAGAGTTATGACGAATTTACCAAGGTCACTTCTTTGAGATGAATTTTAGGAGCCTGCAAAAACCTTGACTTCCACAGATCATATCTCCAAAAATATTGCGCACCTTGATCTAAAATTTTTACAACAACTTCCTCAGGATTTCGGCTTCGCCTCATAAAAATTTCAGCTTCTAAACCTTTGAATAAAAAAAATTTAGAGCGCAAATGCCACGATGACTTGTTTCAGATGGCGAAATCCCTTGCATAAGGAGGAAATGAGGATCACAATTTATATAAATGCTTAGGTTGAGAGGGGCTTCAACAAGTGAACGTGGGAGGGATTTTAGGAGCATAAAAATTATTAATTATGACTTTTCAATGACCCATGCCCCAACTCCATGGCGTTTTAAACCACTAACTGGGGGTACAAACTTCAAACATGAATATATCTCAAACCGTGAAGAATTTCATGGCATGCCATATATCAACGGAAACATCTCGACAAGTAGAAACCATCAAAAGAATTATTGACCCAGAATATATTAATTTGGTAGGTAAAAATTCCCATGCAATATTGGGTTAGCCCCTGGTGCTGCTTGGGTTGACATCAATGATAACCGTTGATCAACACCTAGGTCCCCTCATACTCTGCACAAGTCCACTCACGACCGACATTCTCATATTTCGAAGGCCATCCTACAAGACAGTTTTGAAGTTGCCTCTGGAACACGACTCTCCATCGATGGGATTCTTAGAGCAAGACAATACCCACTCCTGATTTCTCAATGATTTTTCTTTATTTCAATTGTCATGTGCTGGCCAGCCCTATGAAGTGTCTCTCTCTTAAGACGCCTCTTCACTACTTCCTCGGCTGATATCATCCTCCTCCAAGAAACTCATGGTACTTTTGAACTTGTTATCAAAGCACTTTCTCCCCTCCTCCCTTCATGGACCATCCATGCAATCTATTCCAACGGACGCTCGGGTGGTCTGGCACTTTGTATCAACCCCCGACACATCAAACTACTTAATTTTTGGGGAAGGGATTGCATACTGGGGATGGACATTTTCTCGGAGGCTCTTGGTCTACAATTCTGCATTATTAATGCCTATGGACCCTACACCAACAAGCAACATTTCTGGACTTCTCTTATGAATTCATTTGTGTTTTTCTCTGAAAACATTATATTGGCTGGCAACTTGAATTTATCCCTTGTTATCTCTGAGTCTTGGGGACCTAATTCATATGTGGATCCACTCTCTGATTACTTCAGACACCTTCTCTCTACTCATCAATTGGTGGATCCACGCATTACCACTCCTCCAACCTAATGCAACAGGCGCACTGGGGTTGATTTGGTTGCTTGCAGGCTTGACCTCTTCCTTATTAAGGAAGGATTACTACATACTCTCGGCTCGTTCAGACAATGGGTTGGCTCTGGTGGTATCTCAGACCACTCTCCGATATACCTGGGAATTACTGGGGCCTTTAACAAGTCGACCACTCCATTCAAACTCTGCTCCGTGTGGTTACAAGAAACATACGACATCAATTTAGTGAACGCACATTGGAGACTCCCTCCACCTCCTAGCCTTTACTCGCCATCCTCCATATTTGCTCACAAACTCCTCTTAATTAAGAAGGAATCTATCACCTAGGCTAGGAACAAGAAAAGAATGGAGGAACTAGAGCTTACTAAGATTGAACAGGATATACACAGACTGGAATGCTCTCTTGGGGGAGGTTTTGCGACAGAAGATGAGAAATCACAACTTATTAATCTGGAATATGATCGCTTAAAGATTCTTCAAATGAGGGATGAAGTTTGGAGACTGAAAATTCAGGCTAATTGGATCAAAGCAGGTGATGAAAACTCCAAATTCTTCCATCAATTTTCTAAGGGTCGTAAGACCATCAATACCATTTGAGAACTCGACAATGAGGATATTTCCACTGCATCTACCTTTTCTCAACTTGCATAGAAGGGTATCAACCATTTTCGAGGATCCTCTGGCTGAAATCATTAAGGTGGCCTCCCTTTTTCCTAGATACGTGGATCCTGCAGCAGAAGATGATCTCTTGTCACCTATATCGATGGAGGAATTAGAATATGTCCTTAAATGGTTCAAAATGGACAAGAGCCCTGGACCTGATGGATGGTCCATGGAATTTTATCTGGATTTCTTTGATCTACTAGGACATTATCTTCTCATAGTGGTGGAAGAGACCCAACAAACTGGGCACATATATGAGGCCTTTAATGCTACCTTCATTGCCCTTATCCCAAAATCTTATCATCCCTCCTCTTTCAAATATTTTCGCCTGATTTCTTTATGTAACTCTATCTACAAGATTATGGCCAAGATCCTTGCAAATCGAATGAAACCAATTTTATCTAATTTCATCTCACCTGAATATTTTTCATTTCTTGAAAATCGACAGATCCATGATGCTATTGGCATTGCACAAGAAGGTTTACATTCTATGCACACTAAGAAGATCAAAGGGATGATCCTCAACATAGATTTGGCAAAAGATTTTGATCAAGCTATTTGGCTCTACATCTGCATGCTTCTTACTCACCTGGGTTTCCCCTTACATATTATTAATTGGATAACGTGTTGCATTACTTTTGTTTCATTCAACATTCTCATTTATGGTGCTGCCACAATTTTTGGTCATGTTTTGTGGGGACTTTGACAGGGGTGCCTGTTATCTCCCCTGCTTTTTCTCCTTATTATGGAGGGCCTCAGAAAATGTATCATTAATGAAACAAACCATGATAGAATGAAATGCATCTGCATCTCGACTAACTGTGTGCTCACGCACCTACTATTTTTTGATGATATCATTCTCTTTCTGAATGGTATACTTGGTGACTCGAATGTGGTTAGATCCATCCTGCTACTATTTTTCACTGCCACTGGGATGCAATGCAATAACAACAAATCTACTTTGACTTGTCATGGATGCACACCACATGAGATCCATTATGCACAACAGATATTCCCATTCAACCTCACCATATTTTAAGATGGATTGAAGTACCTAGGATTCTACCTCAAACTAGTGAGCTATAAAATTGTTGATTGGAATTAGCTTATTACCAAGATAAAAAAACGACTAAACAACTGGTGTCATTGTTGGCTTTCAAGGTCTGGGTGACTGACACTTATCAAATCTATTTTAGAGTCCATTCCGGTATATTGGATGTCTCTAGCTTGGATTCCTAAAGGAATACTTCACAAGATTTAGCTGATCTGCAGAAAATTCTTATGGCTCGGTGCTAAATAAGGTCACACTTTTTCCTAGACTAAATGGACTCGTATTGCATTACCTAAGCGAAGGGGGGGCTGGGGTATCAAATATTTATCGACCTTTGCATTGGCACTGGCTTCTAAACTTGGATGGAAGATTCTTACTGACAACAACTTATGGACCAAGGTGGTCATTCAAAAATATATCCACCCACTTAATACACTTGAATGGCTATGTCTTCTACCGGTGCACTATCCCATCTTTTCAACAATTTGGCGAGTTGTCCTTGGCTCAATTCGACATATCAGTGCATATTTGGCATGGAAAATTGGTAATGGTACCAGGGAATGTATTGGTTGGGATTCATGGATGGGTTGAAAAAATTACCACCTCCTCCTGAACACACTTTTTGACTCTCTTAATCGTGTTGGTTATCTGACACTAAACCACATTGCTAACATAAACCGAACCACCCTATTTTCTCAAGGCTGGCTAGGTTATCAGGAAATACAGATAAAACCGCAATGGGTCGAGGTATGGTCTGCTTATCTGGATGCACTAAGAGATTCACGAGTCATAATTATTGATCGAGAGGATGAACTCATTTGGACAGTCTCTAAACATGGATTATACACTCCTAAATAGGGGTAAATTCATATATATCGATCCCACAGACCTTAATCCTTGCTCCCATGGTGGTGCAATATTTGGAAATTAAAGGGACCTACAAAAGCTAGGCTCCTCATGTGGTGTATTCTTACTGATAAAATTCCCACAGGGGCTAATCTCCAGAAAAGATCTCATATTGGTCCCCATAGATGTCCACTTTGTAATGCGGCTGCTAAAGATACTATTCATGTTTTCCTTCATTGTAATGCAACTCATGAACTCTGGCTACTTATCCACTCCTCCATTAACCATATTCTTCATTGGGAGGGGAATTCTCTTACAAAAGCTTGGGAGCATTGGTGGACCTCCGCAGCTCCCCATAAGTTGAGAACTCTACCTATATTAATCTGCTGGAGCATCTGGATGGCCCACAATCAGTCCATCTTCCACAACATACCACATCACTGGCCCTCATCTACTGCCCACATTATCTCCATTTACCACATGATACCAGATGATCCACCCCCTCCACAACCTCGAATTATCTCCCCTGAGATTATTCACTTAACACTCCCTTGGGCATATTTCGATGGATCCGCATAAATTGATGGTTGTGGTGGTGGCTTCCTACTCCATCACTCACCCCACCATTTTTACAAAATCGTGATTGGACTTGAATGTGGCATCAATAATTTTTCAGAACTCTCTTGTCTACTATACCTCCTTCAATTTGCCATCACAAAAAATGTTCATGCTCTTCAGATATTTGGTGAATCCAAAATTATCATTGACTGGTTCAACCTACAATCAACCTGTCATGTACACACACTGCAGAATATTTTGGATGAATTTCTACAGCACAAAAAATATTTTGATCATATTTCATGTCGGCACATTTACATGGAGAGGAACACAATTTATGATCTCCTATCCAAGGAGGCGACACACCTATTGATTACTCACATGGAGATTCAGGAGCAGATTGATCATGCCTATTATCAGTATTTCCATCGACCATTTGTACCTAATCATTGGATGGGGTTCATACCCCATTAGAGGCAACAACTGTATTTTTGTTATTTTTGCTTTCAATTACTTTTGTATACATGTTCTCAGACTACTGATTGTTGTTCCACAACATGTATTTATGTGGCACATAAGGATATATTTATATTTTTCTAAACTACAGCCATCTAGTGATGGCTTCATTGTTGATCTACATATGCATTTAGCATATACAAAATGTAACTTTTATTTTCATTAATAAAAGCTACGATTTTTCTTGTGGGAAAAAATATGAATATTAATATTATTAAACACTTTTAAACTTCATAGATAAAAAATTATTATTAATATTAATGTTATTAAAAATGATTTTATATCATAATTAATATTGATATTGATATCAAACTTTCTGGAGGATGGTTGAAGATGCATATTGGTGAACAAGGTTTATTATCTATGGCTATGGTAAATGTATGGTTGGTTAAGATGGACTATGGCTCACGTGGGCTCACAATTTAAACATTGATTCTAAAACGTTTATTACAATGGCTAATTATGTTTGACTATGTCATCATGTTAATTCTAGGTATATCAAGCATGATGCCTCAATGGTTAACTATAGGAATACTAAACACAATGCCTACAGTTAGTTATAGTTAAACATAGATATTAATATTAACTATTGTTGACTAAATCAATCATGATTGACATGTGTTAATTTTTAAATTAATATATTAATATATAGCTTAATATATTAATATGTAAATTAATATATACTTAATATGTTTATAAATATATTATTAACATGTTAATTTTTAGATTAATATATTGAATAATACATTATTAAAATTTATTAAAGTATACCCAATATTATTAAATTTTATTATTAAAATTTAAAATAATTATATATGTGTGTCGTGAAATGATTGGCATATTGAACATATAACTTGAATAGCAGCTATTAAGAGACATTTAAGTTCACTCAAAAATCACACCGAGTCTCGACCATACCGATTCTTAAAATGGAGCTATTAAGAGACATTTAAGTTCACTCAAAAATCACACCAAGTCTCGACCATACCGATTCTTAAAATGGTTATATTTTTTTCGACATGGTTTCAAACTGGTAACCATTACACGAAAAAGTGTATTATAATACACCCTATCACCTCTTACCCCACTTCGTATAACATACCATTGATATTGATTATTAAATATACATGTTAATATCATTGGCGTTAATACTAATATAGTAAAATTAAAAAACAGAATACCGTGTCGGATCGAGTTTGCAACGTTTATGCCTCCATAGATTACTGTGTTGTGTTTCTTGGTTGCATATGCATTTCAATCGGTTTCGAACGCCAAATCGATGGGTGGTTTCTCTCCATTCAATATGAGCTCAAGCTTAGACACATTTCTATGCAGATATTTGTTTTTCAAATTGTTATCTATTTTTTAATGGTTAAAAGTGTGGGTATTTGAAGTAGTTTTAACCATTTGGGAATTTAATATTAAATAATGAGGATTCAAGGGAAGTTTGAAAATTGTACACTTATCCACTTTGGAACCTGAAATTATATTGCAATTTCAAAATATATAAACTTATAAAATGGAAATTTTTAATTTGTAAATGACAACTCACAAATTTTACAGGAATGAAACTTGAAATTTGATGTAATAGTATTAACTTTGTTGTGGGAAGAGATCTGATGGAAAAATATAGAGAGTCAGAATGGAGATGCCTTGTCTATAAGAAGATGGTCCCAAAATAGAAATATAAATAAGTCCTCAAGTAAAAGATCTAAGTTTAGAGGGAGGTCGAATTCTCTAGGAAAATTTGTAAAGGTATGTTGAAATGCGGAAAAGAAGGGACTCTAAAATTCCTATTAAAGGAAAAGTAATTAGAGAAGATAGAGTTTTAACTAAAGGAGGAAGAATTAAACTCTAGGTGAATGCATGAAGATGGGTTACACTTTCTGGCAATCACATAGGTTGGGAGGGAGGAAAAAAGTAACTTAATTGAGAAATAGTTTAGCCCTTGATTGATTTATTTAAGGGCTTAAAAATAAACCCTTGATCGAGCTCCTATCTAACCCACAATTACATATGAGCTCGATCAAGCTATTTTTTAAAATTCCCACCTAAAACACAATAGAGAGTTTATGGTTTGAAGGGATCGATCAAGCTATAGCTCGATGGATCCCTTGTTTAACCATGCCAAGAGCTCAATTGAGGCTTTGTTAAACCTTAAGAGCTCAGTCAAGATTTTTAAGTTCTCGTTCAAGTTGTTGAGGGCCTAAAAAATAGGGTTATACCTCCCCTTGCAGATTTACCTGCAACACCATTTTTCACCCTAGTGATTTTAGGAAAAAATTGTCCTTAAGTGGTGGAGTTGATAATATTGGATTCATGAAGGAATCTTCTATCCAATTACATATGTGTTTGAAATTTTTGAATTCATATGATATTTTTGATCTAATTTCTTTTAAACATATTGCTTGAAATTTGTTTGGACAATTTCGAAGGGGCTCAATAAAAAATCAATAACATAATATATACAAAAAATATATATAAATATATTCTTTTACAAGTCCTCTTCAAAAGGGTACTCTTTGTTTTTGAATTTATTTAAATAGTGGAACAAAATATTACACGAAGACATGTGTCTGCAAAATGCAATTGAAATATTACTTCGTCAACTTCGAAAAATAATAAAAAATATAATTCTGCATAAAAAAATAAATATGTAATATGCATAACTTAGTTCTCTCTATGTATATCATGCTTATATATATATATATATATATATATATATATATATATATATATATATATATATATATATATATATATATTAGAAATTACACATTTTAGACTAAGTTATGCTATGTGAACACACAAATAACTCTTAAGATGTGTGAAAATTTGTAAGGACAAGCATTTCATTTAATGGAAAATTGACAGATTATATGACACTAATTTTTATTGCAAAAAATATAATTAGGACAACAACATAATTCTTCATAAATTGTCTATTTATTTCGAATCAAAATTCACAGCGCTTATATGAATTTTGAGGGATTCAGTTTAATAAAAGAGTAAAATTATGAAATTTCATTGCCACCTTTAGCCCAAAATTGTAACCCGCCTTCATGCATTCACCCCTCTATAGGAGCATAAGAAGCAAAAAAGAAAGAACCACACACTCTAGTTTTGAGGGGATCTTTTTGAGAAAGAAAGCAGCCAAAGAGGTGCATTCCATCTGATTTTAGTATAAATTGTGCTTTATCTATTACTGATGATGATGCTAGAACTGTCAGGGTGGAATTGGATTGACAGGATGGAAAACTCTAGAAGGAGGCCATGGCTAAAGAAATGGCAGCTTTCGACAGAAATGAGACTTGGGATCTAGTGGAGTTTCCATCTAGAAGGAAATTCATTGGCAAAAAATGGTTGTTTAAGAAGAAGATAAATGCATAAAGAAAAGTGGAGAAATACAAAGCTCAATTAGTAGTGAAATGTTATTGCCGGGTGCCGAGAATTGATTTTGGTGATATTTTTTCTCTTAATGTGAAGCTAGCTTATATTAGATTACTTTTATTTGTTGCTACTGCTTTTTATTTTGATGTAGAAAAAATAGATATGAAGACCAAATTCCTACATAGGGATCTAGAAGAAGACATCTACATGAAGCAGTTGCAAGGATTTGCAGTGAAGGGTAAGAAATAGCTAATGTATAAGTTAAATAAGTCTTTGTATGGGTTAATGCAAGAACCAAGGATGTGGTATCAAAAATTTGATACATATATACATGGACTTGGCATCACGATCAAGGCAAATCATAGTGTGTATTGTAAATTAATTGGTGATCGTGTTATTTATTTGGTCTTGTATGTGGATGATATGTTGTTGATAAAAAATGACAAAGAAATTATCCAGGATGTGAGGACCCAATTGTCCTCTAAATTCGACATGAAGGATCTTGGTGCTGCAAACTTCATTGTGGGCACGGAAATTAAATGAGAACAGGTGTTGGATGCTAAAATTACCTACTTTTTCCTTCTTACAACTACCCATTTCCATCCACTTTATAGATTTTTTTAAGTCAATTTGTGCCCCAGCTAACGAGAAGGTATATTATAATTTCATTTCTTCTTGAATTGTTAACTAATGAAAGGTAGTCATAAGGGAATGCTACTTAGATGATTTACTAGCAAAGATTCCTTGTAGATTACCCAATAACTCGCACTAGATACCGTTGGATGAAACATGGCCTATCATGGTGTTGTTGAATGTGGATTGGTAGTGCTATTTCGAGGAATGGGCCAACAATTGACCAACTTCCTCTAATCACCAAATAACTAGAAGATCCAATGTTGTTTATATCTTTCCATTTAGTTTTATTTTTGAGGAATCATTGTATATTTTTGCAAAGACAATCACCACGACCTATGGGTTTTGTTAAAGAAGTATTATTCATGTATTAGTGGTTGTGTATAAGTATGGCACAACCAAGAGAACTAGTAGATCATCCTTTCTTATGTAACAACATAACTATGTTGAAGTCTCCTTTTCAAATTAATGAAAGTACCAGCACATTGTAACTTGGTGTAATCTATTCTTCTCAACCATGGCCTTGATCGAGGAGTTGGGCCCACTCTTTCGATCAGGTGTTGTTGGTTACATTCGTATGGTATAGTATGCTTTACAATTGTATCGTTTATACTTTATGATTTTTTTATATTTTCTTTTTGTTCTATCGTTTTGTTGTTATCTCATAATTTCCATTCCTTTGGATTATTGTTACTTAGAAGCTGACAATATTTTATTGTTGTTACTCAATTTATAGATTGCTTTGGGCCTTGTATTTCCTAATTGCTCAATATTGGGTAGGGAACATGTGGCCTACATAAACGTTGCACGATATCCCTAAAATAACCATACAAACCATGTATTGACAAGTAAATGTAAAAGGGACTGAATTTATAAATCTATATTAACATCCCAACATTTTGGCGTTGTTATCGAGGAGGCTATCGAAGGCGCAAAAGTACGACCAGTATTTACCATAGGACCACTCTGTCGTCTTGGTTAGGTGTGGTTTTGCATCACATTTTCCAAGACCTAAGCATTAAATTAACATTGATTGTTTTATTTTATTTCATTTCATTTTATGCCTTTTAATTAATCATAGAACTCAGTTTCTCGCCTTGGTCATGTGAGGTTTCATACCAACCATTTTCTAGGGCCCAAGTAGTAGCACTGCTTTGGTTGTTTAATTTTATGTTTTCTTTTTAAATTTCTTGTAAAACCCACTCTCTCGTCCTAGTGAGGCAAGGGTTGCACCAATCCTTACATTAGGTCCCGAGCATTATATTTGGTTTGGTAGTTTTTTATTTAACTCTTTGTCTCTTTAGATTGCATGAACAGAGAAACAAAACCAAGGGGGAGAGGAAGACCCCCAAAACTCACAGGCGGAAGAAGTCGAGGAAGGAAATATCTAGGAAAAATTACCTATATTCAGAAAATCATCTCAAGAGTTGAATCCTGAAACTCATCACAGGCAGCTATAAGGGAAATATCTCAGACGGTGTCTGTGGCCTAGAGAGTTTCGCAACCAGAACACTCAACGACAGAAGTAGAGCCTAGAGAAGAGGAAGTAGGAAGTATAATATTTGAGGAATTAAGCATTGAATGTCCTTAAGGAGAAGAGGAAGTAGGAAGTAGAAACTTTGAGGAATTAAGCGTTGAAGGTCCTGAAGGAGAAGAGGAAATATAAAGAATAGGATATGAAAGTGATGAAGGATAAAAGGTAGGAGAAGTAATTCTTCTGCCCGACCGTGGAAGTGTTGTTAAGAAAGTTCAACTGTGTATTGTAGTGCAACTAAAACCTACTGAGATTCCAAGTGAATATTGGAGGACATTCATGGCCAACACAACTTCTACAATTTAATTCCCAATTGGGCACATTAGAGGTGATGCACCTATGAAACCTATTCTTCTAACAACACTACCTAACTTACATGGCCTCTCTTTTGAGGATCCAGATACATTCCTCTTCAAGTTTTTTTTTGTCGAGGGTATGATTACATTTAAAATGCTCAAAAGCTAAAAATATTTCCTGCTACTCTGAAGGGGACAGTGTTGCAGTGGTTTATGGGTTTAGGAGGAAATTTTATCACAACGTGGGAGGATATTAGGAAAATATTCCTTGAGAAATACCAGGTCTACTACAAGTCTCGGGATATTAAAGAAGAGATATTCAATATAATGCAAAAGGAGGATGAGAATATGGAGGACTTTGTGGAACAATTTAAGTATAGTTTGCAAAGATCAGGCCATAGTGATCTGGATAAAGGTATTTTGAAGATAATCTTGCTGTGTATGTTAACCGTGAATCTCTAGAACTTCTAAATGTAGTAGGAAAGGGAGACATCTCAAAGGAATATTTTGACACTATATGTGAATTGTGTGTCAAATGTTCACGAGGAACCACGAGAATATTATAGCAGAACACGTGAATCTTATAGTAGAACTCACAGAAATGGGGTCAAAAAAGCCAAAATGGGGAACCAACTGGAAAATTTGAGAACTAACATCTTAATCACACTATCTTCACAATTGGACATTTTGCAAGCAAAACGGAAGCAAATTGAATCCGAGAAAATGACCATCTTCTTCCCAAAGTGTAGGAAGAAGTACCCGCTAAAGGAGTGTCCACTTAATGCCACTGAAACCTATGCGATATGCGATAAAAATCACTCCACAAGCACCCATCCATCACTTCCTAGGCTTAAGGAAGTTTTTAAGGGGACATACGAAGAAACAGACCAGTTCTATTTTATGGGACCAAAGAATCCATGGCAACCGCAACCACAGAATATTAATTAAGTTATGAATCAATACCCTTCTCTGTATTTTAATAATTGGAATTATGGGTCTCAGACTGCACCATTTCCTTCTCCTATTACTATTATCCTACACCATGGAATTCATGCTCACCTCAACCTTGTTTAGTCCCTTCTTGGTCTCAGAATTGGCATGGACCTTCTCTTCCTACAAATCCACTTCCTCAACCTATGGCACAAAAAAAACTATAGCTCCCACTAAATTCATATGCTAGTACTCCTCCTCTTCATCCTCAATTTCCCATCCAACCCAACCCGAATCCAAATAATAGGGGGGTTCAAAAAATTGAGACACTCAATCTTCCTACATATGGTATTTCCACTGCACAATGTAATGAGTTAAATCTTCGATCCGGGCCAGTGGTGAATACAAAAGACCTTTGCTTGGGAAAGATAATGTTGTAGAATATTTCTTGTCTAGGTTAAACATTGATAATGAAGATATACCTGTAGAAGATAGTTTTCCTGATGAGAATATTTTTGTGATTTTTACTTATAGTCTTAGGTATGAATATGTTGCTAACTATCTTGTTATAAGTAAGGTACCTCATCATTTGTCGCATAGGGAACAACGGAAAATTATTCAGCAGAGTGCACGTTATACATGCATAGAAGGGTACCTCTTTTACACTGGAGGCAGATCAACAAATCTGACGTTATGTAAGTGAGGACAATATCTACGATGTTCTGAAAGTTTCCCATGATGAACCTTGCGGGGGACAATTTGTTGATAAACGAACCGGTCAAAAGGTGCTATAGATGGGATATTACTAGCCCTCTATATTATGATATGCTAGAAGATATTTTCGGGGGTGTGAAAGCTTCCAACGAATGGGCTAGCATATTCGATCAGATGAAATTCCACTGCAGACTCAACTAATTCTCAAGCCCTTTGAGAAATGGGCTATTGATTCTTTCGGTCCATTTAATCCTCCATCTCATCAGAAGGTCCATATCCTTATCTGTACAAAATGGGTGGAAGCCAAAGTTGTTTCAAAGGCCACTGGACAAATTGTCTCAAACTTCCTGTTTGAATAAATCTTCGCTCGGTATGGGACTCCTAGAGAAATATTTTCAGATGGAGGGGCACAATTTACATTTCATTCAATTGCATTGCTTATGAATAAATTTGGAATTAAACATCGAGTGGCATCCCCATATCACCCTCAGGAAAATGGTCAGGTAGAGAGCACAAATAAGGTATTGGAAAATATGCTTACAAATATTGTGGCCAACCATTGCCGAAATTGGACTGAAAAGCTCCCTGAAGAACTTTCAAAATATAGGAATACATGGAAGAATACAACAAGGATATCACCATATAAACTTGTGTATGGGAAATCCCCGTTGTTTCCAATTGAATTAGAGGTAAAAACGCTCAGCACAACTCTTGAAGTAGGACTGGATGATACTGTAGCCCAAAAACACCGATTGGATCAGATCAACGAGTTAGAAAAGATCCACCTAGTAGCTGTACAGAAAATTGCCACCATCCAGTAGCAACACACTAAGTGGCATGATACATTTATTAAGAAAAAGGTGTTTCAAAAAGGAGATTGGAAGTTACTCTATGATTCCCAATTCAAATATTTTAAAGGAAAGATCTACTCATGGTGGATGGGCCCATACGAGGTCGACACAGTGTTTGAAAATGGAAATGTTAAACTCATAACAATAGACGATGCACATACTCCTTTACTTGTAAATGGACATCACCTCAGGTTGTATCATTGTCCGACCTCTTGGGATTCCTTCATTAGACATTTTTCTGATGATTCTAGTTTTAAAGTTGTTTGTGCAGAAAATTCTTCCTCTGCACCTTTGGTTGAATAAAAATGTAATTATGTAACACACACACACACACACACACACACACACACACACATATAATAAGAAAACCCACATCTAAATAAATAAAAAAAAATTTAAAGTTCTCTTGCTAATCCAGTTACAACGCTCTTCCCTTGCCACTTCTTCAGTTGCAACATCTTTTCCCCTTCCCTTGCCGCTACTCTAGTGCATCGATTTTTTCGCTTTTCCTTGTTGCTACTCTAGTTGAAATTCTCTTTTCCCTTTTCTTTGCCACTACTCCATTTGCAGTGCTATTTTTCCTTTTCCTTGCTGCTAGTCTAGTTGCAATGCTCTTTTCCCTTGCCTTGCTAGTACTATAGTTGCAGCACTCTTCTACTTCCAAGTGGCAGTGATTTTTTTCCCATTCCCTTGTTGTTACTCGAGTTGTCACACTCTTTTATTTTCCTTGCTGCTACTCCTGTTGTGGCATCTCCATTGTCTCCAATGAAACATTGTCAGTGTTGATAATCCATTGGTGTTGATACTATACCGATAATACTCCACTGGTGTTGATACTTCACTGATATTGGTACCCCATCGGTGTTGATACTCCACCAATTTTGACACTCCACTAAGGTAATTCGTCAAGTACATCGCCGAACGACTCTGTGAATTTTATTGACATTTCAATGATGACATGACCCATTACGGTCAAGGAAGACCATACCTTAGTTGGGGGGGATATTATCGTATTTAATTTGATAACGATGCTTTTATCGTTAATATTAGACCTCATTGAATAACATTTAAATCACTGATCATATCATTTAAATTGCAATCATTACCCACTCATAATCATATCTCCACTCGTATCTGTCACATATACCAATACTTATTGGAAATTAGACTAGGTACAAATACACATTCCTGCATTAAAATGCAATAATTTCTAATGTAATGGGATTATTACCATAATAATTACCATGATTACCGCTACTTTTACCATAACCCTCTCCCATATTCATTTACGTTGTCGCAATTTTTGTTACTGTAGGGTTTCTCGGCCAAATGTTCTCCCAATGACTGGCTGCTACTCTAAACGCTATTGCTCGGCAATTGATAATTGTTGGTCAGTCTATCAAACATGAACCTGAGAGCACAGAACATATACGGCGTCAACCAGAAGTATGGCAGATTTTCCAGAATGTGGGTTGGCATATTTCCCTTGAGAAACTGCAAGGATTCGACGAGGGGGTGACAGTAGAATTCACACTAAATCTGGAAGGAAATAGCTCCAGGGTCTACAAATTGGAAATACAGGTAACTAAGGAGGAAATTGTAGAGGTCAATGGATTACCATGGGATGGACATAGGTGGTATATCAAAAGAGTAGCCTTGTTAGAGTTTCCAGATATGTTCTTGTGGGAGAGGGAGAGTGTGGCGCAAAAAGGAAGATGATATGATAGGAAAAAACTACCACAGCCCTGGGTAGACATTTCATACTTCTTAATCTAGTATATTACCTGCGAAGGTCAGTTCTTTGTTATTTTTAAATACCATTTCAAGCTCCTAGTCTATATTCGATTTTGGAAAATTCTTGTTGTAAATATCCCCTTATTTATTTTGAAAAAATTGCAATTGATGGTCTGGTCTACACACTGTTCATGTGATGTGTTGGCAATCCTTACAAATCATGGACCAGTTAGAATGCTGGTAATTCATGTCCTGTCATAGACTCATGTAACTAGGATGTAGCTAGTTTAATTATCTAAGGAGGAAGTCGCAACCATGATTCCCACGAGGTTGGAGGAAGAATTGCTTGAGGAGGAAATGGAACAAATGCAGGAGGAAGTAGAGGAGCAAGGCCCATGAGGAAATGGGGGAGAAACAAGATGATTTGGGAGATACTTAGGAGATGGAAACAGGGGATGTTGATGGGATGGAAACTGAAATTATCTCTTCGTGCTCACCACTCATGGCCTGTTTTCCAAGAGGAGCAAGGAAATTTCGTTCTCCCACTTGCACAACAACAAAAGTTGGCTCGTCAGAAGTCTTTCCCCCTAACTTGAAGTTTGTAGGAATAATTGCAGAGGAGGTTGAGGCCAACACTACTCCACAAGAACCAGTGTTGGTTCCATAACAAGTTGTAGAAGAACGTCTGACCAATATTGTTCCACAAGAACCAATATCGACCTCAGGACGAATGGAAGAATAAGGTACAGTCGATATTGTTCCACAAGAACTAGTATCAGCCAAAGAACCAATAGAGGAAAATGTAGTAGTGCCAGAGCTTGTCGAGGAAATTACTGGCACTATCCCACAAGAACAAGTATCATTGTTGCAAAAAGTGGAAGAAGTTGTGATAAAATAGGAACCTGTCGACTATTTTGTTAATACTGCTCCACACAACTCAGTACCATTGTCATAAACAAGAGAGGAAATCTTAGTAAAGAAAGAACCTACTGAAGAGTTGGTGGTAAATAAAATTTCCACTCGACGTTGAAACCGACAATTGTTGAAATAAAATGTTCCGTTAAAAAGGGATATTTCAAAGTTGAGGAAGCAGGTGGCATGATTTCGGACATAGAAGAAGGAAAATCGAAAAAATAAAAATTACCAAGCATCTGTAGCTCCTGGGATCAACAAAAAACATTTGACAGTTATACAGACAAATGATAAAGAGGTAGTTTCGACATCGATGCAAACAGAAGAGAGGGAGGTAAACTCAACATCCACACAGACTGAGGCTTTCTCCTATCTTGACAAGGTACGATAATTTATTCTATCAGCAGAGGTCCGAAATTTGAAGGCCACTACCCTTAGTTTCCAACATGGGGCAATCCCCACAGAGGTTAACCAGAAAGAAATAAAATAAATTCGAGAGAATGCAGCAAGAGTAATTCACGACTATATGACCTTGATTGAGAAATCTCAACGAAAACAAAAGAAATTTCAGAAAAGGATTGAAGAATTACAGGGACAAGTTTAGTTACTGAAGACTGAAAAAGGTGAAATATTTTCTCTAATGCAACAATTACCGGAGTGCAGACCCCCTACCAATTTTTATTCCCTTTTCCTTCATGACAAGTATTTGTTTTTCTGTTTAGAAAGCATCCACTAGAAACTGGGCCACAACATAGTATATCCTATTTATTTGTTAAGAATTTTGAGAGCCAACAATTACATTAATCAGAATTTTTGTGTGACTTATACATGTACGATCACATCCTAGACAATGATCAAAAGTTCAACCTAGTACCATTTGTATGGGATATCCAGTTAATATCTTTCACATAGTTTGTAATTAACCAAGTTAAATGGAAAAGGGATATTGATACATTTGAGGCCAACCAGAAAAATAGTCCATTGATGATCAAGATGGAAAATTTCCAATATGGGGATATATATACTAAACATCATCAACTTCTTAAGTTAGCAAGGCGGAAGGAACAGGTACTCATGACCCAAGGGTGGTTTATCGACTTGTGCACCAAGAAAATTTATACTTTCAGAGAGGAATCCATGGACGCTTGCAAAATGCAGTGGATGATTTCATCATCAGCAGTACGGGAACAAGATCCCTTTGGGGCACACAAATTTAACAGGGCCTTGGAAAGATTGCCATGATACATTGCCTGGATGCAACACTGCAGAGTTAATTGGTTGGGGTTGAGATTGAGGTTTCCTATTATCCGGTTACCATTTTAACAATGTGAGCCAACTTACATGGTGGATGAGGACTGGTGGCAGGATATCATTCAAACACATGGGTATCATTCAAACACATGGGACTGGTAGCTGAAACCAAAATCTTGTTGGATACAGTAGTATGGTATAGGTATTTTTTACAATCATATCGTTTATAATTTATAATTTTTGTTCCTTTGGGTTTTTGTTACTTAGAAGTTGACATTATTTGATTTTTATTACTCAATTTGTAGCTTTCTTTGGGTCTTGTATTTCTTAATTGTTAAATACTGGGTAGTGAACATGTTACCTGCATATACCTTGCATGATATCCTTGAAATAACTAGACGAACCCTATATTGATATTTAAATGTAAGAGGGACTAAATTTATAAATCTATATTAACATCCCAAAAATGGGCAATGAGGAAGCTCTGGCTAAACCAAAGGAAGTATGTTAAGACAATATTGTGGAGGTTTAACTTGCACGATAGTAAACTGGTGAAGGTTCCTATTCTTGTAAGTGTACATTTATCTATAGAACAATGTCCCAAGACATAAGAAGAGGAAAAAGACATGTCTTGTGTTCCACATGTGAATTAAATTGGTAGTTTGATGTATGCAATGGTTTGTACGAGATAAGACATTGTACATGCATTGGGAGTATTGAGCAGGTTTATGTCAAGATCAGGGAAGGAGCATTGGACATTAGTAAGGTGGGTTTTCAGGTAGTTGTGTGGCACTAGGGATTACGGTTTATGCTACCAAGAAAGACTGGGATTGGACAAAGTGGTTGACATATGTGGATTTGTTGATGCAAAGTTGGAGATCTAGATCAGAGAAGATATACAAGTGAGTATGTGTTTAACCTATTTAGAGGATGATCTAGATGGATATTGGTGGCCACCCACTTATTCCACTTGGACCCCCACCGTTGTTTCTTTTAATTTTCTTAATTGTAGCATACTTACTATTTTTTGTAGCTTTTTGGGTCCTAAACATTGAGAGTTGTTTTGAGGTCCTAAAAGACGTTTTTTGGGAAAATAGAGAGACTAGAAAGTACAAGGCCAATAAGCTTGCCTTCTTCAAACTCCTCTTGGAGATATTCGAAATGATGTATTATGATAATCAAACAGAGATCGTATGGAAAAATTATGACCTCGGGAAGTTGATGCTCCAACTAACCCCAATGAGGCCCATAAGATTTTGGTGCTTCATCTCCCAGTGTTAGGTTTTTGGATATTTAGGGTTTCCCATTGTTTCTTAATGATAAAAATGTTAGAAAAATATATATTAAAGAGCAATGGAACACATAAAATATTGCGGAAACACAAACAAAGAAAATGGATAAAACAAGAGAGACACAGATATACATGTTTCACTCAATTTGGGCTACGTCCACAAACAAACATCCAGTCCTTCCTTTATATTATCCAACAAAATGAAGATATACAACCTATAGCAGATCTATTGTAATTTCCTCTTCACTCTCACACAGTTCCTTCTCTCTTTCTCGCTTAGAATGAGAACATACAACCGGAATACTATTTCCTCATATAAAATGAGGGTTGCCTTATAGGGGGAAAACCCTAAATTAACATAACTTCTTGATCCGGGTCCGTCAGCCACCAGATTTACCCATGATATTTTACTTCTATGATGTTGTTAGGATTGAATTTTAAAAGAGAATAAAATAACATATATGCATGCTTATGTAAGAGGAATCAAGACAACCATTAGCAACATAAAAACATGAGACATTGATGACGGAGTTCACATAGTGTGGGCTACGTCTCTGGGCCTGGTGTCAAAATGGGGTAAGCCACTTCATATAGTACTGGAAGATGTGATATACATGGATGATTTTCTCTGTCATACAAGGATATGTGCCCTCAAAATGAGTGGCTTGTCTCTGCACGATATGTTCTGCAACAGGAACTCTCACTCAAAATGGACCTCTTATCAGCATGACATAATCTCACATGAAGCAAAAAAAATA
Organism: Pinus albicaulis; assembly: GCA_034641835.2. NCBI lineage: Eukaryota > Viridiplantae > Streptophyta > Pinopsida > Pinales > Pinaceae > Pinus > Pinus albicaulis. The sequence goes on along the minus strand of CM076571.1, from coordinate 842,915,948 downwards.
TCCCGCAACATGCATCAAGCAAGGATCTAGAAATCATAATACATCTCACAACAAAAAGAGGCACATGATCAAAATACATATACCTCAACCCTTGAAGTTGGTTGAAGAAGCGGATGCTCAGCTGCTGAATCTAGCTGCACCATCGAATTTGTGGCGTCGAGGGGCATAAAATCAATTGACCACACTTGAGAATCTGACATCGAAACTCCAATTTGGAAAATGGTTGAAAAATGGGAAGCTCTGCTGCTAAAACCGACATCGTCATTGGATTCCTGTCGCCGAGAGGTGTAAAATCAACATAAATTTTGTCCAATTATGACTCCTACAACTTCGAGGCCTCAAGGAATCCTTTAATGCTCCCCCAAGATTATTGGGGTATGGTTCCACATCTCTTTGGGGTCGTGGTTCCCCACTCCTGCTCCGCTGGTACGCCCTCCTGCCTCGTGCAAATGAAAATTTTGGATTTAAATAACAATACACCAGCAGATTTGACAAAGCCGTGGCCGTTTTCCTACCGACTAAGTCAAGCGGGTGATGTGGAGATGGGTCAAGTTCAAACCTCGCCCACTCCATATTTTAGCATATAGTTTGAACGAATTAAGATTTGGCGTTATTTTTTGGACCGTCGTTGAACTTTTTTGGTTGTATTGTTTTGGGTTGTGGTTGGTTGGGCCACCCGTGGAGTGGGTCGGCCTACGTGGTTGAGCGGGTTCAATTCCCGTCATCACATAAGTATGGCCATATATGGTGGGGTGTGGGTCGGGTCCACTGGAGGTGGCCCGCTCACCACCCATTTGTGGTGGTTCTATCATGTGGTTCGGCGGGGGTCATGGCTCTCCGACCCAAAATATTTTAATTTTTTGCTTTAATATGGTTCGACGGGGGTGGCATGGGTCATGGCCCGCCACCTCTTATTTTTAATATTTTTTTGTTTTTAAACAATAATGGTCATTTTTAAATTTTCCAAAATAAGGGTTATTGGGCAATTTAACGAGGCCACAATTTCGCCCTTTTGTGGGAGCTAAGTTCCTTGCCAGTTAACGGTGAATTTGTGGGACACTTAAACTTAGCCCACTGCCCAAATTTTTCCAAAAATTTGACTCGCTCTAACTTATCCATACAGGCTCGGATTGGATATCTGTTGACACCGTTGGAATCAGGATGACAAGCACTTCAAGTTCGAGATAAAGCCGACCACTTTGAATTTTGACCATTTCTGAGCCCTCTTGGTCTCCTGAGGTCCAGACACCTGGATCAATCCCCCCCATTGAGGAGCTTTTGGTACACCAAAAGCATGAACATAATCTGCAATTGCTTTGTACCTTTTTGCACCACAATTGTCTTGAAAGGTAACCCTTCATTCTCCTTCACCTTTGTCCTTCGGAGCCATAAGAGATGAGTTGACACCTGCATCCTCTACAAACCTGTAGTACAATATTTTGCAAATTACATGCTTAACTGAGTGACCAATCTATGACCCAGGCATTCCCCACACTTGCCATGATTTTATAACCATACTCTATGGTCAATTTTACATCAAATGGAATCAATACCCCAGCTATCTATACAAGGCCAAAATATCATTGTTGCTTCATAAGTGATGGAAAACACATCATCAATTTTACACTTTAAATTGGAACATATGATTTACAAAGTAAGGCCATGACACTCTACCACACCTAGAAAAACCATCTCTCACTTATCAAAGTGAATGGGTCATATCTCTGTGGTGCATTTTCTTGTCTAACAATTGTTTCAACCGGTCACTACACTGATGCTTTGTCCCTAAGGCGCTGCTTTGGATGGAGCCTCTAACACATGGCTCTTTGATGGCCACTTCTGTCACAATTACTGCAATGATTCTTCTTCCTCCAAACCTACTTTACCTTCTTCTTTTCATGCGGTGGAGAATGCCTTTCACGCCTCATCCTCTTTTGTGCTACCATTCTTTTCCAACAACTAAAAAACACATGGTTATGTAATCCACAAAAACTACATGTTTTTCGATGCCATGATTTATGTTCATTATTAGCGACATGCTTGTAATAAAAATAAACACTAGAATATCGAGACTTGTTATACCTTTCTTGTTGGTCTCTGGTGAAAAGAGCTTGCCTCAGCTCTTTCTCTGCAATGTGTGTTGTCATAGGATGATGGTGAAGTGTTCAAATCATTATCTTTCCCCAATGGTTTCAACCATGCATTGGAATCTTCTGACACCTTCGAGCACTGTCCTTTAGTGTATCCCAAACCTGCTAATCGAGGTCTTTGCATGACCTCCAATAGATGAATCATGCCTTGGCCATTAACACCAAGTCCTCCTCCTTTGTATCCAATCTTGGTGAGGAGTCTCATGCCAGTTCCTGTAATGGGTATCTCCACATTTCCCACATAAATGATAGCATGTGAAGTTGAAACTGAAGAAACATCAACATAGTTTACCTCAGATGTCGACTCAGATACAGGTGATGATGGCTTATTCAAGCCTTTGTTGCACTTCAACTCCTCAAAGCCCTCTTCTGCGGCTCGCAACTGAAGTTCTAACTTCTACTTTTCTTCTTTCTCTTCTTAGAGAAGCCTCCTTAATTCAACATCCTTTGTTTGAAGGCTATGGTAGTTGTGCTTCAGTTCTTCCAAGGCTACCTCTGTGGCTTGCAACTAAAGTTTCACTATCTTCTGATCCTCTTTCTCCTCTCGTAGAAGAAATTTCAATTCAGCGTTATCTGCTTGAAGGCTATGGTTGATCTCCTCATTCGAAAGATGAGAAGACGGTGAGGGAAATGAATATTCACTGGAAGATGTGGATGAAGCATCACTTTCTGCTTCTTCTTTCTCCCGTATTTCATGAGCTTCATACATCATGTCCACCATTTTGGAAATCCTGAGCATGGCATCATACATGTCTTTTCCATCCTCCATTATTGCACGTTCAATCATTGTTCACGCTTGCAATTTTCATCAGCAAGAAGATCGCTCTGATACCACTTGATCTGGGTCTGTTAGCCACTGGATTTACCCATGATATTTTACTTCTGTGATGTTGTTAGAATTTCATTTTAAAAGAGCATAAAATAAAAAATATGCATGCTTAAGCAAGAGGAAACAAGACAACCATCAGCAACATAAAAACATGAGACGTTGATAATGGAGTTCAAATAGTGTGGGCTATGTCTCCGAGCCCGGTGTCAAAATGGGGTAGGCCGCTTCATATAGTGCTAGAAGATGTGATGTACTTGGATGATGTTCTTTGTCATATAAGGAGATGTGCCCTCAACATGAGTGGCTTGTCTCTCCATGAGACGTTCCGCTACAAGAACTCTCACTCACAATGGACCTCCTATCAGCATGACATAATCTCACATGAAGGAAAACAAAGATCCAGCAACATGCATCAAGAAAGGATGTAGAAATCATAATACATCTCACAACAAAAAGAGGAACATGATCAAACTGCATATAGCTCAACCCCTGAATTTGGTTGTAGAAGTGGATGCGCAGCTGTTGAATTCAGATGCATCATCGAATTCGTGGTGTCGAGGGGCATAGAATCGACTGAACACACTTGAGAATCTGACATCGTTACTCCAATCTAGAAATTGGCCGAAAAATGGGAAGCTTTGTTGTTGAAACAGACATCATCGTCAGATTCTTTTCATTGAGAGGTGTAAACTCGACATAAAGTTTGTTGAATTTTGACTCCTACAACTTCGTGGCCTCGAGGAATCTTTTGATGCTCCACCAAGATTCATGGGGCATGGTTCCACGTCTCTGTGGGGTCGTGGTTCTGCACTCCTGGTCTGCTGGTCCACCCTCTTGCCCCGTGAAAATGAATTTTTTGGGTTTAAATAACAATACACTGGCAGATTTGATAAAGCCATGGTCGTTGGCCTAGCAGCTAAGTCGAGTAGGTGACGTGGAGGCAGGTCAGGGTCAAACCCCACTTGCTCCATATTTTAGCATATATTTTGAATGAATTAAGATTTGGCGTGATTTTTTGGACCGTCATTGAATTTTGTTTGGTTGTATTGTTTTTTATTATGGTTGGTTGGGCTGCCCGTGGAGTGGTTCAGCCTGCGTTGCCAGGTGGGTTCAATTCCCGTCGCCACATATGTATGGCCATATATGGTGAGGCCTAGGCTGGGTCCTCTGGAGGTGGCTTGCCCACAGTCCATTTATGGTGGTTCTACCGTGGGGATTGGCGGGGGTCATGGCTTGCCGACCCAAAATATTTTAATTTTTTGTTGCAATATGGTCCGAAGGGGCTAGCAGGGGTCGTGGCTCGCCACCCCTTGTTTTTAATATTTTTTTTTTTAAACAATAATGGTCATTTTTTAATTTTTCCAAAATAAGGGTTACTAGTAAATTTAACGAGGCCACAATTTCGACCATTTTTGGGAGCCTAGTTCCTTTCCAGTTGACGATGAATTTGTGGGACACTTAAGCCTGGCCCACTGCCCAACTTTGACCAAAATTTTGACTCGCTCTAACTTCTCCATACGGGCTCGGATTGGAGATCCATTCACATCCTTCGAATCAGGATGACGAGCACTTTAACCTAAACCTAGTTCTAGAACAATCCGACCACTTTGAATGTTGACCCTTTCTGAGCCCTCTTGGTCTCCTCGGGGTGTCTGGAGCCACCTGGATCACTTCCAACATTAGATCATTCAACTAATGAACAACCCATATTGACTACGAAATTACAATATTTTATAAGGAAATTTTTCATATATTTTTAGCTTCAGGGGCATTGCCCTTTAACCCCAAGCTCCAAGAAGAATATAATCAAGCTCCACACTCAACAATATCCCACTTAGAGACTAATTATATAAACTCCATCATTGCTTCACTTGCTGGAAAATGGCTCCAATTGGACCTGGTTGTTTCTCACCTTCACCATCATACTTGAAGACCAATTGAAACTGAGCAGAATTAGTTTCTCCTTGGTTACAACTTTTGTTAAAATTTTTGCATGATTTTTACTAGTGTGTATCTTTTCCAGATTTAATTGTCCATCTTCCAACACTGACCATATGAAATGGTACTTGAGTTGTATATGTTTAGTATTGGAATAAAATGTTGATTTATTTGCAAGATGAATGGCACTTTAGCTGTCACTGTATAACATTCCCATCTCCTACTTCTTACCCAATTCATCCATAAAATTTGTAACCATATCATTTCTTTACTAGCCTCTATAGCAACAACATAATTTTCTTCCATCGTTGAAAGTGCAACAACACTTTGCATTTTTGAAATCCAACTTACAGTTGTTCCACCTATAGTAAACACATACCCTGTGGTGCTCCTCCTGTAATTCCTATCACCTGCCATATCTGCATCAACATATCCCTATAGAGAAATGTTTGAACCACCAAAGCATAATGCTTTATTTTTGGTACCTCTCAAATACTTGAGAATCCATTTCACTGCCATCCAATGTTATTTTCCTGGATTGTTCATGTACCTGCTTACAACTCTCACTCCATGTGCAATATCAGGCCTTGTGTTGACCATTTCATACTTTAATCTTCCAATTGGTGATGAATATGGAACTTTAGACATATAACCCATCTCTTCTTGGGTCTTGGGACACATATCCTTACTTAGTTTGAAATGGCTAGCCAAAGGTCTACTAATTGGTTTTGCATTCTACATATTAAGTCTTTCCAACACCTTTTGTATGTACTCACTCTGAAACAACATTAATTTGTGATTTTTCTTGTCTATAGTTATTATCATGCCAAGGATTTGTTTTGCATCACCCAAATCCTTCATTGCAAATGAATTTCCAATTTTACTTTGAACACATTTATTTCCTGCATGTTAAACCCTGCAACAAGCATTTCATCTACATAAAATATAAATATAATATAGTTTCCATCATTTTTATTTTTAATATAAACAAAATTTTAGAGTGAAATCTAATATAAACTTGTTCAGACATATACCTATCAAATTTTAGATACCACTCCCTTGGAGTCTTTTTTAGGCCATACAATCTCTTTTTAAACCTACCCACTAATTTATCCTTCCCTTTGACCTCATACCCTTGTGGCTCCTGCATATTTATATATCTTCCTCCAAATCCCCATGGAGAAAGGTTGTCTTTACATCTAATTGTTCAAGATGCAAATCTTCTGCTACCTTTAGACTTAAATAATTTTGATTGAACTCAATTCAACAACATGAGGAAAATTTTCATCAAATTTTATACGTTTCTTTTGTGTAAACCCCTTCAAAACAAGTCTAGCATTATACCTATTTCTAAATCCATCTTCTTATGTATAATTCTAACTTATGTACACGCACAGTACCTGGAAAACATAGACCTGAAGAAAGGGAAATCAATTGGATCAAAGCATAAGGAGAAAAAAACTCTTCTAATGATGGGAATAAGAAGTTGAAAGGTGTAAAATATAAAAATATGGTAGCCATGACACATTAGTGCAAATATACCAACAACCATTCTAACATTGACATCCATATAGAGGAAAAGTGTTGGAGGTTGCATCCAGAGCTTAAGAATAAGAATCTCATGGCTATTGATTCGAGCAACCAAGTTGAAAGCAGCTAGGATGTGGATGAAAATATCATGTGTACGTCAATACAGAATGAGGTGAATCTAAGTAGCCTTTAGCGATAGGAAGAGAAATAAATGACCAAACTCTTCCATATAAATATATAGGTCAAGATGACAAAAAATTAGGATTATAGGAAAATATCATTGCAGTAGAGTTTCTCAAGAAGTTGTGGTTGGAAGTCCATGATCATCCCAGCCCATATCCATTGGGATGGGTAAATAAGAATGTAGAGTTGAAGGTAAGAAAATAGTGCAAAATTATATTTTCTATTAGTGTTGATTTTATTGATGAAGTAGAAGTAGATGTGCTTCCCCATGATGTATGTAGAGTCATGTTTGGGATTCCCTACATGTACATGCGAGATGAAATATTCATTCGAAGAACCAAACGCTATCGGCTCGTTAAGGATGTAAAATATCTCACCATCAATGCACAAAAAGACAGGTTAAAACGAACCAAGACAAAAAATTGATTAGTTTTAGTAAAAGTATGCTTTGTTGTTTTTCAGAGAAAAACAAATTTGTAGAAGAGTCAGTAAGAGGCAAAGCATCCCTAAAGGGGTGTACAAAGAAATGAAAAAAATAAATAGAAGATTTGCTACATGCATATAAGGACATGTTCTGGGAATCTAAAGGGTTACCACATAGAGGGAAGTGGAGCACGAGATCTAGTTATTTCTTGACTCCCCATTTCCAAACATTGGGCTATAGAGGTAGTGTATTATAGAAGTAATTGAGGTGAATAAATAGTTGCAGTGACTATTGGAACAAGGTTTCATTCGATTGAGTACATCACCATGTGGGTCACCCATCATCATTGTGCCAAATAAGGATGGGACTTCGCGAATGTGTATAGATTATAGTGCGTTGAAAAAAAAAACACTCAAGAATAGGTACCCCTACCTAGGATAGATGATCTATTGGATCAGTTGCAAAAAGAGAAATACTTCACCAATCTATACTTAAAGTATGGATATCACTAGGTTCGAGTTAGGGAAGAAGATACTTGGAAGATCACCTTCAAAACTAAGCAAGGTTTGTATGAGTGGTTATTCATTCCATTTTGCCTATTCAATGCATCAACTATGTTTATGAGATAAATGAATGATGTATTGATTCCTTTTATAGATTCATTTGTTATTGTTTATTTGGATGATAGACTGGTATATAGTTCTATCTCAGAGGAGCACATCTCACATTTGATGCGGGTGTTTGAGACATTAAAGAAGCACCAATTGCTAGAAAATCTCAAGAAGTGTGAGTTTGCACAATAGTATTTAGTGTATTTGGGGTATGTGATATGTGGAGGAGAGCTAAATATATATCATGCCAAGATGGAGTCCATCATGAAATTGTCAGTATCTACTAATGTTTCTGAGTTCATTAGTTTCATTGCGAGAGAAAAATACTTGAGGAAATTCATAGCCTCATTTTTAGTGGTAGCAGATCCACTCCACACTATAACAGTAAGTGGAAATATTTCACAGTGGGGAAAGAGTCAGCTGAGGGACTTCGAGGAGATAAATAAAAACATTAGTCAAACACCATTTATGGCATTTCAAAACTTGCAAAAACCCTTTGAAGTGGAGACATATGCAGATGGGTATAACGTGCTAGCGGTTTTGATGTATGGATGAGGCTTGTATGCTACCATTCTAAAGTATTTCATGGGGAAATTATTAACTACCCTACCTATGACAAGGAGCTCTATGCCCTGGTGCATGTTTTGAATAATTGGCAGCACTATCATATGGGAAAGGAGACAATAATCCATACAAATCACCAACTGCTATAGTACCTATGGGCCCAGATTAAGCTACAAGAGACCATGCATTACAACTGGATGGGGTTTGTTCAGTAATTTCATTTAGTAATTAATTACAAGAAGGGAAACAAAAGCAATTTTTCCAGCATTATTTCAAGGCCACCCACATCAATGATAAAATTTTTGGGAAATATGATGCACATGGATCCGTTCACCCATGATGCACACAAAGAGGCATATTCAAAGGGTGAGAACTTTAGGGATGTGTTTTAAAAGTTTCAAATCCAAATTCAGGTGGATTACTTTGATAAAACCATTGACTACCATCTCCAGGATGGGTTACTCTATAGGTTGGATAAGTTATGCATTCCTAAATGTGAGTGATTGCAGATGATTAGAAAGGCTCACACCTCAAAAGTTATAGGGAACTTTGGTGTAGCAAAGAAAATTCCCAACTTGCATAGGTATGTGTATTGGCGCAAGATGCAAGAATAGGTAGATAGGTTCATAAGTGGATGCATGCTTTTTTGTACCAACAAACCTAGCAATAAGATACAGGGTCTATATTATCCATTACCTGCACCCACTCATCCTTGAGAGAGTGTTTCCATGGAGTTTATGGGAGGCTAACCAACAACCAATATTGTACATGACTACCTTTTTTTGGTAGTTGATAGGTTCAACATGATGTGTGTTATGATACCCTATAAAAATACCATCAGTGGACAAGAAGTAGAAAACTTGTTCTTTGGACAAGTCTGGGTGCACTTTGGGATACCAAGGAGCATCGTTTCAGATAGGGACACACGATTTATCAATGAATTATATACTATATCATTGGACAATATGGAAAAAAAGTTGAAGATATCTACAACATTCCATCCATAGACAAATGGGAAAACAGAAGTAGTCAACAAGACTTTGGTGCAACTTCTGAGGGGATAAAACTAGAAGCATATGAAGACCTACGATGAAAATATGGTATGTATACAACATTATTACAATAGATAAATCCATACTTCTACTGCAAAGTCCCCATTTGCAACTTGTTATGGATATTTTCCACCTTCACCTTTGGACATTTCTTATGGGAAACAAGGCATGAGGGAATATCTTCCAGGAAATGCCTTGAGAGCTGAAACATCTATAGAGAAGATCAAGAAGAACCATATACAGGTACAAGAGACACTACAAAAGTCACAAGAGAAATAGAAGGTCATGCAATATCATCATATAATAGAGAAATCATTCAAGGTGGGAGACAAAGTATGGATACAGTTGAATAAGGAGAGGTTATAGGGGCTTGGTAAGAAAATCAAGGATCTGCGGTATGGTCCTTTCGAGATAATGGAAAAGGTGGTTGATAATGCTTATCAACTTAATTTAGCACCATAAATGTGCATTTACTCAATTATTAATGTAGATAATATGAAATTCTATGAGCCTTCCATAATAGATCAACTTCTAGGAAAAAGGTAAACGATACACACGAGAGAAGGTAGAGAAAAAATTTCCTCACCTCATTCAATAAAAAAATTTCGAACAAAATTCTCCAAAAATGGGGAGGTGAGATCTATATTGGATCATTATATTGTTTTTCATCCATCTTGATGCTTTTAGAATTAGCTCACATTACAGGAGGGACCTGATTTGGTATATTGGGGTGTGAAACCTTTTAGGAGCATTTTGAGGCATAAAATGATGTTTTTTATGGGTAATTTTTTTTTCTGTAGTGCAACACCATTTGTTTCCTATTCTATACACAAATAAATTTCCAACAATGCAAGAATCTCATCAATCAGAGTTTGTATGCGAAAATTATGCCACTCAGAAGTTAGCCTTCCTCTTTTCACAACCATAATTCAAGACTGCCATGTCAACCCCCATAATTCATGGAAAATTAGTTATACACATTATTATGATGAAGAAGACTCTAGAAGAGCATATATTGTAACTTTGGTTAAGATTTGATGTACGAAAACCTAACCACTAATAGGCTATCGGGTTGTGTTATAATTGGGCCACTAGGAGGAAAAGGGGTTCCATTCTTTCAAGTGCATTCATTCCATAGTTGCGAAAAAATAACCAAGAGGTATAGGAGAAAGAGCAAACATAGAGGATTTGTGCACTGCAGTATCCCATGTGCCACATGTCGTACTTGTTTTTACTCACAACCATTTTTCCATTTAGAGAAAGAGAGCAAAGCAACCTCACATTCCAACTAGGTTTTTCTCTCGAAAGGGTTTTCAAGGTCATATCACGTGTTAAATGTGTTTTTGAGCTTTTATTTCATCATTCTCTACTTCTTGAATAATTTTAATTCGCATCCATATGATATTGACAATAATCTACAGATATATAAATCTAAAGAGATATATAGCTACAATATTGTATATTTTTGGAATTTTTAAGTATAATTTTATCAAATCTGTTGTGACAAACTATTTAGTGGAACATCCACAATATTTTATTGATCATGTTCTTTGTCAGAATCTGATATTTTTGAAACATGATATATCTTTGTGCTCGCCATCCCATCTTATTTTCCAACCATCGCCTCATGATGTTCCTCTACATGGATCAATTTTATTTCTGAGTTGTTTTGCATATGAGGTGCATGTCCATCATGAACTTGGGTATTCCTATATTCTTTCTTTGGAAATTCCTCCTTGGTTTCTTCTTATTCTTCCTATTAAAATATAGGATTAGAAATTTTCCAAAAAATTTATTAGTGGCCTACACTTTTTTTTTAGGTGGATTTTTTTCCAAGGGGCATGAGTCCTTAATATGTCCCATTTGAAAACATGTGCAAGATCTGAATGTTGTGTTTTCATAGTCAAAAATTTGAATCCATTTGAAGGATTTATGTTTCATCCATATGTGGTCAGGTAGACCCTTTCTTAGGTATATTTCTACACATATATAGGTAAAGGTGAATAAACATTTCTCTATTATTTCAACATCCATCTTTTCAAATGAACCCAAACTATGCCCAACACCCTCTAGAACCTTACGGTGCAAAAAGGGAAGAGGGATGTTTGGAAACCTTACCTAAATTGCCATCTTTGTTACCTCCATTGTTGAAGAATCAAACACTAGAAACCAAGGGGTGATGAAAATCCTTGCTCTTCCCGAGAGTCAAGGCCCTTCCTTCAAAAATTTATCCAAATTTTCTTGGGAATTGAACTAAACAATGAAAAAATGTTTTGAATAGAGGTAGATATCACGATTTTTGTACCATGTCATAAATCCATTGATGTAAACCTTCATACTTGGGCCAAAAAGAATTAAATATACAAATAATAGCCTTTTATTGAAGAACCAAAAACAGTTTTTTTACCACATTTAGATTGACTTCCATAGTTGGCACTTGTTACGATTGTTCAACAATATAAGGTCCTAGACTTGACTGTGGTTGTTCCATTGTGACAGGACATTTTCTCCAAGTCATATCATCATAAGAAAAAAAAATTGTTTGGTTCCTAGGGCCCAAAGCACCTCCACACAACCTCAAAAGAAATACAATAGTGGAGTTCCTAGTTACTTCATAATCACACATATGAGAAAAAAGTTGCAGTTGATTCTCTTCACATAAAATTTGTTGCATGGTTATTGGGATCCCTAGCAATTTCTCTAGGATTTTCATTATATTTTCCCCATAATATTCTATCGAGACTCAAATTTGGATCAATGTCTTGCTCATATCCTTTACAAAAATCTGGAAAATTTTCACCTTGTTCTAATCAACCTCGACCAAATCTGGTTCTTTTGTGTTTCCAACCAACCTTGATGGAGGAGAACTAGGGATATTTTGGATTATATTTGATATCATTCGATGGTAACAGAGCAAGAAATCATGAATATTTTAACATTCAATCCTTAAGAGACACGAAGAGGTAAAAATAAAGAATTATGTCCCATAAGCTTGAATGAGGATTAAAAAAACTAAACAATCAATTAGATAACCTTATAGCTGGGCATAAAAATCATAATTCTTCCCAAACATAAGTGACCGACCCCTCTCCACGAAATCAGATGATAGAATCAAAAGATGGTGAGAGGAAGGAGGCAGAAATGAAATTGTTATACGAATCGCCTCGAGTTGCCATTGACTAGTGAAGTAGGTGCTTTTGAAACCTACATACCTTTGAGCATACCCAAAATGAACCTGAACCCTCTCCACGCCACTGACATAATACAAAACAGAGGGGCATGATCATAATGGAGGTAGAATCCAAACCACCATGGGAAAACCCTGAAGCCACTGTAGATCATCTAAGGAAAAACTAAAGAAAAATCCACACAATCCAATGTGAAAGTGATGGTGGAGGGATCCCGCTAAATAAAAATAATATGGAGGTTCAAATAGCTTAAGCAGAAAGCCTATCGAGTGTCCCCTCACCAAAAACTACAATCTCCATCGGTCCCATCTCAGTTCAACACAATGATATTTAGTCCAATGAAATGAGATTCATACTTATTTACTTCCAAATGAAACAATTTAAATGTTATATACATACATACATACATACATATATATATATATATATATATTTCATTGTTTAAGATTCACATGAATTACCTTTTACTTGTATAATAGTTAATCTTCCTTATTTTCCTTTCTCAACATTTTTAATGGGCTCTATTATGAGTGATATTTTGTTGGGTCTACAATCATTTAAGATGCTTCACCATCCACAAAAACCAAAATCCATTTTTGGTTGTTCACTACGAGATCAAACGAGTCAAACCGTTCTTCATGATTCTTTATCTTTAACAAAGCGCATATTGTGGGTTCCTAAAGATTATATCACACTACACAAATTAGAAATATGTGTTGGGCCTAAAGACCTACAACACGGTGCTTACAAACTCATGGTATTGAGTTAATGTGTACACTATGAGATTGGTATGTGAATTGGTCCCTCCTATAACTGACTTAACATACACCTACACCTTAAGGTTATTCACATGCCTATTTTACCTTCAATTCCTCTTTGTAAATTGTCTTGGAACATTCTTTCCATCCATCATTGTCTTTTTGGTACACACTTCCATTAGCAGCACATCTTGATCTAATTTTTCTTCCACCTCTTCTATGCTTTGGTTATTTGCACCTATGATCTCCAAAAGATCCATAAGGACCTATTACAACCTTGAAGGATATTTTCTTCATTATAAGGTATCTCCATAGACATAGTTCCACTTATACTTTCAATGATTTAACCCTTTAAAGTTGAGGGAGTTTAAGGGAGATATCATCCTTGTTAGTGAAATTTAGTTTTTCTACTCAAGATTTTCATTAGTATATCTTTTTTGGTAGTACATATAGTTTTAGTTACATATAGATATATTTTTGTATTAAAAATTAGTTATAAGCATTGTTTCGTTGAAAATTTTAATTTTGGTTATTAATAAAGTGTGAATTGCAAGTCCCAATAGAAATTTTAGGCTATTTTTCAATTTTTTAAATACCATCTCTAAGGTTATGGTTAAAAATAATTTTGAAAATAAAATGTTTCCCTTCCTTGTTTACCCTTTATTTCAATGCGGAGCAAATTTACTTCCGAACATTTTTGGAGACATTTGAGGTTGTGTATAAATTGGAGGTTAAAGAAATAAACCTTGATTGAATCAAACAAGCTATAATGCAATAGATCATGATATGTAAATGAAAGAATACAATAGTAGAATGTAAAATCTATCAAATATTTAAAAATGCCAACTTCTTAACCATGGAAAATGATTCACCAATATGAAAAACCAATAAATTTATATTTCCTCACTTCATCCAAGAATTTAATGCAATGAGGAAAATTTTATTACCATTTCCATGAAGAATAAATCTTGATTTTATCAAATTTTATGTCCATAAATAAAGGCTTATATACTTTGTGCACAAAATTAGGTATCAAGGATTATTAATAGCACACGGGTGATAATTACTACACTAGATTATAAATATATATCCAAAAGAAACTATCTTATTTGGATTTTTATTTGATGGGATTGTGTTCTATAAATTGTCATGGACAATCCCTTGGACATTTATCACAATAGATAATGATACTGCAAAAATAACAAGGTTATATTCTACATAAAATTGTTTACTTATGATCAATATGTAATATTATAAAAATATTGTGTTTGATACTAGCACTTAAGAAAAATAAGAGAAATTTTATAGTGATAAAAACTTTAGGGTAAAATTGAGGTCTAAAATGGGACTACTAAAAAATATAATAAAATAAGAGTGAAAATAACAAAATAAAAGCTAGGAATTTTAGAAGGAGAGAAAGAAAAATGTTTCTTTTTCATATATTTTGAATTTATTTCCTTATAAGTTTATTTTAAATATTATGTGGTGTTCCTATTGGATGAGGAAGTAAACTCTACATCCAATGTGTACCTAAAATTTATATTTTCAATGAACTTATCATAAGATAAATTGAAAACAATAAAAATAAAAATAAAACATGATTCTAGGAGTGGACTCTCATTGGATGGGGAATTAAAATATACATTCAATTTGTACCCAATAAACATATTACAGTATAAATTGAAAATGGATTAAATACATGTTTTTCAATAAGCCTATCATGGAATACACTAAAAATGAAATGGGAAAATGCATGAAAAAACATATTTCTAGAAATAATATTTTACAACCATCTCTAGCGCCCATAAGATTTTAGTAAAGGACATGATAACAAAATTCCTAAACTTCCTTCTTATAGTGGTACTCACTTTTACATGGAGGAAATCCTTTTAACTAAACTTACTAAAGTTTATGTAGTGTTGTTAAGTTGTTCTAACTTCTTCCACAAACCCTTGTGTTAACAATGCTCAACAATGTGATGTTAAGCTATCTATGGTAAGACCACCCTAATTTTCCTCATTAAGCATGGAGGTACCATAGAGTTTTAGAGTTTTCACACTCATTATTCAATCCTTGTACACATGTAAGTAGACTAACTATAAGAAATAAATTGCTACTTATTCTAACACTTAGGATCATATCTCAAAGACTTGATTTCCTCATTGGGTTAGTTCGTCATCTCTTTATTCAATGCAATTAGACTATATTTCCTAAAATTTATGTTGGGAATGCATGGTATTGTACTTAATATATGATTTATTCATAGATTCATATACTTGTAAATGGCTATGCTAAAAACTTTAATTCATTCCTAACACCACAAGGTACTATGGATAAGGGAGAGTGAACCATTGATACAAACTTGGGTGTTATCATTTCCATTGTAAGATACAATTAAAGGAACGAGAGGAGATTGAGAAAGGAAAGAACATATTCATCACAAATATAGGTGAAGGGACATTGCTACATGTCATTGTTAACAACACCAACCATAAGAATATTTTCTTCATATGGTTTGTCAAGAAGATAAATCTACAATTAAAGTTGCACCCTTAAGTATACACCATTATTTATAGATTCAAGAATGGGACATTTGTGCCAATGAATAATGTTTTTTTATAAGTAAAATTTGACACTTTAAGTTACTTTCTTAAAAATTTACATAGCACAAAATTGCAGTTATTGGTGTGCCCGAACGGAAACTAGACCAATAGCACAAGTTCAATATTTTTAGGTTGTGTAGACCATGCTTAACTAGGATGTCCAATAAGTAGAAAGACAAATGTTGGGAGAGCATGTCAAGTTACATACAAATAACACATGGAATCATATGGAGCCAATGCATAATGTTGCTTATAATTTGATATCATTGTTAATCCATGAATTGGTTTACATTATATAGTGAAATGTGATGATGAAAATTTGACATTTTATATAGTTTTAAAATTGAAACTTCAAAAATCATTTATACTTTATAAATTTTTAAGTGCAATATTTAAATAAATAAATAATAGAACATTGTGTTGTTTTTATAACAAAATTAGTCTTAAAAAATATTAATATCATTTAGTATGTTAAATTTACATTTAATTAAATAATGTTTTTATAATTTTATGAAATTAAGAATTAAAACAATATTTTATTAATAAAAACAATTAATTAATAATTAATCTAATTAAAAATAAAAATATCCAAATCCAAATAATTATATATAAATTGATATTTGAAAATGTTAAAAATATACATCATAAAACTATTATTATAAAAAGATATGTTATTATTATTTGAGAAAAAATAATAAAATATTAATATGTTGAAAATCTTATTTTAATTTTGAATTCAATTTAAATATTTTTGTTTTATTATTAGGTAATTTGAGTCTTGAGATGAGTGGATCACTTAATGTGTGGGTTAATTAATTGTTACCCAAGGGAATATAAGCTATCAAAATCACTCGAGGATCACATCCACCTCGGCCACACCAACCCTTAGCATGGCTAGATATTTGCCCACGAAATTTCAAATCGATGACCTTTTCACCACATAGTGCCTTAACATAACACCATGTCACTGTATATTAGATGCCTCAGGGGTGAATTCAATTTAAACATTAAATTTATTTATAAAACTATAAAAAAAATCATAAAATTATTTATAAAAAATTGTGTTATTAAAGTTCCAAGGGGGCATCTCAATTGGTGATCGTCATGTTATGAAGTATTGCGTAAACAAAGAGATCCATGGTTCAACTCCCACTGGACTAACTCAATATTATCCCAACCTAGATGTTTATTTGTGTGTGTGTGTGTGGAAAGCTTATCTCACAATATACACTCCATCAAATATCAATATGTTGAAAACATAATGTTAATTATGAATTTAAATTAAATATTAAACTTATTTATAATTTAATAAATATTATAAATGAGGACATTGATTATCCAAAATAATTAATCAATTTTAAGATTGTTAAACACTTTCATCATTTGGCATTAACAATTTAATAACTAGCACAACCACATTGGTAAATGTGGTTAATATACACTGATCAACATCATTTTCATGCACTAATTGGCATGTAAAATGTGGAAAATGTCATTGATCGATGTATATCAACAAAATTTAATAATGTGGATATGCTAGTTATAGCCAATGTGCATGGGAAGATTAGTAGGCAATGGTTGATTATGGTTTTTTCTAGCGAAATATATTCAAGTTATGGTTGACGATGGTTTATTATCGTTAACATATAATTGGCTATGGATGACCATGCTTGTCCGCATCAAACTATACCATGATACATTATGATTGACAATAATTTACCACAATTGACCATGGTTGTCCATTTTTTATCATGGTTGATGATGAATCACTATGGTTGGGTATGATGATGATGGTTTTCCCATGTTGACCTTGGGTGAACATGGTTTGAAAATTTTGGCCACAATTGAGTATTTACTATGATCGATTATGATTGAAAATGGTTAACCATGATTGACCATGGTTTTCCATGTTTGATCATGGTTAACTATGGTTGGGCATGATGTTCATGATTTGACCATGGATGAACATCAATTGACATATTTGGCCATGGTTAACCATATTTTTCTATGATAGATTATGGTTTCCCTTGTTGAAAATGGTTGATCATGTTAGACTGTAGAGACCTTGGTTGACCATGTTTGACTATTTTAACCATGGTTAAGCATGGTTGTCCATCAAGAGATTGTAGAACATAGATTGTTCTAGGTGGGTTGTGGTTGACCAAAGATGACCATTGTTGATCATGGTTAACTATGGCTGACCACAATTTCCTATAGCTAACTTGGGTTGTGTGTTGTTGAACATGGGTGCCAATGATTGAAAATGTCTAACCATGTATCCATGTATGATCATTCTTGAGTTTGTTTAACCATGTTTGACCATAGTTGAGTTTGTTAAACATGGTTGAATCTGGTCAACATATGATCGATTGTGGGTGTACATGGTTGATCAAGGTTTTCATTGTTTACTATAGACTACTATGGTGAACCATGGTTGACCATGTTAAACCATGTTTCCCATGGGTGACCGTTATTAACCATATTATTGACCATGGAGATCATTATTGAAAATGGATTGACTATATTTGACCTTAGTTGACCATGGTTTCCCAAGTTGTCTATGATGTATGATGGTTGACTATTGCTAAATAAGGTTGATTGTGGTTTATTACAGTAGAGTATGGTCAATATATGGTTGATTAAGTTTGATAATTTTTAACTATGGATGATTATGTTTGATAATGGTTAAAAAGGGTTAACCATGCTTGAAAATGGTTGACGATAGTTGACCATGGTTGCAAATGTTGATGAGGATTGACCATGGTTTACCAAGGGTTGATGAGGATTAACCATAAGTGACCATGGTAGGCCATCATTGATACGTATTGGGAATGATCAATTATGGTTCACTATGGTTGACTATAACTGGACTTCTTGTCCATGTTTTACCATGGTTAGCTTGTTTAATGCCAAATGAGCTTGTAAGAGCGTGGTTGACTATGGTTGACTATGGTTAGCAATTAGTGAACATGGTTGACCATGGTTGGAAATGTTCAATAGCAAATGAATATGTTTACCATGTTGAATATGCTTGATAAAGTGGTTGATCATGGATGTACATGGATTATCATGTTGGCTATGGTTGATTATGGTGAACATGGCTGGCCATTTTTGAGTTTTTTCAATCATGGTTGACAAAGTTTGAGTAGGTTGACTATGGTTGATTATGGTTGATCATATTTTCTACATTGGATATGTTTATTATGGTTGAATTTGTTGAATGTGATGACTATTGTTGGCTATGTTATATATGTGATGATATTGACTATGGTAAACTATGTTGCAATGGTTAATCGTTGTGGCCATGATTAACCATTTTGACATTGAGAATTTACGGCCATGTTTGATCATGTTAACTATAATTGACCATGTTTGAATATGTTTGACAATAAGGATTTTTTGGAATCTAAGCTTCTGTGATCCATAATATAAATTAGTAGAAAATCTTTCGGTAAAAATCACATGTAAAAGAACGTGGTCGACGCGTTTCGAACCAACCAGTGTGGTTCATCATTAGGACTATGAGAGATCAGATCCAGACATTAAGTATAAATAGATGTAGAAATGGCTCAACTAGCCGTTAGGATAACGGCTAGTTTGACTAAGAAAAAGTAAATATTCCATTATTTATTTATTTAATCCATTAATTAATTTCTATTTCTTTATTTATTATTATTATTTTAATAAATTTTTACAACCTTTAATATATTTAAACATCTAATTGACCAATTCAATAATATAATGGTAAATAATTTAACCAATCTTGGTGCATATATGTAATTTTTTTTTTTATTTATTAAATTATATAATAATCAATTATTATTAATAATTAATAAATATATTTAATTCTTATCCATGTAATTTAACAAGGTATCAATTCAATAGTCAAACATGGAGTCAAACCAATTATAGAGAACAATAAATAAATAAATAAAATAAAATAAAATAAAATATAAATATAAATAAATAATAAATAATAAAAATAAATAAATAAAAACAAAAATAAAATATAAATACAAATTAATAAATAAAAATAGAAAAATTATTATTATTATTATTATTATTATTATTTTAAATAAATAAATAAAGTATAAAAATAAATAAATAAAATTAATTAATTAAATAAATAAATATAAATATAAATATAAATAAATAAATAAATAAGTTAAATTTTTTAATAAAAATAAATAAATAAAGTATAAATAAATAAAATTAATTAATTAAAAAAAATAATAATAATAATAAATATAAAAATAAATAAAAATAAAAATAAATAAATAAATAAATAAATACATAAATAAATCAAGAATATAAAGCAGGAATCCAGCACCTGTTGATATTCTAACCGTCGTCTCTATTGAGATTAAGGATTTTGTTAAAGTATATCAACCATGGTAAACCCATAGTACAATGTGTATGAAAGTAGCATATGTGAAATGTTATTTGACATATTGAAATGATATTTATTGTTGGTGACATTGTGAAATGTTTATTGTTGATCACATTGAGATAATGTTTATTTTTTATCACATTGCGACAATGTTGATCATTTGTAACATTATGGCATTGATCATCATGTTGCGACGTTGTTTATTGTTCATCACATTGCAACATCATTTATTATTCATCACATTGTAAATAATTTTAAAGTTATTAAACTTATATTTCATGCCGCATTGCAATGATATTTATTTTTCATCACATTGAGACATCATTTCATACTCTGCACCTAGCAACGATGTTGATTATTCATAATATTGTAAAATTGTTTGTTTTTCATCACATTGCAATGAAATTTATTATTTGTCACATTATGATGATGGATATTACTCGTCACATTGCAATGGTGTTTGTTGTTCGTCATATTGAAATGGTGCTTAACATTTGTCACATTGTGATGAAGTTTATGATTCATCACATTGCAGCATTATCTATTGTTCATCACATTGCAATGTCATTTGTTATTCAACACATTATGGCATCATTTATTGTTCTTCACATTCCAAACACCTTTAAAGTTATTAATTTTATATTGTTGGTCACATTGTGATGACCTTATTGTTCATCACATCGTAACATCATTTATTATTCTGTACATTGTGACAATGTTGATTATTCGTAACATTATGACAATGTTCATCATATTGTGACATTGTTTGGCACCAAATTGTAATGACATTTATTGTTTTTCATATTGTGATAACCTATATTATTCATCACATTGCAATGGTTTTTGTTGTTCATCACATTGAAATGACATTTGTTGTTCGTCACATGGTGATGACATTTAATATTCATCAGATTACGACGAAATTTATTATTCATCAAAATGCAACATTGTTTATTATTTTTCCTATTGCAACATAATTTGTTGTTTAACAAATTGTGATATTGTTAGTTGTTCATCACAATGCAAACAACTTTAAAGTTATTAAAGTTATATTGCGAACAATATGAAATTAAAGTAGTATAAAAACTCTATCCTACTACATTTATAAAAGTTATATTTAAAAAAGTAAATATTGAAACATTTATATATTAAATAATAATAATAAAACAATTTATATTAAATATTAATATTAAAATTAACATAAATATTTATATTAGCAACATTATTATTGTTAATAACTTTAATAAGATTAATACTAATACTATTATTAATAGCATTAACTTGAAATATTAATAACATCAATATTATCATTATTAATAATATTAATATTAATATTATAAATAATAATAAATAAATTAACAACACTAATAATATTCCTTATCCAAAAATAAAATTAGTATTAGTAATATTATTAATCATAATGCTAGTCACATTAATATACTAATAACATTAACAATATTGTTATTAACATGGTTGACCATAATCATCCATGGTCAAGTGGTCAATCATGGGAAATACATTGACCATGTATGCTCATGATTGACCATGTTTTCCCATGTTTTACCATTCCTGATAATGTTCAATATGCTAGATCATTGTCAGTTGTGGGTGGCCATGGTTGACTATATTCTCTATGGTTAAAGTTGATCTAATGATATGTTCATGAATATTATGTAGGGTAATGTTTGTCACATTGAGAAGTAGGGTTTCTTTGTGACATTGCAATATCAATTTATTACATTATTATTGTTATTATTAATGCTATTGTTATTGTGTCGAGATGCACTCTTGGGCTGAGTATAGAAAAAATGTTGTAATGTTTTGTCATGTAATGTAAACATTTTTAATTGGTACATAAAAGTAAAAATAAAACTTAAATTGAATTTTTAAAAATAAAATAAAATAAAAAGTATAATTATTAATTAAAACTTTTTGACTTAGTTAAATTTAAAAATAATAATAAGTATTATTATAAATAATAATTAAACTAACTTATATCCATTTATTTGATCCTTCTCGATGCTTGGTAGATAAGAAATTAAGATAGATTTAGTTTATTAATAACATTATTATTAATATTAAGATTAATTATTATATAGAATAATATTATTACATTAATAATGTATTTATATTATAATTAATGTATTAATGTAACATTATTAATTTTACTAATAGTGTTACTAATAATATTGTTGTTTTTATTATTATTAATACTAATATTATTGATATTTATATTGTTATTATTAGTATAATATTAATATTAATGTTAGTGTTACTATTTAAATGGGATTAATAACAATATTACAATATAATAGTGTGAGTATATTATATTAGAATAAAATGAACTATTATATCTAATTATATCACTATATCAATAATTAATATATTAATTTTATTTATCAATATTAATGTTAATACTATTTATATTAACAATGTTGATGTTATTAAAAATGTTAATAATGTTAATAAGATTAAATAAATGTTATTAATGTTAATATTATTATTTAAATTTTATTAATGACATTAATGTTATTATTTCTCAATGGGGTGTCGTAATCTGCACATGTGATCATCCAACTAAGGCCTCTTTTGAGTGCGTGTGTGGAAGGAGGAACAAAGGGATAGTTGTGTCCATTTGTCATTGAAGAGCACCACATGGTAGAGGATCCACCAAAAAGAGGTTCACTTGCTACTTGCATTGAATGAGCCTCACTCGAAATCTTACATGAGTAGTCACTCGTCTCATTGCATTCATTATATAATGAAGAAACTTGAGGAAACAAAGGCTACCAATGATGGCAATGCTAGTCCCAATGCATTCTTTGGTAATTTTATGGAGCAATCGATAATATTCCAATCACTATTGTTGTTTTATGGTTTTAAGGAATTGGTAATTCTAGGGAACAAGCAGGAAACAACTTTGTTTGTTTCCTGGGTGAAGCTAAGCAATCAGAAGAACTAGGCCCTCCTGATTTAGCCCCTTCCCTTCTTTGCATTTCATTCTCTTGTCCAAGGTTCTTTTTGTCGGTCCCTCTCATTCGTAGTGGGACCTTGCTAGCAACAAGGCTCTTCTAGTCATGAGGGAGCCACCTCTCCTTAGCATCATCAATTGGAATTCTAAAGTATATTTCCTACTAGTGATTTTTTGACATATCGCTTGTGGTTTGTCTTTCTATCATTTCTTGTTTATGGTTTGTTTTGTTAGCCCCTCTATTAATTTCAATTCCCTCTCAGAGAATAATCTTCAACACCAAATTCCCTGTCACCTCTTGCTCCTCCTGTTTTCCATGTTCACCCACCTTGCCCTTGACCTGGTTTTTATTGCCTCTTTGCTTGCTTGCATATTGTTATCCCCATAATTCTCATTGGGTTTATGCTCTCCCTTGAGTTTTCAATATTACATGCCAAAGGGCTCACTCGAGGAGGGGGTCTGGAGATCATGGTTCCCACAACAACACCCAAGCTCAAACCCAAGCCCATGCTTTGGCGAAAGATACGACCAACACATGGCATTGGTCATTCAACATGATATTTTTGACATTGAGGAGGAGGTGGTCAATGAAAGAGATGATGTATCATATTCATGGGTCGTGGTAAAGATGTCAAATTGGGTTCTAGATTTAGGCACCCCAAGAGCATGCCAAACCAGTGTCTACACATTATTTACCTATATTGGCACATGAAAAATATGTTGGGGAGGGCCTTATTTGAATGCAATGAAAGTAGAGATGAGTTGCTCCTCCACTTGGAGGAATTGCACTTGCTTTATTAAATCATGGATCAGGGTATGCAATTCTTGGAGGTAGTGATCCTTCATAATAGAAATCAACCACCACTAGGCTAGTGTGGGCATCCCGTTCCATCCAATTACTCTCTTCATGTTTTCATGGTATGTTGCATCAGTAGCTATGTTTTCAATTTGTATGGCATCTACTTTATGTGTCTCTTGTTTTTAGATAGTTTGGTTTCCATGGATTTTAGGCCAAAGTTTTGTAGTGTAAACACTTGTCATATCTAATGCAACATACTTTTGGAAAACACATGCATGAGCCTTTAGATAGTTTGGTTTCCATGGCTTTTAGGCCAAAGTTTGTAAAGTAAACACTTATCATGTCCAACACAACATACTTTTGGAAAACACATGCATGAGCCTGAATAACTCTATCTGGTCTAGTTTCCAGATTAGCAAACCAAAGCTAATTAAGGTGTCTATCCAAAATATGTATTGTGAACATTTTATTGATTAATATAAGAATTTGAGTTTTAAAAAAATTATTTATTTAATATTATTAATACTAATAAAATTATCAGCATTATTGTTATCAACATTATTAATATTGTATTAAATTAATACAATATTATTATTATTAGTAATATAATCAGAATGTTATAATTTTATTCCCCGTTACTTTGATATAAATATTAATATTATTATAAAACCTACATTAAGACCGAAACCTACAATTAAGAGGTCAGGAAGATTCAACGTGGCCATCACAAGGTAACCAGTTACTGAGAATAAACGAATGACTTCGTTCCGGGGCTTTGACGAAGGGGGAGAATCTGTTATCGCCTTCTCGTGAGAGAAGAGATTTAGATTTCAGGAAAAGATGATTTATTGAGGAAAGGACTGGCCCTTTAATATAAAGGGTAACATCATAATACCTAATTTTTAAAGATTAATTCAAAGACTTATTTACTTTACATTATTATAAAACCCACATTAAGACCAAAACCTAAACCTACAATAAGGTTAGGAAGATTCAACGTGGCCATCATGGTGATCAGTTTCCAGGGTTTTGATGAAGGGGAAGAATCGGTTATCACCTTGTCAATGAGAGGAGAGATTTAGATTTCAGGAAATGCTGATTCATTGAGGAAAGGACTGGCCCTTTATATTAAAGGGAGAACATTATATATTATTCATTTTACATCGTTAATGTACCTAAATTTAACCAGAAGGAACACATATAAAGCTAAATAAATAACTGAAAGACAAGTCAATATGTAATTAACTAGATCGAACATCAACTGAAAAATCACATTTCTAAGAAAAAAAATTTCAATAATAAATATTACTTGTAATGAGTAAGTAAATTATTTAAAAATCATGAAAAGTTAGTTAGTTCTTATGGAATTGTAATGAGTAAGTAAATTATTTAAAAATCATGAAAAGTTAGTTAGTTCTTATGGAAATGGTCATAAATAAATAACTTACTTCCCAACAGTAATTTCTAATTTCTAATCATTTACTTATTTAAATATAAACTTGCAGAATTTTGCGGGGATAAGAGTTTCTGGACAAATAAATGTCCAAATTTGCCCGGATGGTCTGTGCCCATTCAACCAATTAGGCATAAACCCTAATAGACAAGCATATAAAACGCTCACAGATAAAACCATTTATTATTCGTCGATAATTGATTCCAGAAAGAACATATACAAAATAAAAATAATGCATAGGATAAGATTGAATGGTTTCAAAAAAGATGATTGCACATGGCTTGCCGAGACTTGAGCGAAACTGGAAATGGGAGATAGAGCAGTTGCAACTAATATGCTGCTGTTAGGTGTAGGAATATATTGTTAAATCCAGTGAAAACAAAAACTACCGGAGCTGCTGGCTTTTTAGGGAATCATCGCTAAAATAATCATATGCTGAGCTGTTTTACTCCGAGTGCCCGGTGTTACAGCTTAAACAAGTTTGGAAAGAAAATGGATTGTCTGTGTGTATATATAAGAGGATGATGATGATGGGAGAAGCAAGACTAAGGTCGGGTCATAGTCATTGCCCCGTTTACTTGTGATAGAGACACGACACTCTTGTTCAATATATCGACTCACTGCTCATTTTCTGCTTGCTGGTGTTGTTTTATTTGAAAATACAATGGAGTATATAAGGACCTGCAACAATCTTATAAGCATTAGGAATGTAACTGCATTAGCCCAGCTGCTTATTCTATTGGTAATGGCAGGTAGTGCTGCCTGTAGCATCAATCCATTTAGTAATGTTGGTTTAGGGGCAGATTTCTATGCTGTTTCCTGCCCCAATGCTTTTTCCATTGTCAAGTCCGTGGTAGAGAAAGCCGTTGAAAGAGAGGCTAGGATGGGAGCTTCTTTACTTCGTCTCCATTTCCATGACTGTTTCGTTCAGGTATTATATCTATACATATACACTGAGTATGGCCTTTACTTCATCAGAATGAGAATGAACAAATATTAATCACGGTGTATATGTACCGATGACTGCAGGGCTGCGACGGGTCTGTGCTGCTGGACGATACCCCGAGCTTCAAAGGAGAGAAAACAGCAGTACCCAATAACAATTCAATCAGAGGATTTGATGTGGTCGACGAAATCAAAAGCCAACTAGAGAGTGCATGTCCAGGGGTTGTGTCTTGTGCTGACATCCTTGCCATTGCAGCCAGAGATTCTGTGGTCCTGGTAATTATTATATTGATTCTCTACACCACTCTTCCACTCAATGTATATGTACATGCATCTATCTATTATAGATCTTAATCATGGATTTATTCAGCCTCAAGTCAAAAAAAAAATTACACTTTCGCTGATTTAATCCCTAAATACAAATTAAAATGGTTATGTGGTACTTATATATAAATAAAAATTAAGTGTAAACTTTTCATTATGTGAAAACTTTTCATTATTTAAATTTTTAAATTGCATTTTTGAATGTATAAGTAGATTAAGATGGATGTTTATTGGTTATGTATACATATTATATTATGTGTAATGTTTTATTATTCAAATTGTATTTTTTTGAATATATACATGGATTTAATGTCTTGAAAATTAGGGTTGGCATTATATGAACTCAATGTCTTGAAAATTTAGTTTAGCATTTCCATTGTGTAAACTACACATCTTAAACTTGTAATTCCATCAAATCTTTATTAGATTTTAAATAAATTTAATAAAAAATATACATGAAAAAAGGTAAAACAACATAAAATAATAAGTCTACTTGAGATATTTTAATTATAAGATATTTTTGTTTAATTATATTATATAATATATAATATATAATAATTTATTTTTTAATTATTTTATATAATATAGAAATTTTTTTAATCATATATAATATATATAGTTAATATTAATTAATATTGAAATATTTTATTTATGGACCATATTGTCTAATTAAATATTATTTATTTATTTAAATTAATACATTTTGAAATATATTTCAATATTATTTAAATTAAAATTTTAAAATATTTTATTTGTCTTTTATGTTAAATATTTTTTATTAATAATATTTTGTTAATAAAAATTTGAATAAATTACACATTTTTCTATTAAAAAATAACCTATTTATTTTACTTTTAACTATTTTTTTTCTTTAAACATTAAAATATTTTACTATAACCAACCTTAAAATAATTTGTTTCTACTTTCTCTTTATAATAATTGGTTTCTACTTTCTCTTTATATATTGAATATATTAGTTAACAATAGAATAGTTTATTTAAATACTTTTTTAAAATATTTTAAATTACATATATATACATTTTTTTCTTTAAAATTTAATATAAAATTATATTATTTATGATGGAGAGTGAAATAGTTTGCTTTTAAATTATAATATCACCAACTTAGTAAATATAATGAGAGGGGTTATTAATATTTTATTATATATTTAATTAAAACTACCTATATAATAATGACCAACATTACTTTTTATTTAAAAATTGGTTTGTTTATAAACATAGCTGATATTATTTTTATTTAGAGAACATTTTATAAATGTTAACACCACATTGAGGTTGTATTGATTATATTGTTGGCAATGGCAGAGCGGTGGACTGAAATGGGATGTCTTGGGGGGAAGAAGGGACTCAAGAAGCGCGAGCTTCAGTGGGGCGAACCACGATATCCCTGCGCCCAACTCCACTCTCCAAACTCTCCTCACAAAGTTCAAACGTCATGGCCTCGACGTCCTCGACTTGGTTGCACTTTCAGGTACTATTACTACTATTCTCAATTCATATAAATGCCAATTGCTTCTCATCTTTCATTCTAAAATATTGCAATGCAGGCAGCCACACCATCGGCCAGTCTCGGTGTATAAACTTCAGGCAGAGACTTTACATGGCGACTAATACAAATTTCGATGAGAGTTATTCTGCTGAATTGAGATCGAGCTGCCCCAGATCGGGGGGAGATAACATATTGTCCCCATTGGACGTTGTGAGTCCCACCAAATTTGACAACCACTATTTCACCAACTTGGAGAGCGGCAGGGGACTTTTGATCTCCGACCAAGACCTCTACGGCAACCAAAATGGGCAAGATGATCAAATATCCTCAACTACCACGGTTTTAGTTACTGCATTTGCCGAAGATGAGGAGAAATTTTTGCAACGCTTCGCAGAGTCGATGGTGAGAATGGGAAATATTAAGCCCCTCACTGGATCCAGGGGAGAGATCCGAAAGAATTGCCGCCGTATGAACTAACGAAACACAACCCATCTGGTAATTGTCGACAATAATTACATGTGACGAGCATTAAAATATAAAAGAGAGTGAGCCCGGTAGGCCTGCGTAGGTTAGGTTTGGTAGAATATAGCACCATCTTCGCCCTGGTCTCTAATAATTAATTCTAATGGATGGAATGTACTCTCTTTTCTTTAATAAAGGTTTCAAACGTATTTTATTTTTAACGTTAAAATGTATTTTTATTATATCTTGGCCTTTACTCAATGTGGACGGAAATTTTCTAATTATTTTTTAAATTAAAGTTATAATCAAAGATGTTAATACATTTTAATGAACAATTTTTTAAATTAAAAATATCCAAGAAAATCACATAAGAAATTTAGGAACTGACATGTTTCGAACTACCAACTTTAGTTCATCAATGAAAATGTTATGGATCACAGAAACTTGCACTCTCAATTTTTTAAATATTAACTAAATTTGTATGTTAATTTTTTTGTAATGTTTAAATTTATGTTTATTTATAGTTATGAAATTATCATATAAATTATTTACAAGAATTGGTATTACTTGAATATAGGTTTATTTTTTAATATTTATGTGATACAATTATGAAACTATTAATAAATTATTTAACAAGAGATATTATCGTTTGAATATATGTTTAATTTTTTACATTTATCTAAATATAATTATGAAATTACTATATAAATTATTAAATAACAAATCATACTATGTCAATATGATTTTATAAAATGAATAGTTGTGCTAAAGTCATTAATTTTAAAAGAAAGAAAATAACACAAATTGAGGTACATCAACCACATTTCATAATGTAGTTGTGCTAATTTAAAAAAATATCCAATTTAATATTATTTTTTCACATTTATTTAAGTATTTTCATGAAATTACCATATAAATTATCAAGTAACAAATGATAATATCTCAATATAATTTTATAAAATGAATAGTTGTGCTAAAGTCATTAATTTTAAAAGAAAGAAAATAACACAAATTGAGGTACATCAACAACATTTCCTAATGTAATTGTGCTAATTTAAAAAAAATACCCAATTTAATATTATTTTAATATCTATCTTCATGTAATAAAGTGGTAAGTTATCATCAATTTGCAACAAATGCAGACACAAACCTTTATTGTTGGAATTTATGGAATTCCAGAACAAACTAGAGAGAGAATAATACTCTCCCCTTCTAACAGAGAGAATAAAAAATTTCTTCACTTGAGATAGAGTTTTGCACTTGAAAAGCTTTCTATTTCAAAACCAAAAACTATTACAAAAAGTTCTTCCTCACACAGAGGGCTTACAAAATCACTGTTACAAACACAGTCCTCTAAAATATTCTCTGTCTCTATAACAAAATATGCACTCTGTCTTTTAAAATAACACTGCTGTGTTTTTCTTCTTCGCACTGTTGTGCATTACAAACAAAATCATTCACTGTCTGTTGTAAAAAATACAGTGTTGTGTATATCTTAACTTTACATAAGCCTATCGGGCTTTTCACTTTATATGCTGCGCATATATTAAAATATTACAAACCATATTAAAAACTTAAAACAACATCTATTTAAAAGTTGTTGGAGGCCCACGCTTTTCATTACACAAATGTTTTAATATATGTTTGAAACATATATAAAACATATACTTGTCGCGCATATAAAACATATTAAAACAAAACATTAAACATTTGCATCACGCGATGAATGAAAACATTACTCCACCGGACCTGAAGGCATTATCAACCAAAATTCATCGAACCTTTTCACATAACAAAACTTGGGTTAGTGACGTCAGCGCTTGAATGCGCGATGGATTATCCAATCGAACATATAATTTCATATCGCGTCCGCCAAGGGCTTGCTGACGCAAGCGGAGATTGTAACGCAAAAGTGTTTATCAATTCCTCCATAATAAAACATCGGGTCCGGTTCAATAAAAAAACAAATGGTTCAAACAAATGTTCCGATTCCGATGGAGGAACGAACGCGATAACCAATATTTAACTCTGCCATATAACAGGGATCGGGTCCAGACTTACAACGTGCAATCGGGACAATATAATAAAACACTTCCAATGCGATGGTCACATCGGGCCATGCCGTCGGAACATAACACAAAGGCTGTCAAACAAAATACCTCTGATGCGATTCAAACTTATGACTGAATATAATAAAGCCGCGTGGTCTTGTGGGACCACACCATCCGCGGTCCTTGGCATAAGGCAGAGGGCAATTGTTATATAATATAACATGTGATTGCGATGAATGCATCACATCCTCCAACATCAACAAGACACTATGGGGACCACGGGGTTTTAAATAAAACCCAATACTATGTTTTTCATATAAAAAGATTTGTTTCTATTTAACGAATTGCTCTGTTTCAGAAAACAGAGACTGTTCAATTAAAATAGAAAGCTCTTTTTTTCAAATAAAAAGGACTGCACCGATCAAACAAAAAAACTGACTGTTCACCATTTTAGAAAGCGTCCCAATGTCAGGATCCTTCCAAGCAGAATTAGAAGGCGGCCACTGTACAATGTTGTAGTTGAAAATAAAATTTCAACACTCCCCCTTAATTTCAACTATTGTGTTATCAGTCATACCCAAACATTTTCTCAAAAAATCAAAACTCTTCTGTCCCAATGGCTTGGTCAAAATGTCTGCAAACTGCTCCCGAGTTTTGCAGTGTTCCAAAACAATTTCTCCATTGTTTACCAATTCCCTGATGTAGTGAAACTTTGTGTCAATGTGTTTCGTACTCTTGTGAAACACAGAATTCTTCGATAATGCAATAGCTGAGCTATTGTCACAATAAATCACAGTTCCTTTTGCTTGCTCTTGGCACAAACTTCTTAGCATCCTCCTCATCCAAATTTCTTGACACGCTGCTGCTGTAGCTGCCACATATTCTACCTCTGCTGTAGACAACGCTACAATAGGTTGTTTTTTAGAAGCCCATGAAATGGCTCCTGAACCCATGTGAAAAACATAACCGGAAGTGCTCTTCCGATCATCTACACTTCCAGCCCAATCACTATCAGTGTATCCAACTAAATCTGAATTTTCTGAAGCAGTATATAAAATACCAAACCTTTTTGTACCTTTAACATACCTCAGAATTCTCTTCGCTGCTTGCCAATGTGCATCCTTTGGCTTCTCCATAAATCTGGAAATTAAGCTAACAGCATGCATTATGTCGGGCCTAGTTGCAGTCAAATACATGAGGCTGCCAACTATGCTCTTATACAAGCTAGGATCAAAATCCTTGCTGCTGTCCTCTCTGTTGAGTTTTAATCCCATCACTGTGGGAGTGATCGCTGCTTTGCTCTCCTGCATATTAAATCTTTCCAGCACTTCATTAACATATTTTTCCTGTGAGATAAAAATCCCATTTTCATCTTGTTCTACTTCTATTCCTAAGAAGTATCTCAACAAACCCATGTCAGTCATTTCAAATTCTTCTTTCATGACTGTTTTAAAATTTTTAAATTGCATTTTTAAATGTATAAGTAAATTAAGATGGATGTTTATTGGTTATGTATACATATTATATTATGTGTAATGTTTTACTATTCAAATTTTATTTTTTTGAATATATATATGGATTTAATAGCATTATATGAACTCAATGTCTTGAAAATTTAGTTTAGCATTTCCATTATGTAAACTACACATCTTAAACTTGTAATTCCATCAAATCTTTATTAGATTTTAAATAAATTTAATAAAAAATATACATGAAAAAAAGTAAAACAACATAAAATAATAAGTTTACTTGAGATATTTTAATTATAAGATTTTTTTGTTTAATTACATTATATAATATATAATAATTTTATTTTTTAATTATTTTATATAATATAGAAAAATTTTTAATCATATATAATATATATAGTTAATATTAATTAATATTGAAATATTTTACTTAACATAGATATTGAAATATTTTACTTAACATAGGTATTGAAATATTTTATTTATGGACCATATTGTCTCATTAAATGTTATTTATTTATTTAAATTAATACATTTCTGTCTTTTATGTTAAATATTTTTTATTAATAATATTTTGTTAATAAAAAATAAAAAAATTACACATTTTTCAATTAAAAAATAACCTATTTATTTTACTTTCAACTATTTTTTTTCTTTCAACATTAAAATATTTTACTATAACCAACCTTAAAATAATTTGTTTCTACTTTCTCTTTATAATAATTTGTTTCTACTTTCTCTTTATATATTGAATATATTAGTTAACAGTAGAATAGTTTATTTAAATGCTCTTTTAAAATATTTTAAATTACATATATATACAATTTTTTTCTTTAAAATTTAATATAAAATTATATTATTTATGATGGAGAGTGAAATAGTTTTCTTTTAAATTATAATATCACCAACTTAGTAAATATAATGAGAGGGGTTATTAATATTTTATTATATTTTTAATTAAAACTACCTATATAATAATGACCAACATTACTTTTTATTTAAAAATTGGTTTGTTTATAAACATAGCTGATATTATTTTTATTTAGAGAACATTTTATAAATGTTAACACCACATTGAGGTTGTATTGATTATATTGTTGGCAATGGCAGAGCGGTGGACTGAAATGGGATGTCTTGGTGGGAAGAAGGGACTCAAGAAGCGCGAGCTTCAGTGGGGCGAACCACGATATCCCTGCGCCCAACTCCACTCTCCAAACTCTCCTCACAAAGTTCAAACGTCATGGCCTGGACGTCCTCGACTTGGTTGCACTTTCAGGTACTATTACTACTATTCTCAATTCATATAAATGCCAATTGCTTCTCATCTTTCATTCTAAAATATTGCAATGCAGGCAGCCACACCATCGGCCAGTCTCGGTGTATAAACTTCAGGCAGAGACTTTACATGGCGACTAATACAAATTTCGATGAGAGTTATTCTGCTGAATTGAGATCGAGCTGCCCCAGATCGGGGGGAGATAACATATTGTCCCCATTGGACGTTGTGAGTCCCACCAAATTTGACAACCACTATTTCACCAACTTGGAGAGCGGCAGGGGACTTTTGATCTCCGACCAAGACCTCTACGGCAACCAAAACGGGCAAGATGATCAAATATCCTCAACTACCACGGTTTTAGTTACTGCATTTGCCGAAGATGAGGAGAAATTTTTGCAACGCTTCGCAGAGTCGATGGTGAGAATGGGAAATATTAAGCCCCTCACTGGATCCAGGGGAGAGATCCGAAAGAATTGCCGCCGTATGAACTAACGAAACACAACCCATCTGGTAATTGTCGACAATAATTACATGTGACGAGCATTAAAATATAAAAGAGAGTGAGCCCGGTAGGCCTGCGTAGGTTAGGTTTGGTAGAATATAGCACCATCTTCGCCCTGGTCTCTAATAATTAATTCTAATGGATGGAATGTACTCTCTTTTCTTTAATAAAGGTTTCAAACGTATTTTATTTTTAACGTTAAAATGTGTTTTTATTATATCTTGGCTTTTACTCAATGTGGACGGAAATTTTCTAATTATTTTTTAAATTAAAGTTATAATGAAAGATGTTAATATATTTTAATGAACAATTTTTTAAATTAAAAATTTCCAGGAAAATCACATAAGAAATTTAGGAATCTACATGTTTCGAACTACCAACTTTAGTTCATCAATGAAAA
The DNA here is from genome assembly GCA_034641835.2 of Pinus albicaulis. Taxonomy (NCBI): domain Eukaryota; kingdom Viridiplantae; phylum Streptophyta; class Pinopsida; order Pinales; family Pinaceae; genus Pinus; species Pinus albicaulis. The sequence goes on along the minus strand of CM076571.1, from coordinate 842,881,564 downwards.
TGTTATGGATCACAGAAACTTGCACTCTCAATTTTTTAAATATTAACTAAATTTGTATGTTAATTTTTTTGTAATGTTTAAATTTATGTTTATTTATAGTTATGAAATTATCATATAAATTATTTACAAGAATTGGTATTACTTGAATATAGGTTTATTTTTTAATATTTATGTGATACAATTATGAAACTATTAATAAATTATTTAACAAGAGATATTATCGTTTGAATATATGTTTAATTTTTTACATTTATCTAAATATAATTATGAAATTACTATGTAAATTATTAAATAACAAATCATACTATGTCAATATGATTTTATAAAATGAATAGTTGTGCTAAAGTCATTAATTTTAAAAGAAAGAAAATAACACAAATTGAGGTACATCAACCACATTTCATAATGTAGTTGTGCTAATTTAAAAAAATATCCAATTTAATATTATTTTTTCACATTTATTTAAGTATTTTCATGAAATTACCATATAAATTATCAAGTAACAAATGATAATATCTCAATATAATTTTATAAAATGAATAGTTGTGCTAAAGTCATTAATTTTAAAAGAAAGAAAATAACACAAATTGAGGTACATCAACAACATTTCCTAATGTAATTGTGCTAATTTAAAAAAAATACCCAATTTAATATTATTTTAATATCTATCTTCATGTAATAAAGTGGTAAGTTCTCATCAATTTGCAACAAGAAACAAACAATTTTTAGAATAATCACTTACAACTCATAAAAAAATACAAGAATCAATAAATATGTTAATAATGTTAATATGGAAACTACATAAAAATAATTGTCAAACAAAATGAAAACCAAAGTCATGCAGACACAAACCTTTATTGTTGGAATTTATGAAAATTCCAGAACAAACCAAAGAGAGAATAATACTCTCCCCTTCTAACAGAGAGAATAAAAAAATTTTCTTCACTTGAGATAGAGTTTAGCACTTGAAAAGCTTTCTATTTCAAAACCAAAAACTATTACAAAAATTTCTTCCTCACACAGAGGGCTTACAAAATGACTGTTACAAACACAGTCCTCTAAAATATTCTCTATCTCTATAACAAAATATGCACTCTGTCTTTTAAAATAACACTGTTGTGTTTTTCTTCTCCGCACTGTTGTGCATTACAAACAAAATCATTCACTGTCTGTTGTCAAAAATACATTGTTGTGTATATCTTAACTTTACATAAGCCTCTCGGGCTTTTCACTTTATATGCTGCGCATATATTAAAATATTACAAACCATATTAAAAACTTAAAACAACATCTATTTAAAAGTTGTTGGGGGGCCACGCTTTTCATTACACAAATGTTTTAATATATGTTTGAAACATATATAAAACATATACTCGTCGCGCATATAAAACATATTAAAACAAAACATTAAACCTTTGCATCGCGTGATGAATGAAAACATTACTCCGTCGGACTTGAAGGCATTATCAACCAAAATTCATCGAACCTTTTCACATAACAAAACTTGGGTTAGTGACGTCAGCGCTTGAATGCGCGATGGATTATCCAATAGAACATATAATTTCATATCGCGTCTGCTAAGGGCTTGCTGACACAAGCGGAGATTGTAATGCGAAAGTGTTTATCAATTCCTCCATAATAAAACATCGGGTCCGGTTCAATAACAAAACAAATGGTTCAAAAAAATGTTCCGATTCCGATGGAGGAACGGACGCAATGACCAATATTTAACTCTGCCATATAACAGGGATCGGGTCCAGACTTACAACGTGCAATCGGGCCAATATAATAAAATACTTCCAATGCGATGGTCACATCGGGCCATGCCGTCGGAACATAACACAAAGGGCTGTCAAACAAAATACCTCTGATGCGATTCAAACTTATGACTGAATATAATAAATCCGCGTGGTCTTGTGGGACCACACCATCCGTGGTCCTTGGCATAAGGCGGAGGGCGATTGTTATATAATATAACATGTGATTGCGATGAATGCATCGCATCCTCCAACATCAACAAGACACTATGGGGACCACGGGGTTTTAAATAAAACCCAATACTATGTTTTTCATATAAAAAGCTCTGTTTCTATTTAACGAATTGCTCTGTTTCAGAAAACAGAGACTATTCAATTAAAATAGAAAGCTCTGTTTTTCAAATAAAAAGGACTGCACCGATCAAACAAAAAAATTGACTGCTCACCATTTTAGAAAGCGTCCCAATGTCAGGATCCTTCCAAGCAGAATTAGAAGGCGGCCACTGTACAATGTTGCAGTTGAAAATAAAATTTCAACACTCCCCCTTAATTTCAACTGTTGTGTTATGAGTCATACCCAAACATTTTCTCAAAAACTCAAAACTCTTCTGTCCCAATGGCTTGGTCAAAATGTCTGCAAGCTGCTCCTGAGTTTTGCACTGTTCCAAAACAATTTCTCCATTGTTTACCAATTCCCTGATGTAGTGAAACTTTGGGTCAATGTGTTTCATTCTCTTGTGAAACACATAATTCTTTGATAATGCAATAGCTGAGCTATTGTCACAATAAATCACAGTTCCTTTTGCTTGCTCTTGGCACAAACTTCTTAGCATCCTCCTCATCCAAATTGCTTGACACGCTGTTGCTATAGCTGCCACATATTCTGCCTCTACTGTAGACAACGCTACAATAGGTTGTTTTTTAGAAGCCCATGAAATGGCTCCTGAACCCATATGAAAAACATAACCGGAAGTGCTCTTTCAATCATCTACACTTCTAGCCCAATCACTGTCAGTGTATCCAATTAAATTTGAACATTCCGAAGCAGTATATAAAATGTACCAAACCTTTTTGTACCTTTAACATACCTCAGAATTCTCTTCGCTGCCTGCCAATGTGCTTCCTTTGGCCTCTCCATGAATCTGGAAATCAAACTAACAACATGCATTATATCTGGCCTAGTTGCAGTCAAATACATGAGACTGCCAACTATGCTCTTGTACAAACCAGGATCAAAATCCTTGTTGTTGTCCTCTCTACTGAGTTTTAATCCCATCACTGTGGGAGTGATTGCTGCTTTGCTCTCCTGCATATTAAATTTTTCCAGCACTTCATTAACATATTTTGCCTGTGAGATAAAAATCCCATTTTCATCTTGTTCTACTTCTATTCCTAAGAAGTATCTCAACAAACCCATGTCAGTCATTTCAAATTCTTCTTTCATGACTGTTTTAAAATTTTCAATAAGGTAATCATCATTATTTGTGAAAATAACATCATCAACATATAAAACCACAATCAACATTTTACCATCCTTTTCTTTGATATAGAGGGTGGGTTCTCCCTCACACTTTTCAAATCCATTTTCCAGTAGATAGGAATATATCCTACTGTACCACGATCTTGGTTCTTGCTTTAGCCCATAAAGAGCTTTCTTCAACTTGCACACTTTGTGTTCTTAGCCTTTCTTTTCGTAGCCTAGAGGTTGTTCAATGTAAACCTCTTCCATTAACACTCCATTTAGGAATGTTGACTTCACGTCCATTTGGTAAACTTTCCACTTGTTTTGTGTTGTTATGGACAGCACTGCTCTCATGGTTTCCATTCTAGCAACCGGTGTGAAAGTTTCCTCATAGTCTATCCCATGCTTCTGCTTATACCCTTTGACAGCAAGTCTGGCCTTGTGTCTCTCTATTTTTCCTTCAGCATTACTCTTGGTCTTGTAGACCCATTTAACTCCAATGACATCTTTACCTTTTGGGAGTTCAACCAAATCCCATGTCTTGTTTCTTTCTATGGCATTAATCTCCTCATCCATAACTTCTATCCATTTCCTATCTTTAATAGCTTCTTCAAAGTGGATAGGATCATCAACATGACAATATAAAGCAAACAAAGAATTCATACCTTCATTCGTTGCCTCTTGTTCATAAATGTCATTCAAATCTCTAAAATTCTTACCTCTTTCATTAGGTGTACAAGTGCTTGAAGAAGCACTCGAATTTCCTCCTTGTGGTGTGCTTGGAGAAGCACTTTCATTTCTCCTCAAGGGTGTCTCTTTCTGCCCATGTGTTGGTGTTGCTGTTGGGGGATGTATTTCAGCCAAATCATCCTCATTTTCATCATGAGATAAACAATGTTTAACATTCACTGTTTTCTCTATGCTTCCATCCCAAGCTTCCTCTTCAATAAACTGAATATATCTACTCACAATAAACTTCTTGGTGGATGGGTTGTACAACCTGTAAGCTTTGGATTCCTCACTATATCCAATGAAAATACATTTCTCCCCCTTGTTGTCGAACTTCTTCCTTAGCTGATCCGGAATGTGTGCATAAGCCACACATCCAAAAAATTTCATGTGTGTGACACCTTGCTTTGTGCCACTCCATGCCTCTTCTGGCACTTTGTTCATAACTACTTTTATAGGGCATCTATTCACGCTGCACAATGTACAGCCTCATCCCAATAATCATTAGGCAAATGCTTTTCCTTTAACATACTCCTTACCATATCCATTATTGTTCTATTCTTTCTTTAGGCAACTCCATTTTGCTGCGGAGTATATCTAGTTGTAAACTGCTTATGAATCCCATTTTCTCTACAAAAACGTAGAAAATATTTAGAGATATACTCACCTTCTCTATCAGTCCTTAGGACTTTGATATGTAGCCCACTTTGGTTCTGAACAAATTCTTTGAAATTGCAGAATCTTTCAAACACTTCACTTTTGTTTTTCAAAAAGTAAACCCAAGTTTTTCTAGTAAAATCATCAATAAATGTTAGCATATAGTGGTTGCTAGCAAGTGATGGAGTTTTCATCGGTCCACATAAATATGAGTGGACAATCTCTAAGGGTGATTTTGCCCTTATGCTTTTCCCGGAAGGAAAACTTTCTCTTTGTTGTTTCCCCAAGATACAACCTTCACAAAGGCTGTCTGGTTTCTCAATCAATGGAAAACCTCTTACCATTCCTTTTCTGTTCAACAAGTTAAGACCTCCAAAGTTGAGATGTCCAAATCTCAAGTGCCACAACCAATTGTCATCTTTTGGTTCGCTTTGGAAAGCCTCTTGTGTCACTACTGCTATCTCTTCTTCATTTTTCAAATCTGCTCTCATCCTGAGAGGGAACATCTTGTTCCTTGTCATCTTCACTTCAACAATACACTGTTTTCTGGGTGGTTTATCCATGATGGTGCAAACATCATCCTCAAAGAAAACATTTTACCCCTTTTGAACAAGTTGTCCAATACTTAAGAGGTTACATTTCATTCCTGGAACATAATAGACATTTGTTATGGATTTCTTTTCACCTTTCCTTGTTAAAACATTTACATCTCCTTTCCCATAACATAAATTTTACTATCAGTCCCTAGTGTGACTTGTGACTTCACACTCTCATCTAACATAGAAAACATGGCTATGTTTCTTGTCATATGGTTACTACAACTGGAGTCTAGAAACCATAAATCTTCACTCTTTTCCTCAGCCATATTACAAGCTAAAAACAATTTATCTTGGCTGATATTTTCTCTAGTAAAATTTGCATTTGTTCTATTACCCATATCATGTTTCTTCTTTCTACATTCATTTGCATAATGTCCATATTTTTTACAATAGTGACATTGGACATTGGATTTATCATACCTTTGTCCTTGAGCATGTTGCTGACCACTTTGCTGGTTGTTTCCTTGGCCTTGATGCTGATTTGGATTGCTGCCCCTTCCTTGAGCATTTGCTGGACTGTTTCTTCCACCTCTGTTTTGGCTTCTGCCTCTTCCTCTCTTGTTTCCTCTTCCTTGCCCTCTTCCTCTTCCGAAGGACATATGGGTCTTAAAGGCATGCTCTAGAGATGATTTTTCATTTCTACCCAATCTCTACTCATGTGCCATTAGTGATGCATGTAGCTTATCCACTGAAAAATTTGTGAGATCCTTGGTCTCTTCTATGGTGGTGACAATCACATCAAACCTTGAGGGTAGACTCCTCAATAGTTTTTCCACAATCCTCCTTTCTTCAAGAGTCTCTCCATGAGACCTTATCTGTGTGACCATTCCAATCACATGTGTGAAGAATGAATCAATATTATCTGACTCCTTCATGCAGAGAGTCTCAAAGTCTCTCCTCAGCAACTGTAGTTTTGTTGTCTTCACTTTCTCCATGCCTTGATAGGTTGTCTTGAGAGTTTTCCATGTTTCTTTGGATCTCTTGGCTGATGCTATCCTTGGAAACACACTCTCATGCACTGCTTGATACAAAAAGTAGAGGGCTCTAGAATCCTTCTTCTTATTTCTCTTTAGCAGTTCCTTCTCTACCTGAGTTAAGTCATCAAACGCATTTTCATCTGCTGGCTCTTCAAATCCATCCTCAACAAGTTCCCATAAGTCTTGGGAAGCAAACAAGGCTCTCATGGTTATTGCCCAATAGTCATAGTTTTTCCCATTAAATTGTGGGAGCTGAGTATTACCAATACCCATGCTAGTGCTGGCTCCAGCCATTCTTGCACTCTTAACTATGCTTCAAAATACTTGACTGTGTTTTTAAAACAATTGACTGTCTTCAACAGTAACACAAAAAAATGACTTGAGAAATACCTTGGATTCTTCTTGACTGAGTCTTCACTTTGATGGAGAAGTTGCTGCAACAAGAACTCCTTCCTTCAGCTTCTTTAACACCTTCAAAGAGCCCGGACTAGCTCTGATACCATGTTGGAATTTATGAAAATTCCAGAACAAACCAGAGAGAGAATAATACTCTCCTCTTCTAACACAGCGAATAAAAAATTTCTTCACTTGAGACAGAGTTTTTCACTTGAAAATCTTTCTATTTCAAAACCAAAAACTATTACAAAAAGTTATTCCTCACACAGAGGGCTTACAAAATGACTGTTACAAACATTGTCCTCTAAAATTTTCTCTGTCTCTATAACAAAATATGCACTCTGTCTTTTAAAATAACACTGATGTGTTTTTCTTCTTCGCACTGTTGTGCATTACAAAAAAAATCATTCACTGTTTGTTGTAAAAAATACACTGTTGTGTATATCTTAACATTACATAAGCCTCTCGGGCTTTTCACTTTATATGTCGCGCATATATTAAAACATTACAAACTATATTAAAAACTTAAAACAACATCTATTTAAAAGTTGTTGGGGGGCCATGCTTTTCATTACACAAATGTTTTAATATATGTTTGAAACATATATAAAACATATACCCGTCGTGCATATAAAACATATTAAAACAAAATATTAAACCTTTGCATCTCGCGATGAATGAAAACATTACTCTGTCGGACTTGAAGGCATTATCAACCAAAATTCATCGAACCTTTTCGCATAACAAAACTTGGGTTGGTGACATCAGCGCTTGAACGCGCGATGGATTATCCAATTGAACATATAATTTCATATCGCGTCCGCCAAGGGCTTGCTGACGCAAGCGGAGATTGTAACGTGAAAGAGTTTATCAATTCTACCATAATAAAACATCGGGTCCGGTTCAATAAGAAAACAAATGGTTCAAACGAATGTTCCGATTCTGATGGAGGAACAGACGCGATGACCAATATTTAACTTCGCCATATAACATGGATCGGGTCTGGACTTACAACGTGCAATCAAGCCAATATAATAAAACACTTCCGATGCGATGGTCACATCGGGCCATGCCGTCGGAACATAACACAAAGGGCTATCAAACAAAATACCTCCGATGTGATTCAAACTTGTGACTGAATATAATAAAGTCGTGTGGTCTTGTGGGACGACACCACCCACGGTCCTTGGCATAAGGCGGAGGGCGATTGTTATATAATATAACATGTAATTGCGATGAATGCATCGCATCCTCCAACATCAACAAGACACTATGGGGACCACGGGGTTTTAAATAAAACCCAATATTCTGTTTTTCATATAAAAAGCTTTGTTTCTATTTAACGAAGTGCTCTGTTTCAGAAAACAGAGACTGTTCAATTAAAATAGAAGGCTCTATTTTTCAAATAAAAAGGACTACGCTGATCAAACAAAAAAACAGATTGTTCACCATTTTAGAAAGCGGCCCAATGTCAGGATCCTTCCAAGCAGAATTAGAAGGCGGCCACAGTACAATGCTGCAGTTGAAAATAACATTTCAACATTTTTGCCTTATGCTGAAACCAAGAAAGATCAATCGATCAGGGAATTCAGTCTCCCATAAAAACCTTAACCCTAACAATGTTTCTTTTGTTCACCTCTGCAATAGAACAATGAACAAGGAACGTGATTTATACAATGAGTGCTCGCTCTCTGCCTGTATATATACCGAATACTAGATTTTCTCATGGGGGAAATGCCATTTATACAAAGGATACAATGAATGCTCTATGGAAAAACCTGGAATGCAGCTTGCAAGCATAGAATGAATCAAATAGAGAACGTTGCGTGAAGAAATCCCCCTGCAGAGCTCATAACAATGGTCATCCTCTGAAATTTTATAGGAGCACGAATGGAACCACCATAATCGCTCAAAATGGATTTGAATGAATAAAAAACCGCTTAAATTCAAATTTGAATTCAATAGGCTCAGGATTTCAATAAAATTAATGTTTCCAGACTCAACTACTGGATTACGGACTGCATAAATGGCAGGCTTATTAGTTGAATGTTAAACTTGTAGTTTAAAAAAGCAACAGAATGGCTCAAAATCTGGCAAAGATTTTATCAAAATCTTGTTTATAGTTGTTAAAATTTAGTATTTTGGGTGCTTTAAGGGTTTTTGATAGTGCTGAATCTATTTCCACTATCAAAAATGAATTCCAAACACTCCAAATATCTGTTTTTTGAATTTTATTCTACCAAATTCCAGCAAAAAAAAACTGCCATCCCAACTATTATGTATAATGGATAGACAACTTCAATGTTAAATATCATGTATATGGTAATGTTATGTCATGGCATGCATGATGGCAATGACTATTTCTGGACGGTCATGGAAGCGACTATCAGTGGAGTAGTTTAGCAGTGATCTCAGTGAAGTGAAAAAGATGTCGACCATCTCCATTGACCAGCAGCCAAATTTTCCGGCGATCATAGTTTCCAGTTTCCAAGTTAAATTGTGGCATCTATTGACTACTCTGTAATTAATTCTAATAGATGGAAGGTACTCTCTTTTCTTTAATAAATATTTCAAACGTATTTTATTTTTAACGTCAAAATGTATTTTTATTATATCTATAGGCTTGCTTTCTGGCCTTTACTCAATATGGACGGAAATTTTCTAATTATTATTTTTTTTAAATTAAAGCTATAATGAAAGATGTTAATATATTTTAATGAATAATTTTTTAAATATTAATTAAATTTGTACGTTAAATTTTTTTATTTTTAAATTTATGTTTATTTATAATTATGAAATTATCATATAAATTATTTTAAAAAATTGGTATTACATGAATATAGGTTTATTTTTTAATATTTATGTGATACAATTATGAAACTATTAATAAATTATTAAATAAGAAATATTATCATTTGAATATATTTTATTTTTTCATGTTTATTTAAATATAATTATTAAATCACAAATGATTTTATGTCAATATGATTTTATAAAATGAATAATTGTGCTAAAGTCATTAATTTTAAAAGAAGGAAAATGTGACAGCTGCATTTAATGTTAACTAGTTGTTAACTAGTTAAATGACATTTTATTATTTGTTTAAGGAAAAAGACTGAGACAATTAATGTTTTTTTTGTTAATTTTGTAGGACCTCTCTATTTTCTATTTCATAAAGAGCAAGTTGTTATACAAAAATAAACAATTTTGGTAACCTCAACCTGCTCGAAGGAAACCAGGTCTATTGGCCACCTCAAAGAGTTATAAGCCGACCAGACACAATATTGTTTTTTCCTCCTGTTAACAGCTAATGCACCCTGACTATGTCCATAGAAACTACAAATAAAACATATAGTGGATTTAATATCGACAAAAATCATGCAAAAAAAAAAACGTTTAAAGATATTAACCATCCGATGACTCGACAGGTGTTGGGTCTTTAGCAATAGACCCTGGCATCTCAACTTGCTACAAAGTAAGTAATTGCTACTCCATCCTTGCCATTTGCGCATTAGCTTGAACTTGTATCTTTTCCATTTCCCAGATATCCTGTTTAATTTGGTGAAGCTCAAACAGTATGGAACAATTGATTTGGTTTTCCTGTGTACTTAGCAATGCTTTTGCCAAAACGCATTTAATTTTCTAATATGTTTTGAAAGATTGCTAGAATAATGAAACTCTTCCTCTAGTGTTACCTAGGTCTGATAGGAAATCTATTCCTGCCTAATGGCTTTGGATGTCATCCTCTTCATCTGCACTATCCCTTTCCCATCCCTTAATAACTTTCTGAATCTCCTTCGGAGTACCAGTCTCATAGCTTCTTGCTAAACTTTCAAGTGTCTATTGATTAGTTTTCCGCCCTCTTTTGTTTGTCTCAGAAACCAGAGTGGAATGTATTTTCCTGCCCTTTCCCTTTAACATTGTTAACTGAATACGCCTGTTTATTTATTTAACAATAAAATACCCGTGTATCGAATATTAACAAAGAGGGAAATCTTAGAACAATGATGAAAATCCAGATGTCTAACCAAAAACTGTGGGTAATGGTAGTTGTTATCTCTGGGCCTGCTTACGCGGAACCAAACCATCACAACATCATAGAAACGTTGTAAATTTCAAGCTAAAAAAATAATGTAAGGAGTGGACCATTGCAAGGACGGCCATTTGAAAAATTGAGCCAGGACAGGATATTCAAAACAGTAAAAGTTTTGACGGGGTAAGAAAGACTTGAGCATTTTAAAGTTTAGAATATGGTTGTGAAAATAAGGAAACCCAGCCAACTTCACAAAAAAATACGATGCCCACCCAGGTTAGTGTTGGGTTTACAACCTATTTGGGGGAAAATACGAAAACAGAGCAGCAGAGCAACTCAAATATTGAAATTTAGTGTTACTACTGAGACTTCTAATGACTCCACTATGAACAATCTCGGTACTACTATCCATGTTTTGCTGGAAAAGTTATTTTCTTTTTAAGTGTGAATAATAAAATTAGTTATGGAAAGTTATTCCATAAAAAGTAAAAAGGTTGATGGTAAATGTTTTCCAAGAATTGAAAGGTGTTTTGACAGTTTGAACAGTTACCTGTTCCTCTGGGGACAAAAGACTCATCCCTTTTGTACAGAATTAATTTGTTATTAAATTTTAGAGGAAATTTATTTATCTTTTGAAACATTTTCTTTCTTATGGAAAAGTGACAAGTGGTGAATTATAAATAACCTCGCAAAATACTTGTAGACTCTCTGATTATTTCTATAATATTTTGTAGAATAGTTCTTTGTACAATCATATGGGAGAAACAATTATTATTTGTGAGTTATTTGAAGCTACACTAGATTAATATCAAAAGAAAAATCAGAACCAAGAAACTTAGACAACTGAACATAGTATGTTTCTTACAGGAAAGTGTCATTTATCTATCAGGTTGTAAACAAAATCTCTGAAATGAAGAGACATAATAATTGAGGAACAATTATTAAAATTATAAACTGTCGTGACAGAAAAATAGAATCTTTTAGAAAGATTACTTTCTAATTAATTAGTATAGTGAGAGCTTTTGGTTCTGAGCATGACAAAAAACCCAAGCCCAATACATGTCGTCTCCTCTAACTAAACTATACACGGACAAGACTATGAGGTGTTCCGGTCACCGAGACCTAATCTAGGTAAAATAAAATAGACATATTTTTTAAGGAGCTTTCCGGATTTTCCACATTGATAGAGAACGATTGTCGACGTTTCGAATCCCAGCGGGGATCCATCATCAAGACAATTTTTGAATGAATAAATGAGAGAAAAGACTAAGACCATAAATAGTGGTAGAAGAAGATGATTTTTGGAAAAGAGCCGACCACAAAAATTTTATTCTATTTTATTTTCTTTTCTTTTATTTTCTTTTTCTTTTTCTTTTTCTTTTTCTTTTTATTTTTTTTATTTTTTTTATTTTTTATTTACTTTTACTTTCATATTTTCAATAATATTATTTCTAATTTAAAAAATAAAAATAAAAACTATTAATTCTATTAAGGCAAAAAGGACATACTAACTTAATAAAGGACTCCTACTAGGCTAAAAAACAAAAAGAAAAATATTTCACGATTTAGTTAAAGAGGGAGGCAATATTATTAGCTAATTTTATAAATTTAGATAATAATATTTAAGGAAATAATAAAATCTAATATATAATAGAATTAAAATGATATATTTAGTTAATTAAATATATCATTATAATTTATTATATATCTAATTTTTACTATATGACTAATTTACAAGATTCATATTAAGATTAAAAGGAAAAAGCTATCTAAAAATAAAAAGTGAGGGAATTATTAAAAGCTAACCTTAATAAAAGTTTTAATAAAATATAAATATATAATTGAATTAAAATGATATATTAGGTTGATTAAATATATCATTTTAGTATATTATATATTTAATTTTATTAAATAATTAATTTTAATGATAAATTTTTAAATTTTTATTTTTTAGGATATATTTTAATATAATTAGAGTATTTAAGCTCATTTTAATTAACTAAAAACTATAAAGCCTAGGAAAGGGAAATTTTTTTAAAAGGGAATAAGAATAAAATCTAATAACTATTGATTAATTAATTAATTAATTAAATTTTATTATAACCAAATAAAAATTAATTAATTAATAGGGTTAATAATTAGAATTTCAGTTTAATAAAACTAAAAACTAAATAAGAAACCAAAGGAAGAGGGACATACCTGGGGTTGAAAACTATACCTTACTGGCGGGTGTTTCTGGAGGAACAGATCTATCGAAGAAGGGGTCTTATTTCAACTCCACCATCCCTATTAAGATTATCTGGATGCTTTATGATCTCAAGGGCCTTTAAACTACTATAAAGAGAGTAAACAAATATTTCCAAGCAAACAGGGTTAAGACCTAAAATCGAGCATATTTACATATTATCAATTCAAACAAACCAAGGAAAGTAAAAAAATCAAAGATTAGAACTAGAGCATGTTCAGACATTTGAAAAATAAAACTTTATATTCCATTAAACAGTGAATAAGCCACTGTGTGTAAACTTGTTACATACAGTCCATACGCAAAGAAAAACTATTTCGAAAGTAAATCTTTACAACATTCACCATTTCTAGATTGCAAACTAAGTAATAATAAACAAACCCTACGGTGAACCCTTCATAATAAAAATATAGTAAATTGATACAGCAATTAGGAGTACGAGAGAAAGATTATTCGAGGCTCCAAGGGTTTTGGCTAGATACTGTCTCTTAAATTTTACAATATGTAAACTGAACCAGAACATAAATAATGTCGACAGACCACTCCTTAGACAGAGCCGATAATTGGGTTCCTAAACCCCAAAAATGCTAGAATATTTTCTTGAGACATATAGGCTTTTGAGTCTGAGTGCAAACATTATGAGTACCTGGAGGTGAGCAAGACATATTAGCAATGCACCGAAGAAAATGGAAATTCAAAGTGATATTTCGAAGCAGGAGAACAGCCAATGGTGAAAGAGCTTACCTGTAGCAAATAACCATGTAAAGTAAATAGTAAGGAAAGTTTTCAAGCCACTAAGCATATTTTTATTCAAACAAAGAACCATGTCAAAATAATTAAGGATTCGATAGGGTTTTTACTGTGGAAAAAAAATTCGCCACGACATTTTGATCTTAGTACCAAAATCCTCTAACACTGAGAAATAGAGTTAATAAGGAACTTGAATTAAGAGATTAAACCCTGAAAACAGGTATGCGTAAAAAAAAAAATGTATATGCCAGGGGAGCAGAATTAAGTTACTTGAGCTGTGGTGAGGAGCATAGGAACCAAAATGGCAAGAATAGCCATGACAACGGAGGTCTCATTCCCTCGGAAGCTCACTACATTCTGCAGATGGGCAATATCATCATACCACAAAGCCAATGGGCGCTACACCTCTGAAGTCCTCCCAAACCAGAGTGAAAGGTCGCAGGGCTGAAGCTTGGAAGAAAATCGCAGCGGTGACAAACCTCAGAGCGGAAGAGATATACAATGCAGGCATAGTGACAAAAGTTGGTAACACCTAGGGTTGATGAGGTTAACAATGTAAATTCCCGCCTAAACGAAAGCCCTCAATCGCCCAGAATTCGATGGTGAATATCTCAGGCAAGATCATCAAAAAACACAAGAAATCGTGGTGAATCTTACATCTGTCTGATGTGTTTAATAACTAGTACCTGCTGCATTTATTTGCCATGACGTGCCAACTTTACATCAATTGTAACAAGGTTAAAAGATCTTGCCATATGCGGGTTGTAAACTATATGCAACATTAAATATTGATGCCAACAAAATAATACATTAAGCCTTAAAACAAAATCACATATTGTGACAAGAATTCCCATGGTGGGCGACAAGATATAATTATATGTTGATTAAGCTTAGAGTCTTTATAAATATTGGTGTAGGTTGGTTTTGTAGAATTATAATAGTGTAATTTAGTATGGGATAGGAAGTTTAGCTCTAGTTAGAGTAAGAAGTATAAAAAATAAAAAATTAGTGTTGATGTGTGTCACAAAAAATAACACAAATTTGAGATGCATCAACCACATTTCATAATATGGTTGTACTAATTTAAAAAATAATCCAATTTAGTATTATTTTTTTACATTTATCTAAATATAATCATGAAATTATGATATAAATTATCAAGTAAAAAATGATACTATGTCAATATAATTTTATAAAATGAATAGTTGTGGTAAAATCATTAATTTTAAAAGAAAGAAAATAACACAAATTGAGATACATCAACCACATTTCCAAATGTGGTTGTGCTAATTGAAAAAAATATCCAATTTAGTATTATTTTAATATCTATCTTCATGTGATAAAGTGGTGGGTTCTCATTTGAAATTATTGGTAATCTCTAAGTTTAACATTGGATATCAAAAAGAAAAAGGCCATGATTCAATATATCATATCATTCATTCAATCTGAAACACTTTTCATGGGTTGGAGTGATTATTAATTTGTATATGAATTAACATTTAATATATAAATTTAATATTAAAATATTTCATTTATTATTATTATATCTATATCTATATATGATTTTCTTTTCTTTTTAAACATTTAATAAATTTATATTATAAAAAAATAGAAATAAAATTAATTGATAATAAAAATATAGAAATAGATTTTTTTTTTTTAATTGTGAATATTTTAAATGGGTATCATAAAATTATTATGAAGAAAATTAAATTTATAATGATGAAAAATTTAGAAATTATAATATTTTTTATTTAACATTTACTAAATTTAATTGCAAAAATAAATTTATTTTATAATATTTACTAAAGTATATTGAAATTTATTTTCTATTGTAAGTTTAATTCAAAAGCAAATTTATTTGAATAAAGTAGATGAAAATAAATACATAAATTTAAATAATAATAAAAATAATATCAAACAAAATTACAACATTATGTATCAATAACATTTATATTTTTAGGTAGGTATGGGACATTAAGTGTCAATTGAAAGATATCAATCTCATGCCTTTTTGTCTTTTTTCCGTGTTGTAAAAATTTTTAGGGGATTCCTTTTTCAGTGTCAACCAAGGGTTTTTGTGAGACCGCTAGTGTTTGAGGTTTGTTTCATGGAGTCTCTCTCTAGTGGCAATTGGGCTCTTGGTATCTCTTTGGGGTGTTATTTATTTCAATACCTTGGTGTTTTATTTTCGTGGTGGGTTGAAGTTGTAACTGCTAGCAGGTGGGTTTTAGGCTCGTGTTATCATTATGGAGGATGTTTTTGATTATTCTCTAGATTTGTTGGAATTAGTGTCCATTTGGCAGTCACCTCCACATCGGATGATGGGTCTTGAAGAAGGAGAGACATATGGCGCTTCAAGCCTAGGTTCAAAGGAAGTGATGCTAGCTAGCCCTTAAAAATTTGGATATTATTCCCTGCATTTCTTTCTGAAGGTCTTCTCCCTAATATTCCTTTGTTTATTTCTTATTTGCATGTCCTGTCTCATGGGTTTTTCTTGGCAAGGGGTTTCTCTTCCATAGCTTTTAGATTTTTTCTTAATGCCCCATAGGTGGTGCTTTCTCAAGCGAAGCTCGGTTTTTTCCCCAATCAAAAGTTCTTGGTAGGTGGTGTCTCGTTAGGAGGATCGCTCGGTGTTTCATAGTTCTTCTCCTTGTCTCCCCTAGAGGAGGTAGGGTTTCAATCTAAAGGTTTTTGTAAGAAGTTGTCTCTTCTCAATTTTGCCCTATCTCATATGTTAGGTTCCAAGGTGCCGTCGAAGTTGTTCTAGGGGGGTTTCAAAAATATTCTTGCGATCTTCAGAGTTTTTTTGCCAAGGGGATCCTTTGGGTAATTCCCTTAGCCCTGAGAATGTTGTTGGTGACTTGAGAACTTTCTACGTAAGCAATGAGCAAGTGTTTATGACGGGTTCAGTGGTTGGTCCCTCGGGTGATGTAGGAGGAAATCCACAAGTAGAGGTATTTGTTGAAAATGTTTGGGAAAAGGTAAAGTGCACTGAGGTTAGGGAGGAGGTGAATAAAGTAACCTTGGGGGTTGGGTTGTGTCTGAATGAGGTTATGGATACGGTTTCTAAAGTGTTGGTAGGAAGGGTCAGGGGCCGGAAGTAATTGGAGAAACGTTGGAAGCTCTGAGTAAAGGAAGAGTGGGGGGGAGTTTTTCCTGCTCTTATTGTGGTAAACACCTTGAGAAGTTGGTTTTTTGTGCTTCATTTTTCCTTAGATTCGGAAGTTAGTTAGGTTTTGTCACATTTTTCGGTCATAGAGGCAACACCCATTTTTCTAAAGTGATGGTCCCCATTATTTGACCCAAACATAGAGTGATTGGGAGTAGGGTCGATTTGGGTGCACATGTAAGGTCTTCTAATGCAATTGTGGTCAGAGGATGTTTTTAGGTTTATAGGAAACGAGTTGGGGACTTATATGGATTATTATAAATATTTTAGGGAGTATGGTAATATGGCTTATGCCATGGTTATGGTAAACTTGCATACCACGGAGGGTTTGGTGGCAAACCTAGATTTAAATTATCGAGATTTTTCCCATTGGAATATGTTCGACTACAAAGGAGTGTTGTTCAGGCACAAAAGGTGCCATAAGGTAGGGATTGTTCTAAGGGATTTCCATTTACCATATCGGGGAAAAGGTGGAAAGAAAGTTCCATGTCCTATCTCTACTAGAGAGTCAATGCCTGTCTCGGGTGCTGCAAAGGAGGCTGGGGCTGAGATTCCTATAAAATTTCATCGAGAGGATGTAGTCTCATTGGACTTGGATGTTATGTTGGAGGCATATCAAGATGTTTCTGCTTGTCCTCATGTGTAAGTTACTTCCGTTGGGGTCTCTTCCAGGGGTGTCTATCTTATCTCAGGTACCCTTCCTACTCCTCTTCCTTCATTTTTTGTTAATAGTAGATCTTCATGTTTGTTATTTAATTTGGTCTCCTCTTATTTTTTGGGCATGGGTTTATTTCAACTTCTATGTTCACTTATGTCTATCCCTATTTGTTGTTTGTCCCCTTATCCTTCCCAGTCTCTTTTATAAACAATTCCCTTTCAAAGGGTGAGCCCAGGTATTTCTTAATATCGTTGTTAAAATATCATGTCCCCCTGGATTCTCAGGGAGGTTTGGGTCCTATTTCTCCCACTAAAATTTCCAAGCCTCCATGTGGGCGTCAGTTAAACATCTCTAAAGCAAAGGCCCAAGCTATTAAGGAGATTGTGGTAGGGGGATAACTTTCCTTAAGTGGGGTCCTTAGAGAATCGTGCCCCTTAATCCCTATTTCGTAATTTTATGTATTTCAATTTTTGAGGATTGGCGAGCTCCTCCAAACTTCTAGCCTTGAAGAAATTGTTTGTTTCTTCTTCCTTGGATGTCGTTTTTTTGCAAAAAATGTTGGGATCGAATTCGAATGTAGAATCGATTCTGGGTGGCGTGATGTAAGATTGGATTTTTTAGGTTGTTGATGCTCATGGTCAGTCTAGTGGTATGGCTATGGGTTACGATCCGAAATAGATTAATGTAATTAGTGTGTGGGGCTATGAGGGGATCATGGTTGCTGATACCTTTTCGGGAAAATTTGGAAGATTTTTTATAATTATCAATGTATATGGACCATGTCGATATTGGGTCCCCTTTTGGGAAGCCATATCAAAGATGTATTTTCTATCAATAGAGGATATTATTCTGGGAGGGGACTTGAATTTCTTTATGGGTCTGTCAAAAAATTGGGGTGAACGTGCCCATGAGGAGATTTTGTCATATTTTTTTGTGCACTTGCTTGATGTAAATAATTTTTTGGATATTGATTTGGAAAAAAATGGACAGACATGGAAAAATCGAAGGGTCGGGGCAGAGATTGGTAGATAAAGTTGTCATTGATGTAAATACAATAACATGATTATTGTAGATGATGAAACCCTAGCCTCATGAAAACCCTAAATTTAACCCTAACATTGTTCCTCATGGAAGCCATAAATCTAACCCTAATGGAAACACTAAATGTAGCCCTAACATTGTTGTTACCCTAATCCTAAATAATTTATTAAAAAAAACCTACATTTATAAACCCTAACCCTAACTTTCTAAACCCTAATCCTAATCCTATTCACATATTATAAACACCTCAAACATACTTTAATGAATTAATGAATTTCCATATAACAAAAATCTTAACAAATGATATAAAACAATTTGAGAATTGCTTATGCTTTATTACAAACAATGCATTAATTAAATTGATGGGAATATATTATAGTTGGGATACATTAAGTAAATATTTTGTTTGACATACATTATGCTCCCATACATTAAAATTTTGTTTAGCATTACACTTCCATACACCAAACAATTTGTTTAGCATGCACACACTAATCCAAAAGACGCATCTCCTCGAAATGTTATGTCGGCTCTATGAAGCGACGGTCCAAATGTGTATATATCAATGTATATCATTCAGTGAAGAGCACGTCTAGCATCACAGGAGAGAATATACATTGAACCATGTAAATCCATCTGGGATTGAGATTGTCATGAGGTCATTCCCATAGTTTTTTTTGTGATTGCACTTGAATAAATTGAAGATTCAATTATGTGGTGTTGAACTCTGAAGGGTGGCTACTTATGTGAACTTCTGACAATTGCTTCTACTTTGTAGATATAATTTCATCTCCCTACATATTTATAGAGTTAAAAATCAAAATCTGAGTGGAATATCCCTGTGAATTTATAGAAGTATATTCAGGCCTGCAGACTTGTGAAAATATCCTTTTTCAAAGCTGTGGAATAATATATTCAGAGCTTGTGGATTTGTGAAAAATAAAATGACTATCTTGCAAACCTATGGAGAAATATAGTGGCACGTTTTGCTAACTTGTGAAAGCTCATTGAGAACATTGAAACAAACTTATAATGATAGACTTTGTAACACCCTCTTCCCACATCTACCCTAGTAACCCGCCAATTGAGGTAAACATGCGACGAGAGGCTACTAATATTAGATTCAACCTCCTAGATGGCCTTAAGGAAGTGTAACTGATGGAAGGAAGACAAACATACCTTACGCAACATCAACAACACCTCTAGGAGGTAACTCGACCTCCCACACCCTTGAACCTTGAGGGGGAACTAATTTTTGAACCTTTTGGGCCTTATCCGCAGGCATGTAAGGGAAGGGGAGCGACTAGAATCCCATAGTCATGGAAATGCCAAGGCAAGGTTGCAGCTAGGGCCCCAAAATGTCAATTTTGTGCCTGCAACTCCAGGATTTGTGCCACCTTTTCTGCCCTGGAGCCCAAGTCATTGCCCAGAACTTCATGAAACTTTAGGAGAGAATAAATAACATTAAAAAAAAGGTATGAAAGCAATCACATCATCAGGAACTCATCTGGACTCCTTGAGACCATAAGAGGCTTTTTTTAAAACATGTCACAAACATTGCATCTATAGTTATAAAAAGAAGATTTAAACATGGGGGTCTCTTACTTATCTGAGAATAGCTAAGAAGCATTGCTCCCCTACATAATAAGCTACAATACAATATATTTGACCATAGATACATTTTGTATTAATTTATAGGTAAAATCATAGATATATCCATACATCATCACTAATCGAATACATGTTTATAACCGACACAATAACAATAGAAATACAATGGATATAACAACAATAAAATCCATACATAAAATAGTAAATTTGCATACTGAATACCAGAGGAATGAGCTCTTCATTACTGAATGTAAGAACCAATCGGAGATGGGAGTTACATGTTCCACACAACCATAGATTGGATGAGCCAAGTCTCACTTCAACCAATCACCCCCGTGCCATATTCCAGGCATGGATGTGGGACTTTATCAAACACATAAATCAACACCCAACCAAGGCTCGAAAGACAAAACCGTCTCAACCCCAAACTAATTATTCCACCTCACAATCGTACATCACTAACCATCACAGATTTATCTCTATCCAAGTTTTATCAGGGTTGCAGAGTGTTTTTTCCAACCATGGCTTCCAAGACTAGTAACTCAACCCCAACTATTATAGGGCTTCCAGAGTGTTCGTCCAGCCAGGGCTTCCAAGACTATTAACTCAACCCATCTAAGGCTTCCAGATTTTTTGTCCAACCAAGGCTTCCAGGATTAGTAACTGAACCCACAGTTGTTCTTAGGGCTTCCAGAGCTTTTGTCCAACCAAGGCTTCCAGGAACTAATAACTCAACCCACAACTAAAAGAATCATGAGAACCAACTAGAAATCAAACAATGGAAAATAAACCCACAACACCATGGCTATCTAGAAAATGGAAAGGCTAGGCAACTCCACATGCATACCCATGCATGCAAGTCGGTACCTGCAATCAAATCTGGTTGTAGTTGTTGATCCCAATGTCCACTTGCGCTTTATTTTTCTTCCTTTTCCTTCTTGCTCCAAATCACCAAGTATCCACACTCTCCAAGAAAACTCTAAGTATCCAAGAGTACGCGAGAGAGAGAGAGAGAGAGAGAGAGAGAGAGAGAGAGAGAATAATGAGAGCTCTAAAACTGAACTGACCAAGTCTTTCCAACTAATCCTTAGAAGCCTTTTTATCAATGAGGCCTATATTTTCTTCATTTTCCAGTATTTTACTTCATTTTCCTCCTCACATGAAAATTGTGACCTTTCACCTTACTTTTCTCCTAATTTCCATTATTTTCATAATTAAATGTGGCAAAAATACTTTTTGCCTCTTTAATTCCTTAGCCATAGCCTTTTCCAATTTCCTTAGCCATAATAACCAAAACGAACACCCTCTAAAATGTTTTTCCCACCATTTAGCTTGGAATATGTGTCCCATCAATTGTTGTCTTAAATATTTTTACATGGATTTTTCACTAGGGATGTTACAGAACCATCCCCCTTAGGGGAACACCATTCTCAGTGTTCAATGACACCTATAACTAGCAAGACTTCTAAAAACAAAAAATACTGCCTATGGAGCTCTATAACACAGCCCATTGCAGTATTTACAATGACCACTGTTGAAACATGAAAAACATACCATTTACTAGAGCTTTATAAGATAGCTCATTACGGTGTTTACAATCACAACAACATATACTTAAGTACATTTTCTTCAACTAGCAAATAACCATACTTTATGTGGAGCTTTATAAACCAACTCGATACAATATTTATAATAATATATACATATACACATTTGCTCAACCAGAAAATAAAATGATACGCTGCCTGTATCAATCAACAAGGGAATCCATAGGCTCACACCTCCACCCTCAAGATAATACTAGGATTCACCTCCTTATCAGGAAGTCCAGAATCCATTGTCAAAGTCAAAGTTGCATCCAATTTCCGGCGCTACAATCCTATGCCACTATACCCTTAGTGAACAGTTACCGACTCATTTTTCAAGGGTACACTCCCAATGTGCATATGATTCCGCTAGAAATGCTAATGACCAAAACAAATCAATCCCCAGACTTCACTTCTGTTAGCCACCTATAAAATTTTCCATATCAAATGGTGGCTAAATATCTTTTAGCCTTTAAGAAATAATTCATGTCCAAATTGTTAGTTCTTAAAGTCTTATGAAGATCTTTACCCTTTGAATTAATCTTCACTACTGTTTCCCTATTAATCCTAAAGAACCTGTTGTTTTCCAAGAGAAAGACTACTTAACCACTCCATTTTTCATCATTTTCACTCCTTTACTCATAAATAAACCCCATTTTCACCCTTAATTACAAATCCATCCATAAACCTTCATTTTAACCTTCAAAATCATCAAACTCCCTTTTAAAACCTATACCTCCCCTTTATTTGGTTTTAAAATCCTCCTTTTACCTACCGAAACCCCCATTTTTCCTTAAAAAACACTATTTTTGGGCCTAAAAGCACTCTTCCAAAATAAAATAGGTCTTAAGCCCCCGAGGGCTTAATTCCTTTAGCCCCTTTCCTCATGTGACCTACAGCCCCACAATCGGGCACTAAAGGCCTAAACCCTTCCTCTGAACCCTTATTTCCTTTATTTTTCTACCTCGATGGTTCAATTTTAAGATGAATATCAACCGTTGATCTACACAGATCAACGACCATCGTACTTTATCCTTCTTCCGATCCCCTACCTTACATTTTCCTCTGTTAATATAACCCATCTCCTCTTTTAATCCTGACCGTCCATCAGAAAAATTCGACGATCGGGATTAAACCCGATAGCCAATTAACCCGCCCACTCCACGACAAAAGACCACACGTCATCCTGCGGCCCCACTACTTTCCCCACTCGTGCAACTTCCCCGTCGCGTGCGATTCGTACCGTCAGATCTGGAGCCTCCGATCCGATGGCGAACGATGTGTTTTGCAATTTTTTTGCGCTCGAGAGTTAACGCCCAAAAATTTTGCGAAATGGGCAGTATTGGAGGGACACGCGTAAAACGTTGTATTGTATCATGTTCCTTTGCGCAATACCACCTACCCCCCGATTTATTTTGCGAAAAACATTAATGGTTTTCTGCCAAACCGTTGTCCTCTGCAATGTTATTTTCGGCTTAAATCTCAACCGTCGATCTCTAAGATCGGACAGTCCTGACTTAATTTCACCCCCGTGCATTTTCCATCCATTGATTTTCCCAAGAGACCCCATCGATTAATCTCAACTGTTGATTATTCTAATCCAACGGTTCCGATTTTCTCTCGCGCCCAAACCTCTAAAGCAGTCTTTGAACCTATTTTTCGCAAGTTTTTTATAATTTTTTTTTGTTTTGTGCAAGATATATGGGTTTTCCCATAGTTTTAAAAATAATGCTAAGGCCAGGGATGATGATCCCCAGGCCATTATTCACATAGGAAGGGGATCTACAGGGTTTAAAACTATGATTCTACCCATGCTTCATGAGCATTTGTGATATCATGAAACCCTCTACGCACCTGCAAACATGCAAACACATTCAGAATCCATTAATTGAAGAGTATCAGCGTTAAAAACACAGGATGAAAGCATAAAGTGAAGAATTAAAGATTTTAAAACAGATTTTAAAGGGATTAAGGCAGAAACTCAGAAATCACAGGCCTAATCCAAGATAAAGACAGTGTTAAATTATGAAGACCTGAAGAAGTGAAGATCAAGGCCTAATTAAGCTTAAACACAGATCCAAAGATAAATCACTGTGTTTATAAAACAGAGAAATATCAGTCGAAGGACACCTCAGAGCCACATAAAAGGGGCTAATTGAATCCCAAACTACCAAAAGTGCCACCTGTAGCCTCAATAAATCAAATGAAGGCATAGTTATTGCCTAGTCAGAAGATATTTACCCAAAAACAGCTGAACAGTTATTTCAAACAAAAGAACATTTTTTAAATTGGTAGGAAAGTTATTGTAAAGATAAGAAAGTGTCTTAAATTCAATATTTTTACCCACTAAGCCTAAAAAGAAGAAATAGAGTAAATGAAACAGAGTTGTAAATGAAATGAATTCCTGCCTTAGGCCTTGCATGGTTTTCAAGGCTAGGAGTTGCATTTAGTGTAGAATTAATTACACTTCAATCCTAAAACTCTTCCTCCTCATTTCTTCTATAAATACTTCTGAAGAAGATGAGAGGTTGGTTGGTTGGTCACTAGTTGTAACACTGAAACTCTCTGAAATAATACATAGTCTGTCTAAAGTTGAAGAAGAAATTGAAGTCTTAGAAGTTGGATTATGTTTTGACATACTTTTTCTTGAGAAGGCTCTATAATTGGATCCCTAAGCCTGGCTATTGGTGATATATTCTGAACTGTCTGTTGTTTTTCCTGTTTTCATTATGTTTCATAAATTCTTACTACAGTAGGATGAAAATTTTAGGCTAAGAAATGACTCCTGGAAGCACCTTAGACCTGTTTATCCTTCACTGGTTTATGTTTTCTTCTGTTGAGGTATTTTAGAGTCTTTAATCTTTCTCTTTAGTCCTCATGCTTTTTTATTTCTATAATGGTTCATATAGTTGGTTCCAGCATGATTTATGTTTTTCCCTGCTTGTCTGCTGCCACTTGAAAACTATTTTTGAAGTCTCCCTTTGAAGTACCATTGTTTACAGTTAGCCAAGGAGGTTTGTTTTCATCATACCCTTTGTCCCTGCTTGAACAATTATTTTAAAGGTCTTTATAGTTGTGATCATAGATGTGTTAGGTGTTCCCTCTTCTATGACTGCAATTATCAGTGAATCTTTCATGTTTTCTAAGTCCTTTGAAATAAAATCTTTGAGGAAATAGGATGTGCTCCCGAATCTTAGATTTCATTTTGAAAGTTGTCTTTAAATCATTATTTGCTTAAAGTGTGGTTTGTAGAATTCATGGTTAGCCTTATCTATCAAATACCTCTTTATTGTTCAAGTTATGCTTTCAATTTCCCTTTGTTGAGAATTAAACTTCTCTTTTCAAAATCATTAATGTCCATCTCATCCACAAAACTAAAGGATCATGTGGCCAAGTTAGATTTTCCCTTTGATATCCCATATCCATTGATGATTTTTTCATAAACCTCTTCTTGACTGCATTTCACAATGAATCTGACACTTCCTCTTTCTATCTATACTACCTAGACCTTTCATGTACTACTGTGCCAATTCAACCAAACAAACAAACAAAACACTTGCACTTAATAACTAGTCTACAATCAATACTTAAAAGAAAACAAGATATACCTTTGCAAAAAAATAATTTGAGAGATCCCTCTCTGAGAACAAGAGGACTAGATCCTGGAACTCTAAATATTGGTTCTGATGTTGTCTTGTCTTTTGGTAAGCCAATCTATCAAAACACAGGACCACAACATAATGGCGATCACGGTGGGACATTTTGAGTAAAATCCTTAAAATAAAACACTCAGCATTTAGTGTAGTATAAGTGGCTCTCTTCAAGCACTACCATAGCAAATGGTGATCTGATAAGACTTATTTGATTCAGTGACAAACTAAGCAACCCTTAGGATTCTCATAGACCCTTATAAAACCTTGAAGAAATCAGTTAGTAAGCCATAGAGTAGAATCTGTTTGTTTGAGAACCATAGCTAAGTGTTGAAACAGATTTAGGACACTCTCATAACCCATAGGACTGTAAAAACTCAGAAAACCAAAAAAACATTTCATATTGTCCTTATAATAAACATGTTGGTGGAACCATAAAACATTTTACCTCCATAAAAGCTAAAAATTTTCCACCTGACGACTCCACACTCTACAAACTCCCAGAAGACCAAATGACTCCACTGGTGGAAGACTTTGAACTGGTTGGATAGATATGGTGACATCTTTTCTGATTTACAAAATGATTCCAAGGATACAACGAAGATATGCCCCAATGAGTAGAGATCATATCCCTGGGTTTCCACATAAGATGCCCCAGGTGAATTGGGATGACAACCTTCATGTCTTTCAAGGTGAAATATTTGGTAACCCATTGTTACATATTATCAAATTTCATATACATGTATGGAGGTTAAAGGTTGAATGGCATGAGGATTTCCTAATGAAAATGTTCATGTTAACATTAGAAGAGAAAGCTAGGGATTGGTATGAATGGTTGAAATCTAGTAGTTTGTTTTCTTTAAAGGAACTTGAATATCTGTTTTATGAGAACTATAAAGGAAACACTACATCATTATCATGGGGTGAAATACATTATGATCCATCACAAAACATCACCCAATACATTATAGACCATGATGAGGATTTGGAAGAAATGCATCGTGAAGATCTTTTAACAGCCATTCATGAGTTTAATATCTTATTGAAAAATTATAAGAATATAGATGAATCAGTTGAGGAAGAAATAAACCAATAATTAAAGAAGAACATTCCTCAAGATATCCCTGAAAACCCAAATAATGATTCATCATCCCTTCTAGGTGAGGCTAATTCAAATATTGATGATCTAGAGCTGCAAATGCTTTTTCCAGATCAAGAACAAACTCAACCACTACAAAACCTAGGAAATGAGCAAGACATGTATGATGATCAAGACTTTATAGTATATTCTAAGGAAGATTGTTAAGAAATTCCTGATTGCCTCCCTATAACTTGTGTTTTACCATTAAGAGATATTTACAAACAAAATCAAAATTCTAATAGTGAGCAGTGCTTTGAGGAAAAAAATAGCCACTTAGAAAATGCAGTATATGATATGAAAAGACACCCAGCACATATAGGGACTCTCCCTCTATGTTATAACTCATTTCAGATTATACAAAAAGAGTGGCATCCTGATAATATAGAAGAGACAACTCATGAACCTTGTATTCTAACTAAGTATCATAAATATCATGAAGAGTTGTTTGAAACAAAAGTAGATCAGGAAACAGTGGAAGATCCTCAAATTTTCCCTGCAAGCACAAGTAAAGATCCCTTAGAAAAGGCTCAAGAAGACATCTAGCCTCAAAAATAGTTAACACAAGAGGAAGAGGACTGTTGTTTTTCTGTCCAAAGCAAAGATAAAATTCCTTCTCTTTTTACAGAAGAAGAAATTGTTCAGATATTAAATAAACAACCAGCCCTCAAAACTTCATTTGAACAAAACACTTCTGCTCATCTACCTACCAAATCTTGTTTTCTTGAAACAGAAAATAAACTTGTAGAACAACCAAAAGAAAAACAAATTGATAACCCAATATGCTTGATTGGTGAAATTTTTTATATTAATGATTTTCCAACTTTTGATCAGTCTGATGATGATGATGAGCTCCAAATAGAAACTAATCATGCAGGGCAACCAACAGTGGATTGGTATCATGAATTTCATTATCATCAGCTTGAAAGAAATAATCAAACAATTATTCTCATCAGGAATAACTTTCACATAATTGGGAATCAACAATTTATCAGTTTTGATGATGAGGTTGAGAAGAAAGAGGAATTTCTTAAGCATGATGAAGATAAGGAGCCTTCTCCTGAAAGCATTGAGGTAATAAAAGATACCCTTGCTCAAGAATATGATGATCTCTTCACAAAGTACAGTCCACTGAATCAGAGCATACTAGGACTACAAGAGGACAACACTGCAATATATGATGAGTCCTCTAGTTCAGATGATAGTGAAGAAGAGGAAGTTTTTCTTTCTCAAGAGAATATTTTCCTTGATCCAGTGGGGAAAGAAGAGATGATCTTGGTGGAACCATGTCTTCCAAATACTTTTAACCAGGCATTATTTCAAGATCCCTATGTTGACTTCCTGAAGGCATCTGAAGAAGGGATAAAGGTTGCAAACAACAATATATCACCAAGTGCAACAAAAAATTTTATAGCTGCTGCCAAGAGATAGAAAGCATGGGAATGCCCCTGTCTATCCTACATGCTCAAAGAGAGGAGCAAAGACCAGTCATGGAACCATCCGATTGACTGGATGTATTGGAAAAGAGAGTTTGTAAGTTAAAAATGTAAATATTCCAAGTTAGAGTAGGTTAGATAGGAATGTCAATAAAGCTCAACTTTGAGCATTTAGTTAGTTTTTTTATTTTTGTTTTGAAGGAAAAATAAAAATAAAAAAACAATAGAAAAGAGAAAAGAGGGCAGAATTAAAACAATAAAGGTACAGCCCCATACCAAAAAGAGAGACAAAGTCTAAAAGTGTGCAAGCTTAAATGCCACTCCTAGAAAACACACTTCTAGTTAGTCATATAGCCTAATCATGACTAATTAGCTTTTCAATTTACTGTTGATAGGTAAGTGAATCAAATTTGCCAAACAACTCAATCTTGGCTTTTCAGTAAGGTAGATTAGGATAAAAAAAACAAAGGTTCAAACAAGCTCAAATCTTGAACCTATGAGATTGATGAAGAACTGGTTCTAAAAAGCTCAAAACTTGAACCAAAAGAGAGAAAATACAGCTCAAAAAAAGCCTAAAATCGGAGCTGAAGAATAATGAAGGATGTTTTTGACTTCCAGATCTTAAGCCTTCCCAATTTTGTTTTACTTTTTCTGCAAATAAAATCTATGTGCAGCTTGTTCTTATGCCATAGATTAGCAGCAAGTTAGACTGCTTAATCTTGGCTTGGCTGCTTTTAAATTTCCTGTCTTAGAATTTAGAGAATAAAAGTCTGTCAGAAAATCTAATCCTGACAGATAGTAGTCAGGTAGAGAAACTTATGAGTTCAATTGCTTAATTTGAACTCATGGAGAAATAAGAGTAGACTTAGACTAGTTTTATGTTTTTTCAAAAAGAATAAAATGTTGATGAAGAGAGTTTGCTAGTCCAAATGCACTCTGAAAGAAGAAAAAATGTTAGGATCTTTAGGAATGGGTAGGTAGAGATGTTGTTTTGATAGAATTCCATTGTTTCAGATTGCTGCAAAGATTGTCAAATCAAAAGAAGATCAGCAAAAGAAAAGAAAGGTTGTTGCCCAATGGATTAAGGCATTGGTTTACTGAAAAGCTAGAGATCAATAGCTGAAGATTCTTGACATCTTCAAGAAGATGTCATCCCCATGTGGAGCCACTGTTAGTCACCTATAAAATTTTCCATGTCAAATGGTGGCTAAATCTCTTTTAGACTTTAAGAAACAATTCATGTCCAAATTGTTAGTTCTTAAAGTCTTATGAAGATGTTTACCCTTTGAATTAATCTTCACCGCTATTTCCCTATTAATCCTAAAGAACCTGCTGTTTGCCAAGAGAAAGACTACTTAACCACTCCATTTTTCATCATTTTCACTCCTCCTTTACTCATAAATAAACCCCATTTTCACCCTTAAACCATTTACAAATCCCTCCATAAACCTTCATTTTAACCTTCAAAATCATCAAACTCCCTTTTAAAACCTTATATCTCCCCTTTATTTGGTTTTAAAATCCTCCTTTTACCTACCGAAACCCCCATTTTGCCTTAAAAAACACTATTTTTGGGCCTAAAAGCACTCTTTCGAAATAAAATAGGTCTTAAAGCCCCGAGGGCTTAATTCCTTTAGCCCCTTTCCTCATGTGACCTATAGCCCCGCAATCTAGCGCTAAAGGCCTAAAACCCTTCCTCCGAACCCTTCTTTCCTTTATTTTTCCGCCCCAATGGTTTAGTTTTAAGATGAATATTGACCGTTGATCTACACAGATCAATGACCATCGCACTTTATCCTTCCACTCGATCCCCTACCTTACCTTTTCCTTCGTTAATATAACCCATCTCCTCTTTTAATCCTGACCGTCCGTCAGAAAAATTCGACAATCGGGATTAAACCCGATAGCCAATTAACTCACCCACTCCACGACAAAAGACCACACGTCATCCTGCGGCCCCACTACTTTCCCCGCTCATGCAACTTCCCCGTCGCATGCGATTTGCACCATCGGATATGGAGCCTCCGATCCGATGGCAGACGATGTGTTTCGCAATTTTTTTGTGCCCGAGAGTTAACGCCCAAAAATTTTGCGAAATGGGCGGTATTGGAGGGACACGCGTCAAACGTTGTATCGTATCGTGTTCTTTTAAGCAATACCACCTACCCCCCGATTTATTTTGCGAAAACCATTAATGGTTTTCTGCTAAACCGTTGTCCTCCACAATGTTATTTTTGGCTTAAATCTCAACCATTGATCTCTAAGATCGGAGTTCTGACTTAATTTTGCCCCCGTGCATTTGCCATCCATTGATTTTCCCAAGAGACCCCACTGATTAATCTCAGTCGTTGATTATTCTAATCCAACGGTTCTGATTTTCTCTCACGCCCAAACCTCTAAAGCAGTCTTTGAACCTATTTTTCGCAAGTTTTTTATAATTTTTGTTTGTTTTGTGCAGGATATATGGGTTTTCCCATAGTTTTAAAAATAATGCTAAGGCCAGGGATGACGATCCCCAGGCCATTATTCACATAGAAAGGGGATCTACAGGGTTTAAAACTATGATTCTACCCGTGCTTCATGAGCATTGGTGATATCATGAAACACTCTGCACACCTGCAAACATGCAAACACAGTCAGAATCCATTAATTGAAGAGTATCAGCATTAAAAACACAAGATGAAAGCATAAAGTGAAGAATTAAAGATTTTAAAGAAGAGTTTAAAGGGATTAAGGCAGAAACTCAGAAATCATAGGCCTAATCCAAGATAAAGACAGTGTTAAAGTATGAAGACCTAAAGAAGTGAAGATCAAGGCCTAATTAAGGCTAAACACAGATCCAAAGATAAATCATTGTGTTTATAAAACAGAGAAATATCAGTCGAAGGACACCTCAGAGCCACATCAAAGGGGCTAATTGAATCCCCAGCTACCAAAAGTGCCACCTGTAGCCTCAATAAATCAAATGAAGGCATAGTTATTGCCCAGTCAGAAGATATTTACCCAAAAACAGTTGAACAGTAATTTCAAACAAAAGAGCATGTTTTAAACTGGCAGTAAAGTTATTGTAAAGATAAGAAAGTGTCGTAAAGTCAATATTTTTACCCACTAAGCCTAAAATGCAGAAACAGAGTAAATGAAATAGAGTTGTAAATGAAATGAATTCCTGCCTTAGGCCTTGCATGGTTTTCAAGGTTGGGAGTTGCATTTAGTGTAGAATTAATTACACTTCAATCCTAAAACTCTTCCTCTTCCTCATTCCTTCTATAAATACTTCTGAAGAAGATGAGAGGTTTTTTGGTTGGTCCCTAGTTGTAACACTGAAACTCTCTGAAATAATACATAGTCTGTCTGAAGTTGAAGAATAAATTGAAGTCTTGGAAGCTGGATTATGTTTTGACATACTTGTTCTTGAGAAGGCTCTATCATTGGATCCCTGAGCCTGGCTGTTGGTGATTTATTCTGAACTATCTGTTTTTTTTCATATTTTCATTATGTTTCATAAATTCTTACTACAGTAGGATGAAAATTTTAGGCTAAGAAATGACTCCTAGAAGCACCTTAGACCTATTTATGCTTCACAGTTTTATGTTTTCTTCTGCTGAGGTATTTTAGAGTCTTTAATCGTTCTCTTTAGTCCTCATTCTTTTTTATTTCTCTAATGGTTCATATAGTTGGTTCCAGCATGATTTATGGTTTTCCCTGCTTGTCTGCTGCCACTTGAAAATTGTTTTTGAAGTCTCCCTTTGAAGTACCATTGTTTACAGTTATCCAAGGAGGTATATTTTGATCATACCCTTTGTCCCTGCTTGAACAATTATTTTAAAGGTCTTTATAGTTGTGATCATAGATGTGTTGGGTGTTCCCTCTTCTATGACTGCAATTATCAGTGAATCTTTCATGTTTTCTAAGTCCTTTGAAATAAAATATTTGAGGAAATAGGATGTGCTCCCGAATCTTAGATTTCATTTTGAAAGTTGTCTTTAAATCATTATTTGCTTAAAGTGTGGTTTGTAGAATTCATGGTTAGCCCTGTCTATCAAATACCTCTTTATTGTTCAAGTTATGCTTTCAATTTCCCTTTGTTAAGAATTAAACTTCTCTTTTCAAAATCATTAATGTCCATCTCATTCACAAAACTAAAGGATCTTGTGGCCAAGTTAGATTTGCCCTTTGATATCCCATATCCATTGATGAGTTTGTCATATACCTCTTCTTTACTCCATTGCCCAATGAATCTGACACTTCCTCTTTCTATCTATACTACCTAGACCTTTCATGTACTATTGTGCCAATTCAACCAACCAAACAAACAAAACATTTGCACTTAATAACTAGTCTAAAATCAATACTTAAAAGCAAACAAGATATACCTTTGCAAACAAATAATTTGAGAGATCCCTCTCTGAGAACAGGAGGACTAGATCTTGGAACTCTAAAGATTGGTTTTGATGTTGCCTTTTCTTTTGGTAAGCTAATCTATCAAAACACGGGACCACAAAATCTTCTCTGCTACATAGTCCCTCGGGAAACTGGGTCACCCCTTCTGTGCAGTCACATACCTTCCAAGTTTTGCTAGCACCCCCATCCTAGGTAGTCCTTCCCTTAGCAAGGTTTCCTCGCATTGGAATTTCAAACAACCAAGGCATATACTTGTATCAAAACCATCATACTGGTCATAGCATGCTCATGGAAATAAATGGACACTATTGGGTACCAATGTCCCACAATGGCCCTTCTCCTGAAATGCTTTACCAGCATACTGTTGCATGTTTCGATTCCTTTTTTTTTGTTGCTACTGCTTGCAATAAATTTCAACCACCCAACAAGGCCTTTCCATGCTTCCTGTACCAAGCACATAACTACCATTAGATTCAAAATAAATTGAAATAACTTCAAATCATACCTCATTGGTTGCTTTTCAATAAGGTACACTTGCAATCATGTTTAATTTATGTCACAAAAAGTCAAAATAATTTTTTGATCATATCATCATGTATAAACATATCACATCTCGTTAGCTCAAAACATAACCATCATAGATCAAAATCTTAAATCACATGTACCCATCATAAACCAGAATCATAGATCACATGTAATCATCATATAACATAACCATAAATCACATGCATAGTAAAAATGAAATAAAATATTGACATTTATCATTCATCGGTCCTTAGTTATGCCTTTGTTCTTTGTACACACATCAGATCGATTTCCACACCCGACAAGCACCCAGTGCTTCTCTTCAACCATGTACGCATACACGCATTTTACATCACAACATGTACACCAAAATATGACATAAAACACCATACAATACATCTATAATGACATACAACACATACACCTACACCCAGTGTACAATACAATGCAATACATACACATATACAGAGTACCCCACAATGAATACACGTGTCACAATACCATGACTATACCATGAACATTCTTAGTACCGCATGCCCGCAACACAACATGTATGACATGCACACAATACCACATGTATACCAGTACCATATGCACACCATGTACATTGTACCACCTGTATGCAACACTACATGCACAATGTGTGCACACTATCACATGTACACGGCACCATCTGCACAAAGTGTACACAACACAAAATGTACACCACACCACCTGTACAATGTGTACATAATACCGCATGTACACATCACCACATGCATGAAATGTACTTGACACCAAATGTACACAACGCTACATGCACGACATGTACACGGCACCACCTGCACACAACACCACTTGTACAACATGTACACAACACCTCTTGTACATAGCACCATATGTACGTCATGCACACAAAACCATACATACATAGCACTTCATATTCAGCATGTACATAGCACCATACATATACAACACCACATATCCAACATGCACACAACACCGCATATCCAACATGTACACAATACGATATGTACACAACACCGTATATCCAACATGTACCTAGCACTGCATATGCAATATATACACAACACCATATATACAATAGGCATACAACATCATATGTACATAATACTACATATGCAACATTACACGTCACCATAGGTACAATCACTGAATATACAACATGCACAACATATACACAAAAATAGCATTGTACATCCATAGACCACAAACTGAACCCACAAGAAACCTTGCCTCTATTGCCTTTCCACTATCCATTCTTATCCTAGCATGTCACAGATCACACTACCTTCACTTCATTGATGTGCCCCTTAGCATTAACTGTCCATAACATAAACATAGTCCAATAGTACAAGCATATTAAATTAAATCATATCCACATGATACTTACCTCGTAGATCTGTCAAAGCTACTCTGCCACTTGATTCCTCATAGCCAAGAACCTCGTCATGCCACTTTCCTGCATAAGCAATAATTCCTACACAATAACGATCCTTGAAAACCGTGTCAGACAATGACATAGATACATAGATACATACATATATATAATCATCAGCATAAAACAATCATCATCATGTCATATAATGACATACATACACACATATATACATATAAACATCAGGGAAAATTTTAAGAACCCCCCTAAATTTATATATATAATAAATAGGCGAATCCCCATGATACATAGGAAAAATGGAAGGTGATTTTATTAATAATATAATATGTATATATAATTTTTTGGCGAATCTCTCATGAGATTATATTATATTGTAAAAACATGGTGAATCACCAGTACAAATGGCGAATCACTACTACAAAATGGTGAATCGTTGTCTAGTGGAGTTCAGGTTGTTGTTTCCAATGAAGATATGGTAGTTGAACGAGGAGTAGAAGGAAGAGAACCACCGATACCAAGCATGGCACATGGTGACTCATGAGGGAAGTAGTTCTCGTGCAGTTTGGAAAACGCATTCTTCTAGTTCTACTAAGCATAGTGTTGTTGCTCATGCTACTACTAGCATTGATATTGAGGTTGGAGAGGAGTTTCAACAAATTGGGATCTTTGTAGATCATTTTGTTTCAACAATCCTCCAACACAAAGGTCCATGCCTCTACCAATTTCTTCAATGAGCAGAACAAGTCAAACAAAAATTAAAACGCCAATAACTAATGAACAGAGTCAATACGACAATCCCAACACACCTCTAAACCAATATTTGTGCCTCATTGTCTGCTACACACATCCAAACCGACTCAGCTCATGGCAGAATTTGCTCGTGGGAATGGATCAGGGAATTCGAGGGGGCGGTATCATAAATTCATGAAGCTCAACTCATCCCTCCACAGTCCAGTGCAACAATGGAGTTTGTCTCTCCTCCATGCATATAATCACCAATAGGCACCAGCAGTTACACAACTATTACACAATCCAGGCCTCTCACAACAGTGGCCTCTCACAAGTTTGACCGGCGACGGTGCTTGACTAAAAACTTTAAAAATAAAAGTTTGACTAGGCAAAGTAGTATTCAATTTTTTATCTTGTAATTAAAGAATTCAACATCCCAATATATAAAAATACCATCAAACAAACATTATGCACTCCACTCATAAAACAGTTTAGGATAAGAGAAAGTGTAACTTCTCATTCCATTCATAACACAACTCATGATAAGAGAAAGTGCAACTTCCCATAATGGTAAAACAAAAGGAGGAACTTTAATAATGATAAAACAATTCCAAAATGTGGGGTATCCCACTTTTTATTCACACACCAAACAACCCATCAACAACTTACTTGCACTTGTCCTTGCCAGAAATCAGGAAATTGATTTTACATCAGAAATTAATGAAAAAAACTGCATATGGTAGGGAGCCTTAGTCACCGGCTAAAATTTTAATGTTGGTCGTTATGGAAATCGACTTATTGCCAACTATCCAAACCTTGAAGTGAAAATTACATTACAGTATGTACAAAAATGGATATAGTTTGAACATGTAAACTCCCCAAGTTTTCTTGTGCACCTCATTCATGGCTATTGTTAAGTTGTAACATGGGAAACCCCCCATTCCCTTACAGTTCGCTGCTTAGGGTTGCACAGTTTCCATATCCAACCATCAATCCAGTCAGCTTCTTATTATTCAGACGTTGTTGATAGACCGTTGGTTTTTCAAATCTGTTAGCAAATTATGAAAAAAATCAAATAAATAATGAATTCATGATTATCTTTGGAGAGTATCTATGTATGATTAATTTCATTGTGACATAATAGCTAAAGAAAAAATATCATTAGGTAAGAAACCCAATTTAAATCTTGAAGATACATAATCTTCAGTGATTTCAATAACTGAACAATAATTAATTGCTCTGTACCTATTAGGGAACGATATGAGATGTGGAAAACTAAGCACATTTGAAGTCAAATGTAATCTTCAGAATTTTATAATATAATACAACTCTCGCTTACTTACAAAAGAAAAAAAAAAACATATTATAATTTCACTATCAAATATCAAATATCAAAAGTATGAATTATTTCTTTCATACGCCCCCTTCATGGATTCTAAATCTTTGAGTTTTTTACATCTTTAATCTTTTACACGCATTTTTTTTCCAAGAAAAAACTATGTTTTCTATTTCAAGTGTGAAATAAAAATATGCATGAAAAAGTCTGCGCTTTCATACAAAACTACTAGTCTAAATACATTGGAACTTAACCATTGGATTTACCCCAAATGCATACCACATCCATCTTCTGCAATTGGTATACACTATACATGACAACAAGAGTGACAAGTCAACTAGAGCACCTCCCATTTTTCTTCTAAGTCAATAGAGGATTTCATATCTCACTGGGAAGCTTGATTCCCCCTTGAACTCCTTGAACAAGAGCAAACCTTTTTGTTGTGCCATAAATTTTTTTGAGATTCCATTGGCTGATTTGTTAAATTCTCTATACATATGTTGCAACGGACCAAAGAGTGAACCCTGTCTCCCTAATTCTGTGAAGCAAAGGAGACAACACTAAATTAGTGATTTGTCACTTCTCATTAAACCAATGCAATTTTCAACTTTGAAACTCCTGGTAGTTGCAAAGATCTGATTTGACACTTCTCAATAAACCAATGCCATTTTCAACTTTGAAACTCCTGGTACCTACAAATATTTGTTATCATTTTCTAAATCAAACTAATACTTCAAAAAAATCTACAAGGCAAATAGTTCTATCCTCTTATTTGAACCCTTTATCAGCTCCAAACTTTAAGGTAGAGTAACGGGTGAGATAAAAACAAAACAACACCATATCCGCATCTTCTGGAATACCTTGCTCCATCAAAAACCCTTGCTTCATTATGATTTATCTTAAAATCCTTTGCCTTTTTATCTTTGCAACTTTCTTTATAGGAAATTCTAATTATATGCGTTGCCAGATTCTCTATCGTATTCCAACCATCCACTTATTCTGCCAAATCCTCAAAATTCCACTTGTTCCAACCATCCATAACCCCCACATAATATAGCTAAGAAGAGCTCAAAATTGAGTGTGTGCAAACCATGTCTCAAGACCCTGAAGTAGGGACCCAAAATTAAATTGTCCTCGGCAATTTAAAGATTGGAGAACATCTTGCCATACAGAAATAACATATGAACATGTAATTAAGAGGTGATCCACAAATTTACCTTAACATTTGCAGAAAGTATAGCAATTTGGTCCCTGCCAATAGCACTTTTGTCCATTGTCATAGGTCAGAATTCTGTTTGATAGAGATAATGAGGAGAAGGTTCTAATTTAAGAAATATTCCAAATGCTTACCTACCATCAATGTCTTTCTCGCAGCAAATCCATGTAGGATAAAGCCTCATAACCTAACTTTTATGTAAGGATACTTGTGGCCTTATTCCAAAATCATACTATTTCATCCCCTGAAATCTGTAAAGAAATAAAATTGTGACATAGTAATGAGTTGTAGGGAGTATATTCAACAAAAAAAGCTCCTTGTAAGTTCAGATATTCTGCTACTAACCAATTTTTTTACCATCTTCTAAGAACACCTTGAACCCCAACATTAGCCAACACTGACGCTTGATTTGATTTAATATCGACGCTTATGCTTAGATAATAGGTTTGATCATAGTGGCTAAAGGGGGAGAAAGTAAAGACTTGTCATTTACAAAAAAGTTGTGCAGATTGTTGCTTTAAATCACTAGATAAAAATTGGTTGAGATCTTCTTTACTGCCACATTATTTTGAATTCTATATCGTGTTGATTTTTTCTGTGTATCATGGCCACCTCCACCTGAAGACATTGTGAATTACTTTATTTTGAATTTCAGATTTCTTTGAGCTTAAAGTCGATGCATTGACATGAACAAAACAGGCATACTGCTTGAGACCACTAAAGATTCAATGCAAGAAAGGCTATGCATACCTGAATGCTTCGACGAACTTAAGTTGGCTAGTGATCACGAGGAATTAATTTCCAAGTAAAGAATGGCGAGGCATACCTCCTGGAGTCTCCTCCGCATTGATTTTTTGGCTGAGTGACTAAGCTTTAATGGCGGTGCACTCTTTGAGAAACATTTCAAATCTCAAATATCGTGTGTCTTATATGGTTTGACCTACTATGGACAACATATTCACCAAGCTAGCTCAATAAAAATGATATCCTTCACACCAGATTGTATTTTTTCATCTCAAGTAATTTTTCATCCAGATCTTGCCCCATGAATGTTTCCCTGATAAAATGTGAGGGTTTAATAATGGAAACAATAGCTACCAAGATAGATTATCGCCAATTCTGAGACTAAAAGGGACTTGAATAAAATGGGAATGTATTTTGATTAAATAGTTCCAAATATAAAGATTGCTTGGATTTGGGAATCAATAGTAAATTTAACTATTTTCGCACTATAGAAACAAGTGAAGCCAGGAAAAAGAGTTGGATAGCTAGAACCAAATCCAGAGCCAAAGGGCAGAGTTGAGGTCCATGTTCCAAAGATGCTGATAGAAGACACATTGATCCAAAGTTTGGTTTCCTGAAGCTTTGGTTTCCAAACGTGCTCGGTTTGCCACACCTGATACGGTATTGGGATTACTATACCAATATATTAGATCCTCTCCAAGGGATTACTATACCATATTTGTATGTTCTAGAACAAAGTCTATTTGGTATGCAGATCTCTCACCCTCACCTTTAAGATATGCAATGGTAGATCCTGAGCTTTTGTATGTGATACCAGGTCCCACAATCAGATATGCGTTGATTGTCACCATATTCAACCCTCTGTCCATGGCCAACACCCATGCAGCCCTCTCTGACAGTGTCTTGGCTAATGTGTACCATAACTGTGAATAGGAAATATTGCATAATTAGAACAGGAATACCACAGATACCCTAACATTGGCTATCTATTTCTGCACTTGTTTCCCTTTCTTCCATCAACTATGTTGCATATTTTGAAGCATACTACAGCCATAAAACAGCACCTTATGAACGGATTGATGAGTAGAAATTTAGCCCTTGAAGACTGCCCCCATTATATAGCCTAGCAATCCTACCTTTTAGGGATGCCCCCTTGAGTTGAAGAAGAGCCAACCAAAAGAGAAAGGAAAAGCTACTCAAAGTGAGTAGGTAATATTCTTGCATTGTAAAAAACTAACACCATCGTGATTGAGACTTTATACTTTTTTCGAGTGCTAGGTTTTGTTGTAACAACAGGGAATCACAGTGTAGATGAAAGATAAGATCTTAAACCAATTTTACAATTCAAAATGTAAATAATTATGAAAACAAGATATAATCAAGAAATGTAAAAATCATTACCAATAACAAGGCATATATAAGTAGTAGTAAATGTATTCAATGCAATTTTACATACCAATTCAGCTCTAGGCAATAAATACATCCCAAAATATTAAAAATATAAGGTGATAATCACTAGTGTAAGTAGGGTAGCAACAAATTACATATACAAATTCAAAGATCCCTCAAAACAACTAAGGAATCACAATAAAGAAGGAAATGTGCGATAATGTAAACTTACTAGAACTTTCCAAAAATTGGAACACAAATTTATTAACCAATGACTTTTTCATAAATGACTCCGATATGATGCTGAGTAACAACATTAGTATCTCATAACATTAGGCAGTTGCAGATCCACTCCATCCACTAGCTTCCACAATATCATTTAGAAAATAGAATGTATTGTTGAATAAAGGTATAAAAAAGCTGAATGTCTGGAGTCATGGAAAAATAAACTTAATTTTCTTCAAAATTTGGAAAATTAGACTAACAATAGTGGAATGAATAAATGGTGAAATTGCAATGCCTTGTATGAGGTCATTGACTTAATGTTTCTGCATGATCAACTTCATCTAGAAGTTATTCAATTTATGCATGAAGAAGCTCACTCAGCATGTTATCGACTATCAAGTGATTCAAAACCACCAATAACCAGGAAAAAACTAAAAAGGTTCACCCTAAAATTAATTTCTTCAGTGTCAAGATTCAGTATGCAAGCGCACATAAGCAATGGACGGATGTGTGTCACAGCAAAGAAAACAAGAATGTAATTATTATGGATTAAGAGGAAAGCTTACTAGTCATGTTGAAAGAATTATCAGATCCCAACTAAAAAATAGTTTTAAGCCATAACCAGCAGCACAGATGCTCAAGAAAAATCGTTAATAGTTGAATTTCATGGTTCCATGGTCTGTTCATCACATTCTAAATAGCATCTATAGATTTTAGCGAGTATCAAACTCTCAATACTTCAAGAAAAACTATCATACTGGCATTTTTCGAAGGAAACTCATATGAATACTCAAAATGGGTTAACTGAAATGTAGGCTAGTGACTAAAAGAAGGCCATACTAGGAAACATGGTAATGAAGATACAGAAGTGTTTTAAGCATACTTACAGAGATTAAACTTTTAGCTCCTGTATTAACTCGTAACATTATTAAAGTTGAGAAACTTGACCACAGCTAGCAAAAGATGATGTTATTTAACATAGGACGACTAGCAATTCTAATACAAGTGTTTTATTGATCACTAAATCTAAAGCATTGATGATACTACATAAAGGTTACTTAATAATAGAGAAAGTATACTTACCTCAAAGAATAGATACTGCAAGTGGATTGAATTTCGTAGTCCAAACAAAACCATGCAAAAAAACAGGAAACAAGATATGTACAACGAAAAGCACTTTATGAAAGAGACATATTTCCATAATTTGGCCACATATACAAGGAATTCCTACAAGAAATATAACATGAGCAAGAAAGGCATCAACAAGAGGGAAAAAAAATACTTAGATTGTCTCAATGTGTACTTCCAGGAAGATTATATGGACTGAAAATCTGTATGCCTATTTTAGAATCAACTGACTCAACTAAATTTTCCAGAGCTATCTCTGTATTTCCAGGTGATTCATCCTACTAAATTCCAGCCTCACCACACAAATCCTCATCTTGTTGATTTGGATCTAAGCACCCGACATTTATAGTATCCAAATCTACATTATCACGCCTCTCATGAAATTCAGAGACTTGACTAATAGTTTCTGAATTGGGCATCATAGAAATAGAATGTGATTCTCCTTCACATTCCCTCACTAACTTCAAGGATAGGGAACTGGCAATTTCCAGAAATTTTGCAACTTTATTTGTGACAGAAATATCTGTACAGCTGTCTATTGGTACAGGAAAGTCCCTGGAAGAGTTTTCAGTCACTCTGAAATCAATGTTTCCTATGTGTCTATTTGACATTTTCTTGTGCTCTTCCGTATTCAATATTGAAATATTTAGTTTTATAAGGGAAGGGACATTGTTAACTTGCAATGGACCTACAATATTAGCCTGCTCTTCTAACAAGACTACTGCATCAACAGGATCCACAGGTGCTTTTGAGACATGCATTGAATTAATGCCATAAGTAAGCTCTTCTGGAGAAACTATGGTATTAAGATTTGATTCTTCTGAGAAGCCTCTCGGATCATGATCATCCACCAGTTCTAGGTCAGTGACACCATCTTCAGGTTCTGTTGAAAATGCCCTAGTATTAACATCATCCAAAGGATGTTCTGAACAACCTTTGCAATTGGTATTGCATCCCAGTACCAAACAATCTGCATCCTTTACATTCACCATTGGTTCTTTCACATCAAAAATTGGGTTGTTTTGACTTGAACTGATAGAGTTATTCATTTTTTCATCATCTTGAAGAACCATATAAGGGTTTTGAAGAACAATTCCTTTGAAGAACCATATAAGGAAATCTCATCAAGAAGGAAGGATGGCTTTCTTTTTCAAGATTGGTCTACATTATAGGCTTTCTTTTTCAAGATAGGTCACATTCAGAAACATTTCTCCTAAAAATGCTCTACTTTCTTGGTATTAATTGTAGGCTTAATATGAATTTTTCTGTATTTGTAAGGTAAAAATGTAACTGTTGAATATTAAGCATAGGTGATGAATTTTACGACAAGACCAAAATCTCAAAAGCATAACAGTGATATATTTCCCTATTTCTACATTGGAGTACTTCTAATGTAAGGCACTGGATATTGAACTTGAAAGCTAAATTTGTCATACATTCCTTCATGTCAGCATATTTATCATCTAGGAGGGATATGTGCAAATTTTGGAAGGCAATATGGTAATACAAATATATAGGATATCCTGTAAATTAACAATGGGTGTAGAAATCCAAACTGAATTCTGGTTATCCATGTTTTGTTATACACTAGCATGATTATGATCCATGCTTACAATGAGTGCTCACCTCAAAACCTAATTGACAAAAATACATTTATCATCCCCATTAAAGAACCTCATTGCTTACTCCTCTTACCCATTTATCTCACACCTCCATTCATCTATATGAATGGGATCCAGCCACGTTGAGCCAGCATTACTGGTTAAACAAGCAAGGAAGTAGTTATTGGACAAAGCTTTACCCCTTATTATCACTTTGCAGTTCTAGGACAATTTTCCCTGGACAAAGCTTTACCCCTTATTATCACTTTTCAGTTCTATGACAATTTTCCCTGCATCAAAAAGAAGAACCTAACTCTTTCTTGCGTACATAAAAAGATATCAATTGATTTTTAGGCATTGATTGATATCCAAATCAGCCATAAATCCACAATCACAGCAAAACCCATCTTGGAAGCCTTGAAAGTTCACTATATAAGAAAACAGAACAAAATAACGTTAAAAATGGAGGAACATTTTGGGGCTATTGCTTCTTTAAGGAAACCGATGAGTTACAGAGATCGATATCTGTGTATAGTAACAATATCATGGTTGGTTGCCTTCGTGACCTATTATTCTCCACATAATGTTCACAAAAGCGATGATTGTAGCTAAACTCATTGTCTTCTCCAACTACCCTGGGATGGCCACATTACTTCCCCAATGGCCATCCTCAACCCGATGGTAGATTCACGTCATCACAAAGCCCAGTCACAAAGTCACTTTGTGGCTGGCCCTCCGAGGACCCATCTCTACAATCGGGTTAAGGATGGGGCATTCCCCAACAAGGTTCAACTCTTACAACTGATTCATAAAAAAATGTATTCCTTGCAAATTTATTATGAAACAATGTAGTTGAGGGCTAACTTCACATACTAAACATCATTGTAATAAAAGATGGGAAATAATATGTTGCCTAGTACCAAGTTTGTAGAAGAAACTGCAAATATACAAGACTTTTTAACCATGGAGAAAATTCATTGCAACTGCATTATTCTATATTGATTTTGTTAAGGTTTCTCTCATATTAGATCCAATACATGTCAAAGAAACATCATAGCATGCCATAGGTATCCATTGAGATAACTGTAGAAAAAAGTTACAATTGCTTGAGAGGAAGAATCACATCAAACTGAAACTTTTGACATGGAAACTATTGAGTTCTTTTGTTCTAGCAGGAGATTTTTTCTTGTAGAAACCAGATTCTGGCCCGATGTATTTAACAAAAAGTATTACTGAACATGCAAATTTATTTCTAGACCTTGACTGTGGTTATAAGAGATTGAAATTAAATAATAAATAAAGTGTATAAACATGTGTACAAGAAGAGAAGTGGTCAAAGAAACAGTCAAAACACCAACAAATAGCCCTACATCAA
The DNA here is from genome assembly GCA_034641835.2 of Pinus albicaulis. Classification (NCBI taxonomy): domain Eukaryota; kingdom Viridiplantae; phylum Streptophyta; class Pinopsida; order Pinales; family Pinaceae; genus Pinus; species Pinus albicaulis. The sequence continues at coordinate 842,837,599 of CM076571.1, read as the reverse complement.
AAGGAATTCCTTAGGCATCTCTAACTTGGGTATAGCTGAAGTGTAGTGAAATGAAGGAACAAAATCGAAAAATAAAGAGATTGAAAAAAGCATAGTATTAAAAATTTGAAATCAAATTTCAAAGAAATATCCACAGATAAGTACAGTCCCAGCCCATATTCAATTATAACTGGTATTAATGTTATATACGTTCAAGGCTCAATCACTGCTACAGGGATAATATTAGCCCAAATGCAGTTAGCAATAAACCATCATGAGAACGACAATAGACAGCAGTGTCAACTCGCAGCCCTAGTTTCGTACCCTGCACTAGTTAACTGGTATTAATGTTATATAAGTTCAAGGCTCAAGCACTACTACAGGGATAATCTTAGTCCAAATGCAGTTAGCACTAAACTGTCTTGAGAATGACAATAGACAACAGTGTCAACTCACAACCCTAGTTTCGTACCTTCATGTGTTGATTTCCTTATAGAATAGTGTAACAATCCATCTGAGAATGTCAACAAGTGCACTAATATTGCAAGCAAATGTCACAACAACATTGTTAGGCTTTTTAGATAGACAGGATTGAAACATGTGAAAATTTTGAGAGATAGGAATTTGCTTCTCCTATCGTATATAATCCCAACTAAAATGTCTCTGATCCTGTAACTGCAACATTGGAGATCATTCCATTCACTTCATTTTATTGGTAATGCTTAGTAGATACTTAAACCCTAGATGCTCAGCTTAATTTGGGCATCCTTCTCTGTTTTTGCTATGTGTCTCTCTGCTTTCCAAAAAAAAAATCTTGGAGTTTGTCATTTCTTCATTGTTTGCTTGGCCATCTTGACCTAAAAAAAGGAATCATCTGTACCATCAACATCCATGTCCAGGTAGAAAGTAACATAATGGTCATGGATGACACCAATTGTATTATGAGCAAGAAAAGTCCCATGAATCTCATCCTCGGATTTGATCTGGTTGACATTCTCATATTTTGTACCTTTGATCATCAAGATCCCACTTAGTCCAACCTGTGTGCCAAATAAAATGGTCAAAAGCTTAACCCTTCTAATCTGCACTTGAGTAAAAATAGCTTGACAAGTTTCTTTCTTAAGGAAATATTTCAGAGTTTCCTACCTTAATTCAGATAAAGCTATCAGTCTAAAATTCCCAATCCACAATATAATCATAGTTTGCAACAGATGCTGCCATGCGGGCTACTAAGGCAACCTTTGGTCTAACTTATCGAATCTGTCACACAATAGATTTCACAAATTAGAAATACAAATAATATGCCAGTGCAAACAGAAGCAAGAAAATTTTTCAAGGTTTATACATGTGCCAAGGAAACAATATACCAGTGCAAAAAAAAAACATCAACTTTTTTTCTACGTTTATACAAGTGCCAAGCAAACATCTAAATGCCAAGGAGATTGTCAATGAGTACCAAGCAGCGACCTAATCTTACCCACCAAGGAAACAATATACCAGTGCAAACAAAAGCATCAATTTTCAGTCTTCAATCTGGTAAATATCTGTGAATGCAAATTTAGTCCTTACACAAACAACCTCAACATATAACTGAGGGAATTAAACTCAAGTATGAGCAACTCTTGTTCTTCACCTAGACCCAAAAAGTAATTCCCCATTCGTCTTAATGATTTTTATAATTGTTGCAGAAAGAATTATGGTGAATTTATTCCAGAATGATATGTATTTCGGCAGCTTCCAGGTATCAAGTTGGCCCACAACTTTGCTAAAATTGGAATTGAGTATATATAAAGAGAATAAAATGATATCACAGAGCTAGGCCCTTCAAAATTTCTTTCAATTTTTCCCAAGTCTTCCTTTCCTAGGTAAAACTATGGAAAAATGGCATGAACATGAATGAAACTAGGTAAGTGTATTACCACATCAGAGGATACTTATGATCTAACCATGCAGCACAAGGTGAAAGTGACCAAGATGTGATTATTTGACCACCTTGATGTTGGTTCATGAAGAACATTATGCACCACTTAAGCAACCTCCACTGATAATCTAACCTTGTGAAGGCTAGAATCATCATTCCAACCAAGGCAACCACATTATTATCAAGGAGAATCACTATGCTGAACATCCAGGAATATCATCACATGAAGGACTACTCTCAACCAAAAATAAGTGTGTGTCTGTAGCCTTTGAGAATCCTACAAGTTACCCATTAAATATGCATTTACCAATCATGTCAACATTAGGGGTAAAAACAACCACCAATGTGACCAAGTGGACAATGACAAGAACATGACTGCTAGGGTTCTCGACTGGCAAAGACAAAACCCAGTTCCAACCTTGACAAATTGATGATATTTTTCTTCAAATAGGATAAATTATAGTCTCTGTTGAAATATTTATTGACTGGTAGATCATATGTACCAGTTAGAGCCAAGGAGAAAAACCAAATTCAAATGATCACATGACCAATATACCTCCATGGCAAGCAGGCAATCACCACTTCATAGGGAATCCCAACAGCAAGAAACTCTAAAGATGAAGGGAGGAGACTTGGAATTTGAGTTACACACCAATACCAAACAATTTCAAGAAACAAGCTTGGATATTTAATCTAGGCTCCATAAGTATCCCAATCAACCAGTCCCATGAAAGGAACATTGGTCAGCATACCTTGTGCTGCATGCAATACACACAACAAACCTTTACCCTTGTCTTCTGTCAATTAACTATGCTACAACTAATACACACAACCACCATTAGCAGACCATTAAATGCTTGGAAAAAACTAGTTAATAATTCCAAAGGGTCAAATATTATGAAAATACAATGCATCGATTTGAATGTAGAAATTAAGTGAAAACTATACATACAATGAAATCCATTGAATCAATTATGTAGCATCCCTTGCACCACCAAGAAGAAGTAAGAGGGTCCATAACCATCATACACAATCTCCAAGCAAAAATCAAGGTTTGTGCCATTAGCATACTTGTGAATTACCCCTACAAAACTTGTCATGCGATGAGAATCACAATTTATCACTCATGCCAATATGAAGGGTAAGAACCATCACAATTGGAGTATCTTTCCATGAGAGAGAGAGAGACAGAGAGATGAATGACCACTCTATCACAGATATAAGAAACAACTTCACAAGGTAATGACAAAAATCGTTTGGCACACCCCAATAATTGTAAGGGAAGCACTCTGCTTGTAAGCTACGTGCAAATTAGGAGAATTAGTTGCATCTCCTAGATAAAAATATATCTAATCTATTATAATTGTAAAGCAATAGAAAAGAAAAGAAAAAAAGTGAAGAGAAAGAGAGGCCAAGTATATGGCTAGTAGCTACATCAAATCAGGATGCACTTTTTGAAATGTATTCTGCAACATCCCATTATGGTGGTAGTAACAGTTATTCATCATCTCTACGATATTGACCCAAAACCGGGTTTAAAAATATTTGAAAACCCACTAATTGTTTCCTTGTAATATGAACCCTCGCATAACTCTTAATATGACACCTTTTGTGCATAAATTTATCATTGGAAAGGATATCTCTCCAAGAGCAGAGATATCTCTCCATTGAAAATTTTGAAACATTTTAAACTGTAACTGTTATCTCCTTGTTGAAAATTTAAATTATAAGTTATAACAGTAAGTCTCATCACCATGACAAATATTATATTTAGATTCACTTTAAAGCCCACAAATATCTAATCTTAGAAAACATATATGATAACTAATTAAACCGAACCCACTATTTATAGATCCAGAGATGATTTCTAGCTTTGAAGAATGCTTCCCTCTGAAAATCCAACTAGAAAAACAATTGAACCAAAATAAGAGGTCACTATAGGAGCAGGAAGACACTTTTACAGTTGCTAAATCAAGGTAGAAAAGATTTGACATCCATACATAAGAGTTGGTAAACATCTAATATTTATTCCAAATTTACCCAATTAAAGGCAAAACTGTGCATAACAGTCCTTAATCTTAATTTTTCCTGCTAAATAAAATTAATGGAACATAGATATTCTGCTACAGGTTGAGATCAATTCAGAAAGAAAAGAAATATAATGGCTTTCCTGGAGGAATGCATGGGTTGCCAGCTCATTTTCAGCCATCACATCGGCTTCTACTCCACCTGTTAGCAGTCATGGGTAAGCCTGTACGTAAAGACTCACTGTGAATTATACATCACAATTAGCAAAAAACAGGTGTATGAAAATTCGTGCCCAACATTATAAGTATCCTTCCATCATGATATTACCATATTTGATTTGGAAATTTCATTAGTAGTGTCAAATGATAAATATCTCAAATTCCAATCAGTTTAAAGGTATCAAAAAATAAATATGGTGGGATTCATTCCATATTAATAATTACTCTTCTCTTCTCTTCAAGGCACATAAATAGGTTCATTTTAAGTCAGAATTACGTTTTCCAGTTTCCTTTCCTTCTCAGGGATTTAATTTAAACACCTAGTACATAATTACAAATTATCCCTAGTATCTACATAGATTAGAAGCATCTTATCATTAACCAATAGTCAAATAAACTAATGCTATGGGAGTTTTATTACCCCCGGCTCGGTATCATTGAATAACAACTATGGAGGGAGGTTGAGTAGTCCTTCATTACCCGTGGGTGGAAACGAGAACCGGAGGATCAGAAGGCTCACATCTAGTTGAATCTACACAGGCATGGTTCCGTTAAGCAACCAAACTACAGTTGGAACTATTGATCTCTTACCTCAATGCCTATGCCTCTGGAGAATCCGTTGGTGCAGGTGGTGCCTCTGCCTTAACTGCCTTTGCTATAGCTGCTGCTAATAATCCTTCTGGACAGACTAGTGCTACTACTAGTGATGCTTGGTTGGATCGTGCTTACGCTTTATATGTTGCTTCTACCCCCATATTGAGATTTTCTCTTGCTTCTCCCAGCACCTCTGCCTCTTGATCTGGTGAATATGCTTGCTTTGATGCTTCCAGGTCTTTCTTTTATGGAACCTTAGAAGGGGAGCTACGGGCTGTAGAAAAATTGCATCTAGATCTGTTTGGGGGTTTGTTCGGTAAGTAACTCACTCTGGGTCTACAGCATATGGATCTGTATCTGGGTATGGATCTGCATCTGCATCTGCATCGTATATATGAACAACTACCTTTGCCCGAGCTACTTTTACTTCTCTCGCTGCTGGTACTGATGCTGGTTCAATAGATGGTGCTGCTAGTGAGCGTGCTAGTCCAATCGGTGCTTCTTCAACGTAATTTAGCCACCTTACCTTATTAGTTAGCCTTACAAGACCTTAATTAGCTCTATAATATGTCTAAGCAGTCAAGAACATCCCCTAAACATGCCGGCAGGATATAATCTATGTCTACCTACAAGCAAGAAAATAACTGTGCTGGAAGGGAGAAAGAAAGGCATTTCCTTGAACTCAAACCCACATGAATCCTGCATACTTGTTGGAGGTGATCATAGATACTTTTCCTTGAAGGGACTCACAGATAAGGCATGTTACACCACCAAAACCCCTAGAAGCACTGCAAAAAATGGGCCACTCAAGCTGCGAAGATCAAAAACCAGATAGTTGATTGCATATAGGAAAACATAGAGAGCAACTGAGCTAGAGTCAAAGAATGACTTCCACCACCATTGCCAATCCTCCACACATAGGTGCATGTATGTAAGAACCACGGAGACTCAGCACACACAATAAGAAGTAGGACAAGCACAACAAATAGGAAACCAAAAACATAACAAAACCTTCCCATCCAGATGCTAGACATGATGAAGAAGAGCTCAATGAAGAGGGTCCCAAAAGGCAAGGTACCTACTCGCAAGACAAAGGACAAGAAGCCATGAAGGGGATCTAGTTATTTATTATGTAACAACAATGAAAGTGGTGAAATCAGTTCTTGAGGTAAGAATGTAAGTAAGAGCAACCCTGAAATGAAACGTCACTGCTAATTTGATGATATATGCAACAAATTTCACTCACCAACATAATAAAATAGAGCAACCAAGCGAAGATATAGTCCTGGTGGTAACTTAAATTTGTTTACCAGCACTCTTTCTAGCCCATCATATACTGGCATAGCAAAAACCTGCAATTTTACGAGGCAATATCAAAAGCACAAACCTTGACATTGAAACAGAAATGACTGTTTGTGGTTGGTAAGAAGTAAATTGTTTGATTGAATGGTGCAAATTAATTAAGAGTCAAATTATTGGAGCTGGTATAAAATGTACTAGAGTGCTAGCAATAATTTCAACAACTAGAAGAATACTTGATAGCTTCCAATAACATGTATTACCACCATTATATTTGCTGTTGCAATGAGCCAATCTGGTTTTTTTAGTGTCAAGAGTAAATTGTCAAAAATAGTCTGACGGAAGGCCCAGTAACCCACTATAGCTACTGGGAAGTAACAGAGAGCAACAATAAAATATGCAAACATAACACCCTGCCACATGGGGATCTTAGATGGCCTTTCTGGTGATGAAGGAATGGTAGCTTGGATCTCCAGAGCAACATTATGTCCAGCATATGAAAATCCAATTACTCCCAAGGAATTAAGAACACGAAACACTGTGGTGGCTGGTGTTTCATGTAAATACGCATAGCTTACATCCTCCACTCTACCATGATAAATGCAGGCTACCCAAGCAATGGTGGAGTAGCTACACAAGATCCAGATGAACAAAGTCAAAATTGGATTCCTGTTCATTCCCACCATACTTCTAAAGTATCCAATACTTGTATCAATAAATGATATTTGACATTTAAAAAACATATGAATGTCAAAGAAAAACATTGGAATGAGTTTACAAGCTATTTCCATCCCTAAGTCTAGTCCTTTAAATTTTTGGACAAGCTAAATACTTGCCCTCTTTGAGATTTTGGAATAGTATGTGTCTCGAATGATAGTAAAGAGTATATCACAAATTAGGTATAAACAAATAATAATACAGATTGTAGTACTAGGGATACCACCTATTTCCTATTACAGTCTACTGAAATAGAAACTAATAGACTCCTATCGATGAAATTGCAGAATGCATACCATAGAGACGTAAGTGCTGCAGCCATTGAGACCCCTCCCACAAAACTTAGATTGGGTAACAGTGCTAAAAGGTAGTGAATACAACTGAAAATGATGATCCAGTAAGACTGCCTCAGTGGTTTACAACTTTTGCACACTGTTTCGTGAAATTTCTTTAATGATTGTCCACCAGTAACCATATAAAATATGTCCACACCAACTTCAACCATCAAATTCGGGGGAACAAGAAGCCATAGGCCAACCTTCTCTCCAAACGCATGTTGTGCTAACTCGTGATATCGATCGAAGCACTTTCCTGGGACGATTTCATGCATCTTTTCCAGCTTCCAGAGTGTAAATAAGGTAACCAACCAAGAAAGAACATGTAACAGTATACCTGGACCCCTGCACATGAAAATACTTCATAATATTACCGGATATTGTATGGCTTCAACTCTGGTTCCAAAAAAAATCCACCCAAAACCCTCCATTTCCTTGTAAATTTGGGTGTATGCAACCCAAAACCAGCATCATCATCGTAAATCTCCATTGCCCTGTAAATCTGGGGCATATGCAACCCAAAACCAGCATCCAGCATCATCAGCGTAAATCGTAAATCTGAGGCGTACGCAACCCAAAACCAGCATCATCAACATAAATTAAGGGCGAATGCAGATCCAAAACCCTCCAACTTAGTAAATTGGGGGCGAATATAACCCCATAAAATCACAGACCAGTGAATCGAAGGTGAATCCAACATTTCATGTTTTATCCGCACTTATTTTTTTTGGCTAAACCATAATAATTATTTATTTTTAAAATAATTTTGGGCTATTTATACAAAACTATACAAAATAGGTTTTATATAAAAAATTTGCCCCTCTAAAATCTAAAACCCCTTAAATTTCACCTTTGGGCTAAAATTCGCCCCTAAAATTTTCCCTGGTAAACATTTAGAATCAAACAACCATGATCCATGACGACCCTGTCAGACATACATACATACATACATACATGTGTACATATATAAACATCAACATAATCATGATCACAACACAATTTTTAGCTATCATAAGGTCTAGGTTAAGATAAATTCCTTTATTCGTGCACAACATACACAACATTGAGAACAACAGTTTCCAACATAGCCAATTCATCTAACGCCTCAAATCCATTTATTTTTCCTTTTTGTTGTTGTTCTCATGTATGCATTGCCACTATCCATTTACCACAATGGACCCAACTATTCCAACCGACTACCATATTCTTACCTTCTGTTGTGCTTACTCATACACTAAACTTCATTCAGATCTTAAATTACATGTTGGATTCCATTCATCTATTCCTGGGCTCTGTCAACTTTTCCCTTTCCCAGACCAATCCCTAAGACTCTCAAACAATGGGTAAAAATGAGAATCAAACAAGAAGAAAACCATGAAAACCAATAAAAATACAACACTGCGAAAAAATTGGCATGATCATGCACTAGACGCAATCAAGAGTGCAAATCAAGAACAAAAAAATCAAAAGGACCAAATGCACAAGACTTAGAAACAAACACCATGACCCAATCCCCATGGTTCTAAATGCTTCCAAATGAAATCTCGTCCCGAGCCTTCTTCAATATTTCATGGCAGTATCTTGCCATGTAATCTACTTCATCATACTTCCATAACCACATAAATTTTAGTGCATAAATAAACATAAAAACAAGCTAATTACCTTACCTTGGTGTGCCAAGAACGCTAACCTGTAGTTGAACCACAGCTGAACATACATGTCAGCCATTTGTACCAAACATCAAGACAACATATCTATCTATTTGAAATCAACTTTTACAAATACTAACAACCATGTCATAATGAACAATAAACTCACATTCATCGGTTATAATACATAATTATATCACTATCACCTACTTACACTCAAGTATATACCAGATATCTCAACACATATGTGTTAGCACAACCATCTTAAAGCACGATCATTCCTTCATGCAAACTTACCGACACATATGCTCATATCATACAATTAATCAAACATTCAAACAAACTATAAACATACCATGTTATATAAATCAACTAGAAGACATAACATACACCAAACACTAAAACAAAAAATAGATGAAATATTCAAATGGTCAACCACCAAGTATACAACATAAACAAACTCATACTTTAGTGTATATTAGGGGAGGCTATCTTATCTACACAATCAATCTAGATTAGCATGATATAAATTCACAACACATCAACTCAAAACTAAATAAGGTCATGATATCCATAATAGTAACTAGCTAACATGTTCACATCATAAACACATAAACAATTTTCATTCATGCATACAATCACATATGCAGAGTCAGTTTAGACATAATACAACACATTATCATAATTAGGTTGTTGTGAAACCAGCTCCAAAAATAGAAGAAAAGAGATATCAACGCCTTAGAAATAAGCCTCTTCGAGGGGGCAACCTCCAATACATTACATGAATGAACAATTCTTGGATGATACAAATTACAAAACCTCCTTTCTATATATAGGAGTCCATGGGGCCACAATGTAATCCTAGCCGACCTAACAACAATAATTTAAGGGCACAATAATAACAATATGGGGGTTACAAGGGTACAATAATAACAATAAGGGGGTTACACTAACAACAATAAGGGACTATACTAGTAATATAGGGACCTAACATGCCCCTCTCCTTCAAAAAAGTGTTGTCCTCAATGGTTGAGTAGCTCTGGATGCTTCTGTTTAAAATTCTCATCCTCCCATGTAGAATCTTCAGTGGGTAAGTTCTTCCACTTGATAAGATACTCTGAAATTGATCGATTTCATAGTTGTCGAGTTCTTGTTTCCGTGACGGCTTCAGGTTCCAATATGACTTTTCCTTCCTCATCAAGTTCTGGCAATATTGTTTGAACTGCAATACTTTCACCTATAACCTTCTTTAAGCATGAAACATGGAAAACTGGATGCACTCGTGAAGAAGCAGGAAGCTCCATTTTTTATGCCATAGTACCAATATTTTGCAACACCTTGTAAGGACCATAGTACTTTGGTGATAATTTATTATCCTTCTTAGCTTGCTTGAGGGACATTTTTTTGTATGGTTCTACCCATAAAAATACCCAGTCTCCTACATCAAAACTCCTCTCGTTGCGATGTTGATTTGCATGTTGTTTCATTCGATTTCGTGCCAAATTTAGGTTATCCTTTAAGATTTGGAGAACTTGTTGTTGATGCTTGATGTGATCTTGCACTGCTTGAACCTTAGAATTATCTCTTAAATATTATTTGATGGACGGTGGATGATATCCAAAAAGTGCCATAAATGGGGTCATGTTTGTTGCAGTATGGAAGGAAGTGTCATACCACCATTCAGCGAGAGGTAACCACTTGACCCATTGTTTTTGTTTATCAGATACAAAACAATGAAGATATCCTTCCAAACATTTATTTACTATCTCAATTTGACCATCGGATTAAGGATGATAAGATGAGCTATGAGCTAATTGAGTACCTAAACAAGAAAATAATTCCGTCCAAAAATTTCCAGTAAAAATGGGATCTCTGTCGCTCACAATAACCATTAGGTTTCCATGTAGCTTTTGAATTGTGTCCATAAATGTAGTAGCAATTTTACTTGATTTAAATGGATGAGATAATGCACAAAAGTGTGCATACTTGGTAAGTATATCAACTACCACCATGATGACACTCTTTCCTTCGCACTTAGTAAACCTGTGACAAAATCCATTGAAATATCCTCCCAACGTTGGCTTGGAATGGATAAAGGTTGTAGAGGACCCGGGGTCTTAATTTTCTCAAATTTATTCTGCTAGAAAACCAAACATTCTGCCACAAACTTTTGAATATCATATTTAAGGCCATCCCAAAAAAATTCTTTCTTCACCCTGTGGTAAGTTTTTAAAAATCCTGAGTGTCCTCCTAAAGGAGAAGTGTGCAATTCCAAAAGATTATTTTGTTTTATTTGGGAATTCTTACAAATATATAAGCGATCTTTGTACCATAAAGAATCATTTTTCCAACTAAATGTATCAGATGTACTAAGATCTTGCTGCAACTTTTGAATGAGTGTCCACACTTCTTCGTCCTTCTTCCATTCATCTCTTGCCTCAGTTATCCAATCTGGTTGGATAATAGAAATGGCACAAAGCAATGCTTCCACCTCTTCATTCTTTCTTGAGAGTGCATCTGCAACAACATTTAGCTTCCCTTTTTTGTAGATTATTTCAAAGTCATAACCCAACAATTTTGTGACCCATTTTTGCTTCTCTTCTGAAGATAGTTTTTGTTCCAAAAAGTGTTTAAGACTATCATGATCAGTTTTTACCTTGAAGTGTCTTCCCATTAGGTAAGTTCACCATTTCTTTACTGCATGTAGTATTGCTAACATTTCCTTCTCATAAATAGGTTTCTGTAAATACTTTCCTTTGATTGGACGACTTTCAAAAGCAACGGGTCTTCCTTCTTACAATAAAACAACACCAATTCCATTTCCTGAGGCATCATATTCCACAATAAAGGTTTTCGTGAAGTCTGGCGTAGCTAAGACTGGTGCTAGGCACATTTTCTCTTTAAGATGTTCAAAGGCCTTAGTTGCTTCAGGAGTCCATGAAAATGCATCTTTCTTCAATAATGTTGTTAGAGGTGTTGCTATTCTCCCATAATTCCTAACAAACTTGCAATAATACCCTGTTAACCCGAGAAATCCTCACAACTGCTTTATGGTTGTGGGGACTTTCCATTCCTTAATGGCTTTAATTTTGTTAGGGTCTACCTTAACACCCTCGTGAGATACAATATGACCCAGATTTTCCACCTCTTGTACTCCAAATAAACATTTGGATGTTTTTGCATATAATTGTTTCTCCCGCAATAGTTTGAGCACCCTGTCAACATGTTCAACATGATCCTTCCAAGACCTGCTGTAGATTAGTATATCATCAAAAAATACTAGCACAAATTTTCTAAGGAAGGGTTTGAAAATGAAATTCATCAACCCTTGAAATGTAGAAGGTGCATTGGTAAGGCCAAAAGGCATGACCAAAAACTCATAATGACCCTCATGAGTTCGAAATGCTGTTTTTGGAATATCTTCAGTCTTCATTCTAATTTGATGATATCCTGAACGAAGATCCAACTTGGTAAAATAAATTGCTCCATGTAATTCATCCAATAATTCATCTATCACAGGAATGGGAAATTTATCTTTAATGGTGAGCTTATTGAGCTCCCTATAATCCAGACACATGCACCATGATCCATCCTTCTTGTGTACCAATACTACAGGAGCAGAGAAAGAACTTTGACTAGGTTGAATTATACACGCCTCTAACATTTCTACAATCATACGTTCAATTTCGCTCTTTTGGACATAAGGATATCTATAAGGTCCGATGTTTGGAGGAACACTTACTGGAATCAAATGAATAGCATGATCATGATCATGAATAGGTGGGAGTCCTTTGGGAGTTTCTAACACCTTGGAATGATTGTCCAAGACTTTTTGGAGATCTGCAAAAATAGATGATTTTAATGTTGGAACTTCTAGTGAGCATAATTGTGCAATTACGCCCCATTTTTCTTTCTTTATAAGCTTTATCATGACATTAGAGCTTATTATATTTCTCGTATTCCCTACAATACCCTGTAATTCAACTTCCTTTCCTTCTGAAAAAAAAAAAAAAAAATCAAGAAAAATTCTTGAAAATTAAAAGCTACCGTCCCCAAATATTGTAACCATTGTACTCCTAGTACAACATCAGCACCTCCCATAGGAATGGAAAGCATTGGAATATTCAATACATATTCCCCATGGTTAGCTTGATATTATGGCATTTTCCAGAGCAATATATTTCCTCCATTTGCAACCATCACTTGACATTCTAGTAGCTCGGGTATAGGAAACAATTCAATTCCTTGGCTACCTTACAATGAATAAAATTATGGGTACTACCTGAATCAATCAACACTATTACCTTTTTATTCTTGATATGTTCTTCTATCTTGAGAGTTTGAGGAGTGGTAATCTTCCAATGCATTACACAATATGGCCTGAACTCATTTCTTCCTCTTCTAGGGTTGGTTCCCTCGTGTATATCCTCTTATTTTGAAGATTCTTGTTCATTTTCTTCTTCCTCTTCACAATCTATGTAAAATAATTTCTTCTCAGCACACTTATGACCTTTAGTGTATTTTCTATCACAACTGTAGCAAAGCCTTTTTGCTATTTTTTCTTCCAATTGTTGTGGTGTCAACCCTATGGAGAAAAGCCATTGATACCATACAAATGTATTTTGTTCTAAATGTAAAGTTGCAATGTGTACCTTTTGTGTGTTTTGCACATTATTGAGATCAAAATATTTCTCCATCTATAGTATCCATGTTACAGGATCCTTTCCATCGAACTTCCTCATATCCATTTTTGGAATATGGTGGTTCTTCCCTCCAACATTAGAGTTTATGAAATGATGATTAACATTTATTTTGTTCTCATCATGAGTTTCCTTTACTATCTTTTCACCATTAGGAAACATTTCTTGTATCAACTTTGCCAAACCTTCGATGTCTACTTTTAGATCCTTCTTCATGTTTTCCATGTTGCCTTTCATTTTTTTATCGATCTTAGCTTCCATGTTATCCATCTTAGCTTCCATGCCCACTTCCATGCCATCCATCTTAGCTTCACGCCTTTCTTCCAAAACTTCCATGTCATTTTTGTTGCTCTTTAAAGGCCGAAATTTGTTACACTTGCTCTTGTAATTTTTTGATGTCCTTACAATTATGCGTCTTCATCAGTCATAGTGAGAGCCTTGTAAAACGGGTATTGAATTCTTGCAGAGCGGTTTCAGAACACAATACTGAAATATATGCTCAATAGGCCCTTGGAATCAATTCAACTTGATTCTTCAAACAAGACTTATGCAATTTGGAAAAAAAATACACACCTTTTACTTGCTTTTGAGGAGCTCGATATTGAAATTGACTTATCTCTATACTTGCAGATCCTCAATATCTTAAAATTGGCACTGTAGTATTCCTCTAAAGCTTCCTTCAAATGCCACAAGTCTGACTTGATTAAGATTATTCAAGGCAAAGTTATGTCCAATATCCCACAATGACCTATTTATGGACTGGTTCAGTAGAGCAAAATTGTACGACTTGCCATGTGTCATTGTTTTCTCCTTTGGCTCTAAAATTTATAGACAGGAAACTACAATCCGTTTAATTCTAGTCACTTTTTATAGAATTCCAATATGATGCTCAGAGAGATATTTATGAATATTTTCCCGCGATCACCTCTTTGAGATGAAATTTGGTAGCCTGACATTGACCTAACTTCCACAGATCATATCTCAGAAAATATTGTGAACCAAGATTTGAAATTTTGCGACGATGTTCCTTAGGATTTTGGCTTCACACTCTAAACATTTTAGCTTCTGAAACTTCGTAGAAAAAAAGTTATAGCGAAAATTCCGCAATGAACTTTTTAAGTGAAATTCAGGAGCCTGAAAAAATCCCTAACTTCCACAGATCCTATCTCCGAAAATATTGCAAACCAAGCTCTAAAATTTTGAAAAATGTTCCTCCAGATTTCGGCTTCGCACTCTAAAAATTTCAACTTTTGAACCTTCATAGAAAAAAATTTATAGCAAAAATTCCACGATGACCTGTTTGGAGCATCGAAACCCTAGAATCCAAAGCTCTGATACCAAATGTTGTGAAACCAGCTCTAAAAATATAAGAAAAGAGATATCAACGCATTAGAAATAATCCTCTTCAAGGGGGCATCCTCCAATACATTACATGAATGAACAATTCTTGGACGATACAAATTACAAAACCTCCTTTCTATATATAGGAGTCCATGGGGCCACAATGTAATCCTAGCTGACCTAACAATAATAATTTAAGGGAACAATAATAAAAATATGGGGGTTGGAGGGGTACAATAATAACAATAAGGGGGTTACGCTAAAAACAATAAGGGACTATACTAGTAATATAGGGACCTAACATAGGTTGACTCATGCCAGAATTTCATAGCCCTAACCATCAAAATGGCCAATCCAAGTTAGCATAATACATATAGCATCAATATCTTAATGAAATAACCCTAATCATCAAGTCACTAGCATGTAAAAACAACAAGTTATATACTATGCTCATCAACAACATGTAAAATAATCATTAGGTTAACTATCATACAACAACAAAAATTTATCCCATAACATTGTTATGAAATGAGCTCCAAAAATAGAAGAAAAGAGAGATAAACGCCTCAAAAATAAGCCACTTCAAGGGGGAAACCTCCTTTACATTACATAAATGAACAATTCTTGTATGATACAAATGAAAAAACCTCCTTCTATATATAGGAGTCCATGGGGTCACGATATAATCCTAGCTGACCTAACAATAATAATGTAAGGGCAGAATAATAACAA
This sequence comes from Pinus albicaulis, assembly GCA_034641835.2. Taxonomy (NCBI): domain Eukaryota; kingdom Viridiplantae; phylum Streptophyta; class Pinopsida; order Pinales; family Pinaceae; genus Pinus; species Pinus albicaulis. The sequence continues at coordinate 842,822,086 of CM076571.1, read as the reverse complement.
TGTGGGGGTTACAAGGGTACAACAATAACAATAAGGGGGTTACACTAACAACAATAAGGGACTACACTAGTAATATAGGGACTTAACATGCCCCTCTCCTTCAAAAAAGTGTTTTCCTCAATGCTTTAGTAGCTTTGGATTCTTCTGTATAAAATTCTCATCCTCCCATGTAGAATCTTTAGTGGGTAAGTTCTTCCACTTGATGAGATACTCTGAAATTGATCGATTTCGTAGCTGTCAATTTCTTGTTTCTGTGACTGATTTAGGTTCCAATATGGTTTTTCCTTCCTCATCAAGTTCTGTCAATATTGTTTGATTTGGAAGTTTGTCACCTATAACCTTCTTTAAGCACGAAACATGGAAAATTGGATGCATTCACGAAGAAGAAGGAAGCTCCAATTTGTATGCCATAGTACCAATATTTTGCAGCACCTTGTAAGGACCATAGTATTTTGGTGATATTTTATTATCCTTCTTAGCTTGCTTGAGGGAAATTTGTTTGTATGGTTCTAGCCATAAAAATACCCAGTCTCCTACATCAAAACTCCTCTTGCTACGATGTTGATTTGCATGTTGTTTCATTCGATTTTGTGCCAAATTTAGGTTATCCTTTAAGATTTGGAGAACTTGTTGTTGATGCTTGATGTGATCTTCCACTGCTTGAACCTTAGAATTATATCTTAAAGATGATTTTATGGACGGTGGATGATATCCAAAAAGTGCCATAAATAGGGTCATTTTCACTGCAGTATGGAAGGAAGTGTTATACTACCATTCAGCCAGAGGTAACGACATGACCCATTGTGATTTTTTATCAGATACAAAACAACGAAGATATCCTTCCAAACATTTGTTCACTATCTCATTTTGACCATCAAATTGAGGATGATAAGATGAGCTATGAGCTAGTTGAGTACCCAAACAAGAATATAATTTCGTCCAAAACTTTCCAGTAAAAATTGGATCTTTGCTACTTACAATAATCTTTGGGTTTCCATAAATGCAGTAGCAACTATACTTGCTATAAATGGATGAGATAATGCACAAAATTGTGCATACTTGGTAAGTCTATCAACTACCACCATGATGACACTCTTTCCTTTGGACTTAGTTAAACCTATGATAAAATCTATTGAAATCTCCTCCCAATGTTGACTTGGAAGGGATAAAGGTTGTAGAAGACCCGAGGTCTTAATTGTCTCAACATTATTTTCCGGAAAACCAAACATTCCACCACAAAATTTTGAATATCATATTTAAGGCCATCCAAAAAAACTTATTTCTTCACCCTGTGGTAAGTTTTTAAAAATCCCGAGTTTCCTCCTAAAGGAGAATTGTGTAATTCCTAAAGAATCTTTTGTTTTAGTTGGGAATTCCTACAAAGATATAAGTGAACTTTGTACCATAAGGAATCATTTTTCCAACTAAATGTATCAAATGTATTAGGATCTTGCTACAACTTTTGAATGAGTGTCCACACTTCTTCGTCCTTCTTCCATTCATCCCTTGCTTCAGTTATCCAATCTGGTTGGATAATAGAAATGGCACAAAGGAATGCTTCCACCTAATCATCCTTTCTTGAGAGTGCATCTGCAATAACATTTAGCTTCCCTTTTTTGCAGATGATTTCAAAGTCATAACCCAACATCTTTGTGACCCATTTTTGCTTCTCTTCTTAAGATAGTCTTTGTTCCAAAAAGTGCTTAAGACTATCATGATCACTTTTTACCTTGAATTGTCTTCCCATTAGGTAAGGTTGCCATTTCTTTAGTGCATGTATTATTGCCAACATTTCCTTCTCATAAATAGGTTTCTGTAAATACTTTCCTTTGATTGGACGACTTTCAAAAGCAATGGGTCTTCCTTCTTGCATTAAAACAACACCAATTCCATTTCCCGAGGCATCACATTCCACAATAAAGGTTTTTGTGAAGTCTGGCGTAGCTAAGACCGGTGCTAAGCACATTGCCTCTTTAAGATGTTAAAAGCCCTTAGTTACTTCAAAAGTCCATGAGAATGCATCTTTCTTTAATAATGTTGTTAGAGGTGCTGCTATTCTCCCATAATTCTTAACAAACTTGCGATAATACGCTATTAACCCGAGAAATCATCGCAACTTCTTTATGTGTGTGGGGAATTTCCATTCCTTAATGGCTCTAATTTTTTTAGGGCCTACCTTAACACCCTCATGAGATACAATATGACCCAAATATTCCACCTCTTGTACTCCAAAGAAACACTTGGAGCTTTTTGCATATAATTGTTTCTCCTCCAACATTTTGAGCACCCTGTCAACATGTTGAACATGATCCTTCCAAGACCTATTGTAGATTAGTATATCATCAAATAATACTAACACAAATTTTCTAAGGAAGGGTTTGAAAATGGAATTCATCAACCCTTGAAATGTAGAAGGCACATCGGTAAGGCCAAAAGGCATGACCAAAAATTCATAATGACTCTCATGAGTTTGAAATGTTGTTTTTGGAATATCTTCAGTCTTCATTCTAATTTGATGATATCCTGAACGAAGATCCAATTTGGTAAAATAAATTGCTCCATGTAATTCATCCAATAATTCATCAATCACAGAAATAGGAAATTTATCTTCAATAGTGAGTTTATTGAGCTCCCTATAATCCATACACGTGCACCATGATCCATCCTTCTTGTGCACCAATACCATTGGAGCAGAGAAAGAACTTTGACTAGGTTGAATTATACCAGCCTCTAACATTTCTGCAATCATACGTTCAATTTCACTCTTTTGGACATAAGGATATTTGTAAGCCCTGATATTTGGAGGAACACTTCTTGGAATCAAATGAATAGCATTATCATGATCACAAATAGGTGGGAGTCCTTTGGGAGTTTCAAACACCTTAGAATGGTTGTCCAAGACTTTTTGGAGATCTGGAGAAATAGATGATTTTGATGTTGGAACTTCTGGTGAGCATAATTGTGCAATTACGCCTCATTGTTGTTTCTTCAGAAGCTTTGTCATGACATTAGAGCTTATTAACTTTCTCAGCTTCCCCACGATACCCCGTAATTTGACTTCCTTTCATTATGAACAAATTTTCAAAAAAATTTCTTGAAAATTAAAAGCGACTGTCCCCAAAGATTGTAACCATTGTACTCCTAGTACAACATCAACACCTCCCATTGGAATGGAAAGAATTGGGCTATTCAATACATATTACCCATGGTTAGCTTGATATTATGGAATTTTATAGAGAAATTTATAGTTCCTCCATTTGAAACCATCACTTGAAATTTGGGTGCTAGGTATAGGAATCAATTCATTTCCTTGGCTACATTACAATGAATAAAATTATGGGTACTACCCAAATCAATCAACACTATTATATTTTATTTCTTGATATTTCCTTTTATCTTGAGAGTTTGAGGAGTGGTAATGCCTGCCAATGCATTACACGATATGGTCAGACTCATTTATTCTTTCTCTAGGATTGATTCCTGGTGTATATCCTCTTCTTTTGAAGTCTCTTATTCATTTTCTTCCTCATCTTCAAAATCTATGTAAAATAAGTTCTTCTCAACACACTTATAACCTTTAGTGTATTTGCTATCACAACTGTAGCAAAGCCCTTTTACTCTTTTTTCTTCCAATTTTTGTGGTGTCAACCTTGTAGGTTGTGGAAGTCTAGGAGTAGAAACACTTCCATCTTTATAGAAGTGAGTGGTAGGCTTCCTTGTCGCCATAATTTTACATTTAAATTTTCTTTCCAACCTGAATGCCTTCTCTAATGAATCAGGTTCCCAAATGCGGACCTCGTGTTGGATGTTATCCTTTAAAGTCCTTATGAAGACATCAATCCTTTGTTCCTCTAGAATATCATTTACCCTTATATTCAATTTTTGGAAGTCCTCAATGTGCTCCACCATTGAACCCCTTTGTTTGAGATTTATCAATTGGCTAAAAAATGTGTTGTTATTTGTATCCTCAAAATGTGCTATCATTTCCTCCGTAAAAATTGACCAAGTGACAATTTTTTTATGAGAGAAAAGCCCTAGATACCATACAAATGTATTTTTTTCTAAATATAAAGTTTCAATGCATACCTTTTGTTGTTTTGCACATTATTGAGATCAAAATATTGATCCATTTGTAGTATCCAAGTTACGGTATCCTTGCCATCAAACTTCCTCATATAGATCTTTGGAATATGGCGGGTCTTCCATCCAACATTAGACTTTAGGAAATAATGATTAACCTTTATTTTTTTCTCATCATGAGTTTCCTCTACTATATTTTCGCGATTAGGAATCATTTCTTGTATCAACATTGTCAAACCTTCCTTCAAACCTTCCATGTCTTCCTTCAAACCTTCCATTTTTTCTTCCATACCATCCACCTTAGCTTCTGTTGTACATATTTACTCCTGCATGTAAATTTTCGGTCTGCCACCTTTTTCAAATATCTCCCAGACCTCTGTCGTGGCTTAAAACCTCATGCTCCTGTTTGATATTACCGTCCCCGCCCAAAAATCCGCTCTGCAAAGTTTAAAAACCCGATACTAAAGTTATATTGAGCCAAAGCCCCAGGGCCTTAGCCCCTTTTCCTGTCATCATCACATGACCCGAGCCCGAAAACCACAAGTCAAAAGGGAAGGGAGTGTAACATTTAAGGTTTTGGGGAGCAATGGTGACCGTCCGATCGAAGTTCAATCAACGGAGCGGAGATCATCTTATATGGTGGCCCCCGTGTCCGTATCTCACTGCAGAAACCGGCTGTATTGTTCCGCACCGCTTCCACCGAGCCGGCGGTATTTACCATGGCGGCAGCGATTCCATTTAAAACATGCTGTGTGTGTTTGGTACGGGCCCTAAAACCGCTTTCCCCGCGCGTTAAAGTCTGTACAATCACCAGGCAGCGGAATCCACCTGCATCGTTAGATCTGCTGGCCTCAATCCGACGGCAGATATTCTCTAAAGCCGCTCGCTCGATAACTCATGTCTAGCGTGCCCTGTGGCCCACCATTGTGCCGCTCTCGTCGCCTCCCAGCTGTTGATCTGTGTTTAGAATCCGACCGCCCAGGAATCAGTCTCCCTGTCCGTTGACTCCACTACCACGTCAGTCCCGCACCTATCCATCGTACATCCACGTGTCCCCGTCTCGCGCACCAGTAATATTCCTCCCCACCACATGTATATATATATATATATATATATGTGTGTGTTTATATGTGTTTTTATTTGCATTCGTTGTTCTTCAGTCACCGTCTCCAAACTGTGTTACGTAGAAAATCCGCATTTCGTCTATTTGTAAAAGCTCTCATTGTGTTTCCTCCGCCACCCTTCATATTCCTGTCATATGTTCGTGTCCACGACGTCATTATCATCTCCACCTCCACGCTCCTTGCCTCCGAGTTTGGTTTCTCTAATTTTTTGTGGGTTTTGCAGGTTTTAAGATGATAAAGAGGCCTCATAATTTATCGCCTCCATTGCAGAGGTTGAGAGCATGTCAAAGGACGACATTCTGCTAGTGAAATTTAAATAAGAAGCCGAGGGTAGGTGTGTGAAATGACCACCATTAAAGAGATCAAAGATATGAATCTACAGAACCCTCCGGAGAAAATCAAGGGACGCTTCGCCCTGCATTAAATATCCAGGATTTAAATTCAAAGTTAAAGGGCCTAGAGTGCAGTAAAAAATCACAAGATATCTCAGGGTCTTATGGCAGCATATTTTCCCTCTTTCAGTAAGAGGCAGAACATTGCATATTTTATTATTTGTGTCATGTTTATAAGGATATTTTCATCTCCCAGTATTTATTTCTAGAGACAGATTGTAAAGTACAATCATTTATAGTTAGTCATTCATAGAGTGGGCGCGAATGTTTTCCGCCATTTTATTCAAATTGAGTCATTAAATGTGCTCCATCTACCTCCTTCTCTAGAATTCACTATCTTTTCTATAAAGGCCCGAAAAGAAGACATTGTAAGGGTTCCAGATTTCTATCAGCAAACTGTGCAGTGAAAAGGCTTTTGTATACATTTTGTAATATTTCGGTATGAAGGTTCAGAGCCCGTAGGGTCTCAGTGAGGAGGAGTTATAACTGTAATGAGGATTCTGGTCTTTGGTATCTCACAGTATGTAATTTCTCTTATGTGTTAATATAATATATCATTTCATGCTATTTATCTTCTTGTATCATGTTCTAGAATGCGAGTGGCTCACTAGTTTGCAGTAAGGATTCATCCTTGTTGGTGCCCTTTCTGGAATTAGTCAAGTGCTTTAAATAGGCCTAGTCATGATATATTGTTCCATGTTCATCTCTTCCATATTTTCTGTTATATTAGTTACTTGAGGAGGGTGCTTTTAAAACGCCATTGTCATATAAGGATTCATAAATTAATATGTCCTTATGTGGTTCTGTTGTGTATCTGGGTATCAGTCTCATGTTAACTAATATATTATTTATGTTTCCTCACTGCACTCACTCCCTGATATTTGATTTCTATGATATATTATTTGAACTGGCCCTCTTTATAGTAAGTTGTCTCTTAATTGTCTGATGCTTTTGTATTGGAGTTTTACATGATGTCCCTGCACTATTCTTATCCTTGTATCAGCTTCTGAGAGAGATTGGTCCCATTCAAAACTAATTTCCTTGTTCAAACAAGAGATAGTAAGTGAGCTCTTGGACTGACAATCCAAACTATATGAAGAGTTCCTTGCTATATTAAGATGTCCTAGGCACTGGTCTATGGAAACTCTAGACTATCTCTAGGGGGGTGACAAAATTGTCCACAACATCTTTCTGGCACCGTTGCCGGGGAACGAATTCAAGAATATCAGTTTCCCTGGGTCTCGACAAATTGTTTTCACTCTCTAATCAGGTGAGCACGGAGAGTTGAAGAGTTGTGTATCTCTCACCTTGGCGACTCCACTGTTCTTTATTTGATAAATTTTATTGGTAGTCCTGGCTTCTCGAAAGCCACATTTGAGGTCAGATACATCTCAGCCAAAGACACCTTACGTGTCTGACCCAGAGAAGATCATTCATAAAAGAGTTTGGAAGGAGAGGAAGTCAGTTCGTGCTGAAAACCCTGAATTTTCCATTGAAGATTATCTGCCCTCTTCTTCTCAAGAGATCAGAACAGAAAATCTCGAGTTTTACTCAGAAAATCCACGTAGAGGAAGTACCTAGATTGAAGAATATTCTCATCCTACTCCCGAGGTTGAGGAAATTAAAGAGGTCACAGAAGTAGCTATTGTTAACCGTGAACTATTCCCATCCACACCTCAGGCTTCTGTGCAATATATTTCCATTGTTATTCATACTCCACTTCCTCCAACTCCTCTCCCTTCATTTGTATCTCAGACTGTTGTACAACCCCCACCTCCTCCAATGGATAATGTTCCTACTTTTCTATTGAACAAATATGCTCCACTGGCCTTGCCCCAAGTGCTAAATGATATGCCACAGGATTATCTAAAGATTCTGCCAAGATTTAATGGTGCAAATGAAGTTGATGCTCAGAAACATCTTGAGACTTTCTGCTCTTTTGCAGAAAACTTAAATGTTGAACATTTGGATGTGGTCTTGAGATTATTTGTGCAATCTTTGGAGGGTGAAGCCAGAAAATGGTTCAAGACATTGGGAAATCGTTCAGTGACCACCTGGGATCAGATGGAGAATGTTTTTCTCAGAAAGTGGGGAGAAAAGAAAGATCATGGCCAATGTCTTACTGAGTTTAATACTATGAAGAAGAAACAGGATGAAGGGGTATCAGAGTTTATCAAAAGATTCAACAAGTTATATCTGAGCCTGCCTCCTGAAATGAAGCCCCATGAAGCTGCTGCCAAGATATTTTTATAGCAGCCTTTGATTTTGACTTTGGATTCTCCCTGAGAGAAAGAAAACCTGCCACTTTAGATGATGCACAGTCAGATGCTCTGGAATTGGAAGAAAACTTTGCCTCCACTGGGAAACTGAAGGGAAAAATTGAACAAGATACTAGGAGAAGAGGCAAAGAAGAGGTTTCCACCTCTAATCAGGAAAAAGATTCAGATAAAATGGATGAGATAAGAAAAATGATAAATAATATGGTCAAGCTTGAACTGGAAACTAAAAATGCAGCTCCCAATAACTATTACAATGCTCCAAACAGAGGATACAATCCTCAGTATAAAAGGCCACCATTGCAGATATTGTCGAGAGAAGAAAAGGAATCACTAGACCAAGTACCCCACCCCTTGTACCTGGAAGGACCAGCAGATGACTCCACTGGAGATGCAGCTTATGGATTAGAAGATTCAAATCTGGCTTTTTCAAATACTGATGATATGGATTTCCCATTGCAAGACGAAGACAAAGAAGCAGAGATTGATCATTATTGTAAGCAATTTTCTGATTTCATGCAAGCACAATTCAATGTAAAATATGATCTCAGATCTTCAAGGAAGAGGACCAGAACTCAAGATCAAGAAGAGGAGCGACCTCAGAAAGAAGCATCTACTCAGAAGGAATCAGCAACAAAGAGAAACATAGAAAAAGGTAAGAATCCTCTAAATACTCCCTTGCAGTCCAATGATCAGATTCCTTCTTCTTCAAAAGTAGTCAGTCCTCCTAATGCTGAGCCAGTGTCAAAAGAAATTAAATATCCAACTGAAAATAATGAGTCAAAATAAGTTGTGATAGAAAATCCCCCTTCTGCTTTTAATTTACAAAAATAACTTGAGAAAATTAAGATTCCAGTCCCCCTCACTGAACTATTAAAACAGCCTGTATATCAGTCTCAAGTTACTTCCTTTATTCTTCCTCCTGAAATACCAATTGCACCTGATAGTTTAAACCTTCAAGAAGAAATACCCATGGTAGTCTTTGTCCCACATGTTGAGGAGATAGACCCCTCTACTCCTCCCTTTTACGTGTCCCTAGTTATTCATGACCTGCTGTTACACAATTGTATGTTAGATTCTGGGGCTTCCCATAATCTTATGCCTTTGTCTGTCATGGAGCAACTAGGGCTGCAAATTACAAGATCATACAAAGACCTATATTCATTTGATTCCAAAAGGGTTAAATGCTTGGGAATGATTAAAGATTTAGTGGTCAATCTGGCCCAAATTCCAGCAAAGAGTGTGGTCATGGACATTGTGGTTGCTGATATCCCAGCCCGCTTTGGCATGCTACTGTCAAGGTCCTGGGGTACAAAGATTGGGGGGTCAATCAAATTGGATTTAACATATGCTACTGTCCCAGTCTTTGGAGGTCAGGAGAGGAGGTTGTACAGGGAGACTAGATTTGTTAAAATGGTAACTAAGGCTGACTGCTCAGAGAATTCTCCAGTTTATAACAAAGAGGGAGACTTCTCATGTTTGATGTTATAAGAAAATCAAAATTATGTTCGTGAGCCCCTCTTTGGTCATTTTCAAGTTGAGCAGCCTAAAGGAGACCAGGAATCAGAAATTTGGACTCTGCATTTTGATGGATCGAATTCAAAAGAAGGCAATGGAGCTGGGGTGTTATTAATTTCTCCTACAGGAAAATGGGTGCCACTGTCTTTTAAATTGGAGTACGAGGATACAAACAATGTAGCTGAATACGAAGCTCTTTTATTGGGATTGCAGACAGCAAGAAACATGGGCATCCAAAGTCTGAAAGTCTTGGGAGACTCTGAGCTGGTGGTAAGGCAGATCAAAAATGAATGTCAAACTAAGCACCCTCGGCTCAGAGCATATAGAAACGAAGTGTGGGACATGATATAAAATTTCTTCTCAGCATTTAACATACAGTTCATGCCCCGGGAGCAAAACAAAATAGCAGATTCTCTTGTTGTAGCTGCCAGTACATTTCGTCCTCCTCAAAATCCACTCTTAAGATATGAAGTGGAGGTACGGTACAGACCATCCATTCCAGATAATATAAAGCATTGGAAGGTATTTGAAGATGATGAACATATGAAGAGATTCATGGAGACAGTGGGAGAATTCTCCAATATGGAGATTGATGATAATGAGGAGGAAGAAGTTGGAAATATTGCAGAAAACAAATGGGAAGAAAGAATAGCAGGAAACAAAGTGTTGCAGCTGAAAGGAAATGTTATACCTAGAGGTCTGGTGTCTCTAGAAAGATTATTTAACAAAGATGATGTTCCATTGCAGCCAAATAAGGTGACAGAAGAAGATCAAGTGGGAGATCTGAATCTGGGTACTTATGCTGATCCCAAAATTGTCAAATTATCTAAAAGAGTCTCAGAAGAATATAAAGAAAAATATTTGAAGTTGTTTCAATCTTATAAAGATGTATTTGCTTGGTCCTATAAGGACCTAAAAACTTTTGATGTTAATATAATGCAGCATAAAATTCCTTTGAGGGAAGATGCAAAGCCTTATAAGCAGAAACTCAGACAAATAAATCCTCTGCTGCTTCCCTCTATTGAAAAAGAAGTCAAGAAGCTACTGAAAGCAAAAATAATTGTACCATTGAGATACTTAGAATAGATAGAAAATCTTGTTCCTGTTAGAAAGAAGAATGGAGAAATAAGGCTATGTGTGGATTTCAGGAATTTAAATAGAGCATCTCTAAAGGATAATTATCCACTGCCTAAAATGGACCACATCCTGCAGAAAGTGGTGGGAGCATCCAGAATGTCAATGATGGATGGATTTTCCGGTTATAATCAGGTAGCTGTATTTCCAGAAGACCAGAGGAAAACTGCATTTACTACACCATGGGGAACATTTATGTATGCTAGGATGCCATTTGGATTAATTAATGCAGGGGCTACTTTTCAGAGGGCAATGGACATAGCCTTTGTTGGTGAACAGGACAAGTTTTTGGTGGTATATCTTGATGATATCACAGTGTTTTCAAAGAATGATGATGAACATATAGAGCACTTAAGAAGAACTTTTGAAAAATGCAGAAGGTACGGCCTTTCTCTCAATCCTCAAAAATATTTGTTTGCATTAGATGAGGGAAAACTCTTAGGGCACATTGTAACTAAAGATGGTGTGAAAATTGACCCTAAGAGAGTTGAAGTAATAAACAGTATTCCTTTACCAAGGAATAAGAAAAAAGTACAGGTGTTTTTAGGCCGAATCAATTTTTTGAGAAGGTTTATTCCTAACTATGCTGAGATAGTTAGGCATATAACTGATATGTTGAAAAAGGATAATGAAGTGAAATGGTCCCAGGAGTCTAGAGATGCATTCACAAGGATAAAACAAGCATTCGTTGAAGCTCCTGTGCTAGCTGGACCAGATTACAGCAAGCCTTTTATGATCTTTTCATTTGCTTCACCCCAAACAATTGCTGGAGTATTATTGCAGAAAAATGAAGAGGGATATGAACAGCCTATAGCTTTCTTCAGTCAAGTGCTTTATGATGCTGAATTGGAATATAATATATTGGAGAAGCAGGCATATGCCCTGGTAAAGTCCCTTAAAGCTTTTAGATTATATGTTTTGCAATCTCACGTTACTGCATATGTTCCCACAGCAGCTGTCAAAGACATTCTTGTTCCAGGGGACAGCGAAGGTAGAAGAGGAAGATGGATTGCAAAAATTCAGGAGTATGATTTGGACATAAAGCCTACTAAGTTGATTAAAGGACAGGGACTTGCTAAAATGTTATCTGAATCAAATCATCAAGCCTTGGGCATTAATGTATCCATGATAGCAAATGAAGAATATGAAAAAGATGAAGAGCAACAAGGACTAGAGATGGCCACTCAAAAGGTACACATGAAATACCTAACTAGTCCTTGGTACAAAGAAATCGTTGAATACCTTTTAACACTTAGCTGTCCTCCGAGTTGTGATAAGATAAAATACAGAGCCGTAAGAATGAAATCTCAAAAATACATGATTGCTAATGGACAACTTTATTGGAGAGACCCTCTAGGTATATTACTGTTATGCCTCACAGAAAATGAAGTGGAGAATATATTGACAGAATTCCATGAGGGAATATGTGGAGGGCATTACAGCTGGAGGGCTACAACCCATAAAATCCTGAAGGCTGGTTTTTACTGGCCAAAATTGTATGCAGATACTTTTGCTTGGGTCAGAGCATGTGACAAGTGCCAAAGATTTGCAGAAAGACAGAAATTAGCAGCTTTTCCCTTTATTCCTATTCATGTGAATGAACCATTTCAGAAATGGGGATTAGATTTTATAGGAGAAATACATCCCCCATCAAGTGGCCAATATAAATGGATACTAATAGCCACAGATTATTTTACGAAATGGGTGGAAGCCATACCTACCAAAAATGCTACAGATGCCGTGATAATGAAGTTTATGGAGGAAAATATCATATCTAGGTTTGGTTGTCCTGCTAGAATTGTAACTGATAATGCACAAGCTTTTAAATCTGCCAAGTTTGTAAATTTTTGCCGAAGGTATAATATTATATTGACTCACTCCACAGCATATTATCCACAGGGAAATGGCTTAGCAGAGTCTTCTAATAAAACCCTGGTGAGGGCCCTGAAGAAAACAATCAGTGAAAATCAGAAAAACTGGGACTCTCAATTAAAATTTGCTCTGTGGGAAAATAGGATAACCAGTAAAAGAGCAACAGGGAAATCTCCCTATGAGCTGGTATATGGGAGAGCAGTTGTGTTTCCTGTGCAATTGGCGTTGCCAGTAGCACGTTTTATGTAGGAAAGCCAGGAAGAACCCGATGACATGATCAGAAGGATTGATCAATTGGTTGAAAGAAGAAACACGGAACCAGGTAAATCAGAGATTGATAGAATATCAGGAGAAAATGAAGAATGTATTTGATCAGCATGCAAAGGATAGAAAGTTTCAAGTTGGAGACCTGGTTCTCAGATGGGATGTTCGCAGAGCAGAGAAGGGCAAACATGCTAAGTTTGATCCGTTGTGGTTTGGTCCATTCAAAATCGTGAATCAAGGGCGAAATAATACTTTCATGTTAGAAAACCTACAGGGTGAACTGTTGGACGCCCCGGTGAATGGCCAATTTCTCAAGCCATACTTCCAATTCTGACCCAGGCAGGGGTACCCGATTGTATTATATTGTATATAAGTTGTTTTAGAATTTATTTTCATAAAGAAAGGATGTTGGCATTACCTGAGGCTGAAGCGCAGGGGAATGGAAAAATAAAGTGAAATATTCAGTGGTCTGCGTGTTCTCGACATGCCCGAGGACGAACATGCCGTCCCCAGATGGAGCCGATGTTGTACATATTTATTCGTGCATGTAAATTTTCGGTCTGCCACCTTTTTCAAATATCTCCCAGACCTCCGCCGTGGCTTAAAACCTCATGCTCCTGTTTGATATTACCGTCCCCGCCCGAAAATCCGCTCTACAAAGGTTAAAAACCCGCTACTAATGTTATATTGAGCCAAAGCCCCAGGGCCTTAGCCCCTTTTCCTGTTGTCATCACATGACCCGAGCCCGAAAACCACAAGTCAAAAGGGAAGGGAGCGTAACATTTAAGGTTTTGGGGCGCAATGGTGACCGTCTGATCGAAGTTCAATCAACGGAGCGGAGATCATCTTATATGATGGCCCCCGCGTCCGTATCTCACTGCAGAAACCGGCTGTATTGTTCCGCACCGCTTCCACCGAGCCGGCGGTATTTACCATGGGGGCAGTGATTCCATTTAAAACATGCCGTGTGTCTTTGGTACGGGCCCTAAAACCGCTTTCCCCGCGCGTTAAAGTCTGTACAATCGCCGGGCAGCGGAATCCACCCGCACCGTTAGATCTGCTGGCCTCAATCCGACGGCAGATATTCTCTGAAGCCGCTCGCTCGATAACTCATGTCTAGCGTGCCCTGTGGCCCACCATTGTGCCGCTCTCGTCGCCTCCCAGCCGTTGATCTGTGTTTAGAATCCGACCGCCCAGGAATCAGTCTCCCTGTCCGTTGACTCCACTACCACGTCAGTCCCCCACCTATCCATCGTGCATCCACGTGTCCCCGTCTCACGCACCCGTAATATTCCTCCCCGCCACATGTATATATATATATATATATATTTGTTTATATGTGTTGTTATTTGCATTCGTCGTTCTTCAGTCACCGTCTCCAAACTGTGTTACGTAGAAAATCCGCATTTCGTCTATTTGTCAAAGCTCTCATTGTGTTTCCTCCGCCACCCTTCGTATTCCTATCATCTGTTCGTGTCCATGACGTCATTATCATCTCCACCTCCACGCTCCTTGCCTCCGAGTTTGGTTTCTCTAATGTTTTGTGGGTTTTGCAGGTTTTAAGATGATAAAGAGGCCTCATAATTTATCGCCTCCATTGCAGAGGTTGAGAGCATGTCAAAGGACGACATTCTGCTAGTGAAATTTAAAGAAGAAGCCGAGGGTAGGTGTGTGAAATGACCACCATTAAAGAGAACAAAGATATGAATCTACAGAACCCTCCAGAGAAAATCAAGGGACGCTTCGCCCTGCATTAAAGATCCAGGATTTAAATTCAAAGTTAAAGGGCCTAGAGTGCAGTACAAAATCACAAGATATCTCAGGGTTTTATGGCAGCAGATTTTCCCTCTTTCAGTAAGAGGCAGAACATTGCATATTTTATTATTTGTGTCATGTTTATAAGGAGATTTTCATCTCCCAGCATTTATTTCTAGAGACATATTGTAAAGTACAGTCATTTATAGTTAGTCATTCATAGAGTGGGCGCGAATTTTTTCCGCCATTTTATTCAAATTGAGTCATTAAATGTACTCCATCTACCTCCTTCTCTAGAATTCTCTATCTTTTCTATAAAGGCCTGAAAAGAAGACATTGTAAGGGTTCCAGATTTCTATCAGCAAACTGTGCAGTGAAATGGCTTTTGTATACATTTTGTAATATTTTTGTATGAAGGTTCAGAGCCCGTAGGGTCTCAGTGAGGAGGAGTTATAACTGTAATGAGGATTCTGGTCTTTGGTATCTCACAATATGTAATTTCTCTTATGTGTTAATACAATATCTCATTTCATGCTATTTATCTTCTTGTATCATGTTCTAGAATGCGAGTGGCTCACTAGTTTGCAGTAAGGATTCATCCTTGTTGGTGCCCTTTCTAGAATTAGTCAAGCGCTTTAAATAGGCCTAGTCATGATATATTGTTCCATGTTCATCTCTTCCATATTTTCTGCTATATTAGTTACTTGAGGAGGGTGCTTTTAAAACGCCATTGTCATATAAGGATTCATAAATTAATATGCCCTTATGTGGTTCTGTTGTGTATCTGGGTATCAGTCTCATGTTAACTAATATCTTCGTTATGTTTCCTCACTGCACTCACTCCCTGATATTTGATTTCTGTGATATATTATTTGAACTGACCCTCTTTACAGTAAGTTGTCTCTTAACTGTCTGATGCTTTTGTATTGGAGTTTTACATGATGTCCCTGCACTATTCTTATCCTTGTATCAGCTTCTGAGAGAGATTGGTCCCATTCAAAACTAATTTCCTTGTTCAAACAAGAGATAGTAAGTGAGCTCTTGGACTGACAATCCAAACTATATGAAGAGTTCCTTGCTATATTAAGATGTCCTAGGCACTGGTCTATGGCAACTCTAGACTGTCTCTAGGGGGGTGACAAAATTGTCCACAACAGCTTCCTTGCCTTTCTTCAAACCATCCATATTAGCTTCCACACCATCCATCTTAGCTTCCACGCCTTTCCTCAAAACTTCCATTTCATTTTTTGTTGCTCTTTGCAACAGCGAAATTTGGTGCACTTGCTCTTGTAATTTTAATATATAATGATCACTTCTTCATCTTCATGAGTCATAGTAGAGTATTCTGAGGGCTTGATGGGTGTTGAATTATTTTTAGGGGGGAATTTTAGAACTCAATATTGATATATATGCTTCAATATTCCCTTGGAATCACTTCAAACTGACTTTGTAAACAAGACTTATGCAATTTGAAAAAACATACACACCTTTTTCTTGCTTTTGAGTGTGATATTGAAATTGAATTATCTCTGTGATTTCAGATATGAAATATCTGATATTTGGTCCTATATTAACCCTCTAAATCTTATTTAGAATTCCACAGATATGACCTGATTTGGATGCTTCAAGACAAAGTTATGCCCAATCTCCCACAATGACCTAGTTATGGACTGGTTCAGTAGAGTGCACTTGTATGACGTGCCATGCGTCATTTTTTCTTCCTTTGGCTCTGAAATTGATACACAGGAAACTACATTCCTGTACTTTCAGCCACTTTTTACATAATTTCAATATGATTCTCAGAGAGAGAGTTATGACAATTTTTCCAAGGTCACCTCTTTGAGATGAAATTCAGGAGCCTGAAAAAACCCTACTTCCACAGATCATATCTCCGAAAATATTGTGAACCAAGATCTGAAATGTTTACACGAAGTTCCTAAGGATTTCATATTTGCGTGATAAAAAAATTATCTTCTGAAGCTTCGTAGAAAAAAAGTAATAGCGAAAATTCCATGATGACATGTTTGGAGCAGCAAAACCCTAGAATCTAAAGCTTTGATACCAAATGTTATGAAACCAGCTCCAAAAATAGAAGAAAATAAAGATCAACGCCTTAGAAATAAGCCACTTCGAGGGGGAAACCTCCTTTATCTTACATAAATGAACAATTATTGGATGATACAAATGAAAAAACCTCCTTCTATATATAGGAGTCCATGGCGTCATAATATAATCCTAGCCAACATAACAACAATAATGTAAAGGCACAATAATAACAATATGGGGGTTACAGGGGTACAACAATAACAATAAGGGGGTTACACTAACAACAATAAGGGACTACACTAGTAATATAGGGACCTAACAAACATGCTCATCAACAACATATAATTTATCTAACATAAAACAATGATAGCAATGCATACCACCAGAGGTTGTTATCATTCATGACTATCTGACACATGTACATATAACCGCACTAATCAAATAGCATCTATACTGTATCTAACCATAACATAAATAGACTGAAAGAAATACTCATAAACATAATGCATATAACAATCCTTAACCTACATACCTACACGCCCAATATCCAAACCTGTATGACGACATGATCTTGTCTCGAGGTCCAATGTTGCAACTTCACTTTGATGGTCTGCATCTCGTACTCTATCTTAGCCAACACATTAGCATCATAACATAACAATATCATCATGATGACCTAATTTCAGACAATGACCTTATGCACGTCAACTTCACCACACCAATGCAAACTTGACCATATGCACCCACTTGACATGTATAACCAATCACGAACGACTAATGCATGTCACACATATAGCATCACACAAGCAAGCATACACAGACAACACACAAGCATGACCAATTTTTAAATTTAGATAGACATGGAATGTTCTATGCTTAATGCAAATTTACTTCCATGTTTCTCAGACCCGATACAATTTAGAAATCACATAAACATGAAAGTAAAATGCTCATATAGTACAATAATAGATCAACAGAATACAAGCCAATAATATAGATCATATTTTACAATTCTTCTTGTCCAACAAAGATATAGGATAGTGTGTGTTACAACAATCAACAGGATGCACAAGCTAGCAAAGTCTTTCTCAACATCAAATCAGCTAACCCACCAAAATGTCACACACAGCCCTCAAAGACAGCTCATCAAAAGTCAACATTGGTCAACCAAATTTAACGCAGGAAAGTCAACAAGAAATTCAATGTTGCAGATTTAGAGCTTTGGTCAATCTGCTCCTTTTTCCTCGATTTTTGTGCCCAATTGTACGACCTTCAAAAATCAGATTTTTAGCAAATTTTGGAGGTCAAATGGTCAAGGGTTGACCACGATCAACGCTGGTCAACACACAACAAATAACCCTAAAATAGATCTGCAGATGTCCCCAGCTTTAGCTCTGCACGTGTGAAGGAAATAGGCCTCCAAAGGTTATCGAAACAATCAGATCACAATGAGAGGAAATGAGATCAGATGATGAGCAAATGATCTCCAAGATTGTCCAATTTATATCCATCAGTGGCAATGTGTGACACATGTATTAGGCTTGTGAGCCTACATTACAAATTTGGCTGATCTTGCACATGTGTGGAACAAAAATCAAAATATATGTTATTCTCATCCAAACAAGATGATCCTTAGATCAATCTTGCACCTCTCAGAAAGAGGAATCCAACAAAAGTCTTATCATCATTATATGAGCAGGGCAACATGGAGTTTGGACCTAGTTGCCCAAAATTAACACTCCCTCTCAACTAGAGAGAATTCCATCTATCCACCTGTTTCATCCAGGGATTAGTACCATCATGTACTATAATCTAGCATCATGTGTCATCCTGTCGTAACTTTCTTTGTTGGCTCTCGTCGCAAATAGAACAAGGAGAGTGAGTCACAAATACATCACGCTCTATTGACCTAAAGTCAACTTCGACCCAAAAGAGTCACATACTAACTCGAAGTTAGTTTAATGACCCGAATTCAGTTTAGAGGATAAAACCTCAATAGAATAAAAAAGAGTCACATACTAACCCGAATTTAGTTTACTGACCCAAAGTCAGTTTAGAGGATAAAAACTCAATAGACTAAAAAAGAGTCACATACTAACCCGAAGTTAGTTTACTAACCCAAAGTCATTTTAGAGGTAAGAACCTCATCATACATGATCCCAGATCAAGATTTTGGACACGTGCCATCATATACATATAGAATACGACAATATCTGATGCATTCATCGGTCTTTCTATTGGTCTCTATCCTCATTTCCCACCTCATTAGCCAAATGTGAGGTACTTCCCATGAGTCTGAAACTCCATAGGTAGGATGCGTCTGGGGCATAGATCAAAGAGAGGTCAATATCATAATGGTGGGGCAGAAGCACAACAAGGTTCGACAAGCCTAGCCTCGTGTGTGCTTATAGCTCCAAGAATCTATCCCCAAGCCCTCTGGAGCTCCCATAGCTCATAGTCCAACTCAAGAAGGACGCTCACAATAGGGTCTTTCCACGATTCCAAGATTCTCAAGGAAGGCTAGGAACTTGACCTTTCCCAAGTGCTTTGTGATAATATCTGTGACCTACTCATTAGTTCCTATATAATCAAGCCTTACCGCGCCTCGTTGTACCATATCCCAGATAAAGTGGTACCAGATATCAATATGCTTGGATTGATCGTGGAACACATGATTCTCATAAAGATGAATCCCACTTTGGTTATCACAAAGGATAACATTGGTATCTATCACTTGCCCAAACAACTCACTGAAAAGATTTTGCAACCAAAAATCTTCACAACAGACCATACTCGCTACAATTTATTCGGCCTCAGTGGTTCTCAAAGCTAGCGACTTCTGCTACCTTCTCATCCAAGATATCGAAGTAGAACCCAAGGTGAAGCAACATCTAGATGTGCTCTTTCAATCCACCACACTACTAGCCCAATCAGCATCAATATATCCATGGAGTCTAAAACTCCCAACAGTGTATCTCAGCCCATGGTTGATTGTGCCCTGAAGATATCTCAATAGATTCTTAGCACCAATCCAGTGAATGTGATGAGGCTCAACCATATGTTGACTCAAATTTTTCACTTCAAAACATATGTCTGGATGGGATTTCACTAATAACATCATGACCCCCATGAGTTGTTGATAGTCGGTGGGATTTCCCAGCTCGAGCCCAGCAGTGTTTCCACACAACTTCTTAAATTTAAGTTCCATCAGTGTCGACACAAACTTACAGACACCATACCAATTCTCTCCAATAGTTTCATGACATATGTTCCTTGAGAAAGGAAAATCCCGGCTTGCCTTTTCCAAACCTGCAAGCCTAGTAAATAGTGCATCAATCCTAGGTCTTTAATATAAAACTCGGAGGATAGCTCCCTCTTACACTGATGAATGAGAGGGTCAGCACCTATTAGGAAGAGATCGTCCACATAGAGAACTAGAATGAGAGGCCTTTCTCTATCAACCTTAAAATAAGGGTTTGTATCAGCATTAATTCGAGGGAAGCCCAGCTTCATCAAGTAGCTATCTATCCTCTCGTACCAAGCCTGGGGACTTGCTTCAACCCATAGAAGGCTTTATTTAACTTTCATACATAGATGTCTCTATCTTGGACTTCGAACCCCAGAGGTTGCTCCACATACACCTCTTCCTTTATTGAACCATGTGAAAAATAAGTCTTCACATGCATCTGATGGAGACTTTATCCTTACGTTGTAGAAAGGGAAATAATAGATCGGATGGTGGTATAGCAGGCCACAGGTGCAAATATATTATCATAATCTATGCCTTCTTTTTTAGAGAAGCATCGGGCAATAAATATTTCCTTGTACTTTTTAGCACTACCATCAGATCCATGCTTGATCTTATAGAGCCATTTCGAGGTGACAACAGATTTGTCCTCTAGTCTCGGGACCACTTCCCAGACATCATTTTTCATAATGGGCTCAGATACTTCGTTCATAACATCCTTCCAAAATTAATGCTTTACAGCCTCTTCAAATGATCCAGTCTCATATTGTACAATTGTACTCATGGCTGCTATATACCCTTGGTATCTATTCGACTTCTTACTTTCATGAAATTTCCCCCTTGGGGCAATGTGTCTCTTGGCATCTTCGAGAGTGTCCCTGAGCCATGAGGGTCTTCTCTTATTTGAAGGAGGTGGATCAATAGGATCTATAGTTCCTTCAGCATTAGGCATCAGTTCATCCTTCGACTCTTCTTGCTTCCTTACTTCTTCATCTTCTTTGTATTCCTTGGAGCTAGGAAGATTTCTCACTTTTTGAGGGAAACCTCTTCATTGAAGGTGACATTGTGGCATATCTCCACTTATTTTTTACTAGGCACATATATTCTATATGCCTTCAAAGTTTCACTATAGCCCACAAACATTCCCTTCTTTCCATAAGCATCCAACTTGCTTCTCTTTTCTTTCAGCACATGAAAGTAAACAGGACAACCAAAAACTCTAAAATTAGAAACATCAGGTTTCTTACCAGAGAAGACTTCTTCAGGAGTTTTGGAGTCAAGATTGGAATGTGGGCATCAATTTTGAATGTACACAGCATTTTTCACATCTTCTCCCCATAGAAACTTCAGAAGACCTTGGTCACATAGCATGGCGCGGGCAGCTTCCACAATGGTCCTGTTCTTTCTTTCAACAAAACCATTTTGGTCAAGAGTATACATAGTTGTGGTCTCCCTCTTAATGCTAGCTTCATTGCAAAATTCATTAAACTCATTTGACTCATACTCAAACCCATTATCGGTCCTCAAAAATTTCATTCTCTTCTCGGTTTGATTTTCCACCAAGGCGTTGAAGGTAAAAAACCATTTGAATTCTTCGTCCTTCTTCTTCAAGAAATATATCCAGGTATTTCAAGAGAAGTCATCTGTAAAAGTCATGTAATAGGAACATCCTCCCAAGGATGTCACAAGAAGCATACTAGATAAATCAGAATGTATCAACTACAAGATATCAACTGTCTTTGTGACACTTGAGGGGAATGGTCCCCCTGTTTGCTTCCCTTCGGAAAAAACCTGAAAAATTCATCTTTAAATTTGGGCATCCTTGTCACCACCTTCCTTGCTTCGGGAGGGGCTTTGTAATGAAGGTCTACAAACCTCAGGTGCGATAACTCGGTTTGAAGAGTTGTATCACATGACATAGCCCCCAATGGACTTCCTCCAACCTGGTAGAGTGTATCAACTCTAAAATGAATAGTAAGAGCTTATTTGAAGTTCTTCTTCCAGATGCGTACCTTTCCAAAAAGGAATGCCACCTTGAACCCTTTGTCTTCCATTGCCAAAATAGACACAAGGTTCTTCTTCAAATCAAGTACGTACAACACATCTTGTAAACAGAGGACTTGACCTTGAGATAGATGAAGGGTCACACTCCCTGTCCCTTTCACGGGATATGTGGCATTATCTCCAAGGATAATTTCTAAATTATTATCCTTCTCAATAAAATCAGATAGGTCTTCTTTATAACTAGTGAGGTTCCTTGAAGCACCACTATCAATCAACTAGACATTCAGGGTGTCGGGAGGAGATGCAACAGAGAGGGAAGATCCAAGAATATATTCATTTTTCTTATTATCAACAACATTAGACTCATCTTACCTGGAATTTTTTGACTTCTTGAAAGTTTGCCCATTCCCACTATGATCAGAGGGAGCCTTCATTTTTCCTTTGAACCTATTTTTCCTTTGATTTCCATTGCCCCTGAATTTGTTGTTGTCATCGTCCCTAGGAGAGTCCCTTCTATTGTGGCACTCTCTTTCATAGTGACCAGACTTGTTACAAGTGTAACATCTTCCCTTCCTTCCTTTGGGCCCCACTCTACCATGGTTTTGATTTCTCAGGCCACCATGGTTCTTCTTCATTGCATGAGTGGTGAAGACAGTAGGGTCACCTCCATTTACATTGGAGGGATGATCTCTCCCCATCATTATTTTCTCCTCTTGAGTACATCTCGTCAATATTTCATCAAAATCAGGAATCACATTATTATTAAGAATAGTGTTATTGAATACATACCAATCGTGGGGGAGACCTCCAAGCGTAATGAGAACCATCTCTCGATCAATTATTTCTTCTCCAATGGCTAGAAGATTGTTCCTAATTTTAGTGAGCCTAATAAAATAGGATTGATGGATTCATCCTTTCCCTTATTGATATTATTCAATTGATTCTTGAAGAAAATAACTTTATTGGCATTGCTAGCCCTAAACATGCTAACTAGCTTATCATACATCTCTTTAGATGTGCTTAGATTAGAAATGTAAGCAACCAAGTGCTTATGAATAGAATCCCGGATAATCATCTTTGCTTTGATTTCCCATTTTCTATACTTTGTCTTTGTGGCAGCAGGTGCATTTGACGGAGGATCATGGATCTTCACCTGCACATAGTCCATGATAACTTGATATTTTATGCCAAATCCAAGGACATCTGCCATGCACGATAATCATACTTATCAGTCAATTTATCGTCAGACTTGAAACCCTTGTAGGTTGAGGAGGCAATTGGTCCTTTATAGGATTTCTTCTTCGGTGGTTGCTTTTCACACTATTTTGGGCTTTATCTTCACCTCAGCTTTGATACCATGTTAAAATTAGATAGACATGGAATGTTCTATGCTTAATGAAAATTTACTTCAATCTTTCTTAGGCCTGATACAATTTAGCGATCACATAAACATATAAACATGAAATTAAAATGTTGATAGAACACAATAATAGATCAACAAAAATACAAGAAAATAATATAAATCATATTTTATAATTCTTCTTGTCCAGCAAAGATATAGGATAGTGTGTGTTACGATAGTCAACAGGATGCACCAACTAGCAAAGTATTTCTCAACATCAGATCAACAAACCCTCCAAAATGTCACACACAACCCTCAAAGACAAATCATCAAAATTCAATGTTGGTCAACCAAATTCAATGCATAAAAGTCAACATAGGGCAGTCAACGTTTCAGATTTAGAGCTTCAATCAACCTGCTCATTTTTCCTCGATTTTTGTGCCCAGCTCTACAACCTTCAAAAATCAGATTTTTAACAAAGTTTGAAGGTCAAACGGTCAAGGGTTGACCACAATCAACGACGGTCAATGCACAACAAACAACCCTAAAACAGGTCCACAGATTTCCCCAGATTCAGCTCCGAATGTGTGAAAGAAAGAGGCCTCCAAAGGCTATCGAACCAGTCAGATCACAATGAGAGGATATGAGATGAGATGATAAGCAAATGATCTCCGAGACTCTCCAATTTATATCGATCAGTGAGGGTGTGTGACAAATCTATTAGGCTTGTAAGTATACATTACAAATTTGGTTGATCTTGCACATGTGTGGAAAATAAAATCAAAATATATGTTCTTCTCATCCAAACAAGATGATCCTTAGATCAATATTTCACCTCTCTAAAAGAGGAATCCAACAAAAATATGATCATCATTATATGAGAAGTGCAACATGGATTTTGGACCTAGTTGCCCAAAATTAACACCAATATGTGACTTAGCATAAACAATAAATGCATACACAACATGTAACAACATGTAAGAAAGTGTGCATGAACCATAAATAAGCATGAGAAACACATAATAGTCATACACTCATGATAACATGTTGACAACAACACCATCAACACTTCCATGGCGACACCACTGCCACCATGGCCAAAAAACACGGATGCAACAAGCACACATAGACTACAAACATACTAAATGCATATTCAACCAACATAAATGCATGATCAACACACTGCCCATCCAGTCCAAGGGTTGAACCATGCTCCAGTACCACTCTTTAATGCGCTCTTCCCACATCTACCCAAGTAACTAGCCAACCAGTGTAATTACAAATTACAAATTTTTTATTTAATATTTACGTAGATAAATTTAATTTTAAAAAGAAATTATTTTATAATATATATTATTTTTAATATTTACTAAAAAATTTAAGCATAATGAAATTTATTTTCTATTATAAGTTTAATTCAAAACAAAACTTATTGTAATAAAGTAGATGAAAATAAATACAAAAATTTAAATAATAAAAAAATAATATCAAACAAATTTACAACATTGTGTATCAATAACATTTATATTTTTTGGCAGGTATGGGACATATAGTGTTAATTGAAAGACATCAATCTCGTGCCTTTTTGTCTTTTTTTCCATGTTGTAAAAAATTTTAGGGCTTCCTTTTTCAACATCAACCTAGGGTTTATGTGAGACCGTTAGGGTTTGAGGTTTGTTTCAGGCAGTCTCTTTCTAGCAGCAATTGGTCTCTTGGTATCTCTTTGGGATGCTATTTCTTTCAATACCTTGGTGTTTTCTTTCCGTGGAGGGCTGAAGATTGTAATTGCTAGCAGGTGGGTTTAAGGCTCTTGTTATTGTTATGGAGGATATTGTTGATTATTTTCCAGATTCATTGGAATTAGTGTCCATATGGCAGTCGCCTCCACATCATATGATGGGTCTTTAAGAAGGAGAAACATTTGGCGCTTCAAGCATGTGGCTAGAGGAAGTGATGTGATCTAGCCCTTCAGAAGTTGGATATTCTTCCCCCCCATTTCTTTCTGAAGGTTTTCTCCCTAGTATTCCTCTGTTTATTTCTTATTTTCACGTCTTGTCTGATGGGTTTTGCTCGAAAGGGAGTTTCTCTTCCATAACTTTTAGATTTTTTCTTAATGTCTTGTAGGTGGTGCATTATTGAGAAAAGAAGAGTTTTTTCCCCGATCAAAGGTACTTGGTAGGTGGTGTCTCACTAGGAGGATCACTCAGTGTTTCATAGTTCTTCTCCTCGTCTCCCCCAAAGGAGGTATGGTTTCAATTTGAATGTTTTGTCCAAGAAGTTGTCTCTTCTCATTTTTTTCCTATCTCCTATGTTAGGTCCCAAGGTGGTATCGAAGATGTTTCTGGGGGGGTTTCAAAAATATTCTTGGGATCTTCAGAGTTTTTTTGCCGAGGGGATCCTTTAGGTAATTCCATTAGCCCTGAGAATGTTTTTGGTGAATTGGGGAATTTCAGTGTAATAAATGAGCAAGTGTTTATGACGGGTTCAGTGGTTGGTCCCTCGGGTGATGCAGGACGAAATACACAAGCGAAGGTCTCCGTTGAAAAGGTTGGGAGAAAGTTAAAGTGCACTAAGGTTAGGGAGGAAGTGAAGAAACTAACCTTGGGGGTTAGGTTGTGCCTGGATGAGGTTATGGAGAAGGTTGGTAAAGTGTTGGTAGGAAGGGTCAAGGGCTGGAAGTACTCGGAGAAATGTTGGAAGCTTTGGGTAAAGGAAGAGTGGGTGAAAGTTTTTCCTACTCTTATTGTGGTAAACACCTTGACAAGAGGGTGTTTTGTGCTTCATCTCTCCTCAAATTTAGAAGCTTTTTGGGTTTTTTCACATTTTTGGAACATAGAGGCGACACGCATTTCGCTAAAGTGATGTTCCCCATTATTTGACCAAAACACACATCGATTAGGAGTAGGGAAAATTTGGGTGCACATGCAAGGTCTTCCAATGCAGCTATGGTCAGAGGAAGCTATTACGTTTATAGGAAACGAGTAGGGGACTTATCTCGATTACGATAAATCTTTTAAGGAGTCCAGTAAGATGACTTATGTTAGGGTTCTAGTAAACTTGGATAGCAAGGAGGGTTTGGTGGCAAACCTAGATTTAAATTATAGGGAGTTTCCCCATCAGAAGATGTTGGAATATGAAGGAGTATTTTTCATGGGCAAAAGGTGCCACAAGGTATAGCATGTTATGAGAGATTTCCATTTACCATATCAAGGAAAAGGTGGAAATAAAGTTCCATGTCATGTCTTCGTTGGAGAGTCAATGCTTGTCACGGGTGTTGCAAAGGAGGTTAGGGGTGAGATTCCTACAAAATTTCATCGAGAGGACGCAGTTCCATCGGACTTGGATGTTATGCTGGAGGCAACTCAAGATGTTTCTGCTTGTCTTCATGTGCAATATGCTTTCGTCGGGGTCTCTTCCATGGGTGCCTCTCTTGTCTCAAGTACCCTCCCTACTCCTCTTCCTTCATTTTTTGTTAATAGTAGATCGTCATGTCTGTTATTTCCTTTTGACTCTTCTCCTTTTTTGGCATGGGTTTAGTTCGACTTTCGTGTTTGGTTACGTCTATCCCTATTTGTTGTCCAACCCCCTCTCCTTCGTAGTCTCTTATAGAAAAAGTTCCCTTTCGAAGGGTGAGCCATATCATTGTCAAAATATCATGTCCCCCTGGATTCTTAGAGAGGTTTGGATTTTGTTTCTCCCGCTAAAGTTTCCAAGCCTCTGTGTCAGCATCAGTCAAACATATCTAAAGCAAAGGCCCAAGCTAGTTGGGAGATTATGGCAAAGAGATAACTTTCCTTAAGTGGGATCCTTAGAGAATCATGCCCCTTTGTACATCTTTGATAATGAATTTTATGTCTTTTAATTGATGAGGATTGGCTATCTCCTCCAAACGTCTATCCTTGAAGTAGTTGTTCGTTTCTTCTTCCTTGGATGTCATTTTTTTGCAATAAACATTGGGATCGAGTTCGAATGTAGAATCAATTCTGGGTGGCTTGATGTCATATTGAATTTTTCAGGTTGTTGATGCTCATGGTCAGTCTAGTGGTATGCATATGGGTTACAATCTGAAATCAATTAATGTAATTAGTGCGTAGGGTTGTGAGGGGGTCATGGTT
The DNA here is from genome assembly GCA_034641835.2 of Pinus albicaulis. Classification (NCBI taxonomy): domain Eukaryota; kingdom Viridiplantae; phylum Streptophyta; class Pinopsida; order Pinales; family Pinaceae; genus Pinus; species Pinus albicaulis. Next base: position 842,794,917 of record CM076571.1, on the reverse strand, counting down.
GTTGATATCTTTTCGGAAAAATTTGGAAGAATTTTTAGAATTATCAATGTATATGGGCTATGTCGAGATCGGGTCCCCTTTTGGGAAGCCACATCGAAGAAGGATTTTCTATCGATAAAGAATATTATTCTGAGAGGGGACTTGAATTTCTCTATAGGTCTGTCAAAAATTTGGGGTGAACGCACCCATGAGGACGTTTCATGAGGACGTTTTGTGTACTGGCTTAATGTTAATTTTGTGGATATTGATTTGGAAAAAAATGGACCTACATGGAAAAATTGAAGGGTCGGGGCGGAGATTGTTGGAAAAAGTTGTCATTGATGTTAATATAATGACTTTATTATTGTAGATGATGAAACCATAGCCTCATGAAAACCCTAACTTTAACCCTAGAATTGTTTCTCATGGAAACCATAAATCTAACCCTAATGGAAACCCTAAATCTCGCCCTAACATTGTTGTTACCCTAATCCTAAATAGTTTATTAAAAAAACCCTAAATTTCTAAACCCTAACCCTAATCCTAATCCTATTCACATATTATAAACACCTCAAACATACTTTAATGAATTAATGAATTGCCATATAATAAAAATCTTAACAAATGGTATAAAACACTTTACAAATTGCTTATGCTTTATTAAAAACCATGCCTTAATTAAATTGTTGGGCATATATTAGGGTTGGCATATATTAATTAAATATTTTGTTTGACATATATTATGCTCCCATACATTAAAATTTCATTTAGAATTACGCTCCCATACACAAAACAATTTGTTTTCCATACCCACACTAATCCAACAAACATGTGTCCTCGAAAGTTTATGTCAACTCTATGATGTGATAGTCCAAATGTATACCAGTATAGATCCATCTTAAGCATGAATCTAACATGATCAGAGAGGGATAAAATTTCTTAGGATGTATTTTTTTTTCTTTTTATCATAATCAACATTGTGTTTCTATTTAGAGAATATCTTATTCTTATTTTAAGAGAGACACGTGTCAAATCCAAGTCGAGCACGGACATACTTACACATTGCCTTCAAACTTGGTTGGATAATGAGCCTCTCGGTTCAATCGAGATAGATCATTCGATGAAGAGTGTGCCCAACACAATAGGAGAGAAGATTCATTGAACTATGTAAATCCATCTGGGATTGATATTGTCGTGAGGTTATTCTGATTGTGTTTTTCTTCGATCACACTTGAATAAACTGAAGACTCAATTATGTTGTGTTGAACTATGAACGGTGGCTACTTATGCGAGCTTGTGAAAATCCCTTCTAATTTCAGATATAATGTCATCTCCCTATGGATTTATAGAGTTAAAAACGAAAATCTGAGTGGTATCTCCTTGCGGATTTGGGAAGTGTAACCATGGTAATCATATTCAGGCCTACAAAATTGTGAAAATATCATTTTGAAAACTTGTGGAATAATATAATTAGAGCTTATGAATCTGTGAAGAAATACATTGAATATATTGCAAACCTATGGAGAAATATAGTGGCACTGATTGCTTACTTGTGAAATCTCATTGAAAACATTGAAATAAACTTACAGTGGAAGACTTATGAAGACATACATTAATAAATCTAATTTTTACTATTGGAACATGAAGGATTGGTGTCTTATATTTGTCAAGTTGGTGCTTTATTGAGAGGATTGGTGTCCTCACCAAGATTGGAGTCTTGGGAAGTTGCTCAAGGTTCGAACCTTGAAATAATTTTACAAGTTGGAGATTGTCATCATTGTATTAGAGGATTGGTGTCCTCAATGCTATTATTAATAAAAATTATTTCTTGTTCCCTATCTTCTTGTTGATAAATTGTGAAAAGTATTAATTGGTATTAATAAAAATTGTTAAATAAATACCAATTCACCCCCCTCTCAGTATTTCCAACATATATGGTTGCTCAGAGAATTGATCAGCTCTTGTTAAGGCGTGCTCTTCTTTCATGTTTTACCTTGTTCCATTAGTGGATTGGCTCAAGTGGTGCTTGTGATAATTTTCCAATATTCCTATAGTTTAGGAATGACTCTTAGAGACCAAAAGCATTAGAGAAATTTTGAGGTCTAAAATGAGCCTCCTAAGAAAAATGTACAACAAAAATAAACGTTATAAGAACCAATAGGATTCAAGATGATGATGTCAACCATAGGGGATGATTCACCATTTTTGCGGTAAAAAGGTAAAAAGATTAAAAAATAATGTAATACTAAAACTACTTTTTCAACTTGTATATTCAACTTATCTCCTTATTTTTTTACTCAAATTTCGAGTTTGGGTACTCGTTGGATGCAAAATTTGATTCCTCGTCCAAGGAGTACCCATGTTGCATACTTTTGATGGACCCTGCTACACAAAAAATGATAAATACATGAAAAAATGTGTTTGCAATCATGTTTTTCATGTATTTATCATTTTTTGTGTAGCAAGGTCCATCGAAAGTATGCAACATGGGTACTCCTTGGATGCGGAATAATTCTACATCCAACGAGCTTTCCCACTCGAAATTTGAGTAAACCCATAGGGAGGTAAATTGAAAATAAGAGTTGAAAAAGTAGTTTTTTATTTTTTCCCTCTAAAATTTGATGATGTAATCTAATATTATTTTATTATTACCAATATTATTTTATAATTTTCTTAGGATGCCCATTTTAGACCTCAAAATTCCCCTAATACGCCTTTCAAAGTTAATTCAGTCTAGTCTAAAGAGGAGGATTTTAGGGTCAAAATTGGTAACAGAGTTTGAAAAAATATTTTCTACATCTGTTTCTGGTAACAGAGATTTTGGCAGAGCTTTTAACGAAATTTCAACACAACTAAAAAACCTGGGCAGCCGGAGGATATTACAGATGTTTTTTTCATCGATGCGCTACTAAGGTGTGAACACACCGGTGCGTGTCATATAGACGGTCAGACCGGGGTGGTCGAAGGTGCATGCACCAGGCCGTAAAGGTATACAACTGCACTGGGTGCACTGTAGGTTATACAATGCACGAGGCCATTCTATTTCGTATTGGGATTTGTGTGGTGCCCATATGTCGTATCAACGCACCGATACGTAGTCTTATTGAAGCGCATCGGTGCACATTATCAGACAAACACACTGATTGTTTTAATTCGTATTGGTATTTGTGTGGTGCCCATAGGTCATACAAATGCACCAGTGTGTAGTCTCACATAAACACACCGGTGCGCAGTATCACACAAATGCACCGAGATTTATAATTGGTATTTGTATTTGTCAAATTCTTGGAGGTCATAGAAATGCACCGGTGCATTGTATCATACAAATACACTAATGTATAGTAACTAACACACATCGGTGTTCATTTTGTATTTTTTAGAAACATCGACCTGTGATAGTGCAATTATTGTGATTCTTTTAAATTCATTATTTATCAAAAGTCGACACGTCTTATAACAGTATTCATATTAATTAAATTTTTATTGATGCATTTGAATGTGATGTTTGGATTAATTTGTTATATCATATCATAATTATTGTGAAATTTTTTAAATTCATTATTCATCAAAAGACGACACATATCTTATAACAATATTCATATCAATTAAATTTTTATTAGTGCATTTGAATGTGATGTTTGGATTAATTTGTTATATCATATCATCAGATTTCACATCTCTTCATTATAATATTTAGTCATCCATAAATTTAATCAGATGTGGTGTTACATTTCATAGCGACAATGGAGAACACAATAGAATAAATTAAAACATATTATATATATATATATATATATATATATATATATATATAAGACAGTCTTTGCCATACAAAATGGGACAGTTATTGGTATCCATTTGTCTTTCAATTGGGACACTATGTCCATTACATTAAACAAAATGTTTGATTTCACAGACAAATATTTCAAAAAATACAACGCCTTGCTTTGATATCCAAACATAATGATCATCACTCTTCGCTTGAACTTCTGTCACTGCTCGAGCTACTTCCATGAGTTGGGTTATTTTCAAGATTGTTTTGTTCACATTGTTGATTGTTTTCTTCTTCTTCACCTTCCATCTACAAACATAAAAATAAATTGTAATGAGTGTATATACATTTGTGAGAATAATGAAACTTGCAATTTTAAATCATATGCATCAATGTAAATCGAAAAGAAATGGCATACATTAGCAACAATTGACTCATGAACTATACACATTCTTTCAAAACCATGTAGTATGCCATTTTTCAAGGTTTCATCTGTTGGCACAGTTCCATACTTTGTTTCCTGCAAGTTTTATACCCCATGACAAATCATATATTTAATATAAAAGATTTTTTTGTTCTATTAATTGTAGATGGAGCTAAGTAAAACAAGATTGATAGATGCTTACAAATTCCACAATTAATTTCTAATATGCCAACATATACTCACAACCCATATTTAACCCAATGTCAATCAATTCGTCTGATGGTTCTTCGTTGTATGTTAGCACTTGTTTGAAGACATTCAATGATGATTTTTATAAAAAAACTTAAAATATACAAAAATTAAATCTAGTTAATTTGTTATAAGGAAGTAACGATTACTCACAAACTTAGATATCAACCCTTTTCTTCCTTGTTGTCCCGTTTTACGTGTCGAATGGGTTAAATTTTCTTTTCTTTTCTGCAAGAAAACACTTGAAAATTAATAATTTTTTTGTTAAATTGTTTATTTATTGTACCTAATGATCGAAAAAATTAATAATTACATATTACATTTGAAGCACGTTGTTGTTGAGATAGCTCCTCTTGCGATGCAATTTTATCCATTTCTTTGACCATCTCCTTGTACACCCTTTTGGACATTCCTACTAGCATGTTTCTGATATAAGCTTGTTCATCTTTTGAGATTTTCATAATCTTCTTGAAAATGTAATATGACAATAAACTATTTAATTTTTATATTCATATATGAAAAGTAAATATAACAAAAGTGATATTTATAAATGATATTTATAAATAATTCTAGAAAAACATTTAAAGGAATATTACTTTTTTATTCCTTCCTTTTTGTTGTTTTACGTTTTTTCCATTAAAAGTCTAACATGTCTCATTGACTAATTCTCTGGAAACTCTTCCTGTAGTTTAGATAAAATTTGGTTCTTGGAATCATTGGACTGATTTTTGTATTGTAAGTGGAAAGAACGTCTATCCATTCGTTCCACTAGATCCCTCAAACTTTTGTAAAAGTTCCCCCCCCTTTCATTAACCTCCAGCACCACTCTAGATGAGCTAAGGAGCAATTCATTTTCATTTGCATGTTCTATTTTCTTTTCTTTTCTTAGAATAACATTCCTTTTCTGAGTTGTTGGTCCCTGTAGAACATTAAACAGATGTGAATTAATAGATTGTTTCAAACATGTTATCGAATAATTTTAAGTATATTATTAATGAAAATTAAAAAAAATAAACTCATATTGGATCGATAGAATTTTTTCATTCACCTGATTCATCATTTTGCAATTTTTCCATCAAGCTTTTACGATCTTCTAGTTCTAGATCAGAAATAATCTTATCGAGCTTCGTTATTTTGTGGCTACACAGTAAACAATACATATTAGTTAAACTTACATATAGTTTAAAAATAATACTTTTTGTAAGGAATTTACAAAGAACTTGCCTTTTTCGCTTTTCTTGATGTCTTATCAGTATTTTTTTTACTTGATATCTTATCAGCCATTTCTTTATCAATATGAAACATATACCATATCATTCATTAATATATTTTATAAATAAATTGTCAACTTTTCAGGTAAAAAAAAAATATCAAGAAACCGGTGTGCTTTTAATGGTGTACACACCGACGTCGGTGTGTGGTGGTCTTATAAACGCACTGCACAAACAGTATAAAACACCGTACAATTCTCTATGTCAACAAGGAGCACTGGTGCATTACATGTTAACACAGAAAAAATAATAAAAATCGTCTAGTGTTAGTTTTTGTAGCATATGGTGTCGTGGAGGGGGCGGTGCGGCTTATTCTTATAAACGCCTCGCGCAAACAAGGGACCACTGTATGGTGCTTTCTGTCAACTAGGAGACTCGGTGTGTTATATTTCACATGTTGCACTAATTAACACTAAATAAAAAATTATTTTTGCCAAACAGTACATGATCAGTGCGCTATAATGAAATAGCGCACCGGTGCCATATTTTATATATGTCGCACGAATTATATATATATATATATATATATATATATATATATATATATATATATATATATATATATATATATATATATATATATATATATATATATATATTTATTTATTTATTTATTTATTTATTTATTTATTTATTTATTTATTTTTATTTTTTAATTTTTTTTAATTTTTTATCAAATAGTACATGTGCGGTGCACTGGGATAAGCTAGCCCACCGGTGTGATAGGTTACGCAAGGCGCACCGATTAAAAAATTTCTGCTTTTTAAAAAATCACACAAGGGCCGACATGGATTGGGATCTGACTATGCAAGTCGTCCTGTGGGTTGGATGTCATAGGCCTATATATATATATAGCAATACAAACCCTATAAATCTAAAATGAAAAGCCCTAATTCTAAAATCACATAAAAAGGAAGAAGCATGGGAAGAAACAAAAAGAATGAAGGGTTTAGGGTAAAAATGGATTTTTTATTTTATTTTATTTTTTTATTTTCTAAAAATGAACAACAAATTGAAATTTTTTACTTACTGCATAAAAAACACTGCAGAAAATGTAAAAAAAAACAATAAAATTTAATCACGATATCGTTTGAAATTCTATGCTACAGGGTTTGAATCATTAGAGGTTTGGAATTCTGATTGTTTGAATACTTCTGTTTAAAAGTATTTTTCTGCTCCACGGTGTTCTCGTGCTCTCTTGCTCCAAGTATGTCTCCTGCAAATCTCTGGCTGAAATTTTTTGCAAAAATAGTGAAATAATGAAAAGTGTTTAGTATTTAAAGAATTGTTTTCCGAAATTTGATTTTCGAAAATATTTTGCCACCCATTTTTCAATTTACTATTTTTTTTTTCACTTTAAAAAAATAAAGTTGCGTTTTTTTTTTTTTTTTTTTACGGCTTTTCGTCATCGGTGTGTCGATTAATAATACCACACCGGTGCGTGGTAAATAAAAAAACACCGGTGTGATTATCTGTACATAAGCATCGATAACAATAAGTCCATTTTTAAGGCGCTGAAATTACTTTTAGGTGTTTGCGCTAAAATTTATTGTTGATTTTGCTCAAATATAGAGAGAAAATATGATAATTATATCAAATGGACAATTCTTCAAAATCCAACTCGTTCCATAATATTTCTCAAAGTCCATCACGGAGTTCTCTCTATCCATCTCGAGACGTAATATTTACTTCATATTTTATTTATATTTTCATTATCTAGTTGAATTTATGTTTTTTTATCCATGTCAATCAGCTTAATAAAATTTATAATGTATACAAATTTGTAGGTTCATGGAGATTCATAATCGACTTCAGATGCATAAAATAATAAAACATCTCCAAAACGTCGAAAGCTCTTATTAGAAGCAACATATCACAAGGTGCATTTGGTAGATGAAAATGGACAACCGCTTCACCCTGCCAATTGTAACAATATTGCATCTTCTAGCCACAATCTCGGGACAATGATGGTAATAATAATTGTTTGGTATATTAATGTAATTATTAATTTCATCGCCAAAAAAATTAACCGTGCATTATCAAAGTTCTTACTAATGATATCATAGATTTTGTACTAATCATGTTCAAATATATTTTTTGAAATTATTAGGATTCTAGTGATGATGAGCGACCTACCTACCATCTTCCGTTGCACCCCACGACAATTTCAAATCAAGAGAAGGTTGAATTAAGAGAAAAAATCGGAGAGGAACGATACCAAGAATGGTTGAATCAACCACTGATTCAATTCCACCTACGTCCAGATTCACCAATTAGGAATGACTACAGTAATAGTAGTTCTTCACAAGTTGGCAATGCAGGCAATCATATAGAAGTTGGTATGAATGATTACTTAAGGGATATGACTGCCATGGAGACAATTTTTTTAGAGGCATTCCAAAACAATGATCAGCTAGGGGATGGTTCTCATATCGCTGACACCTTTTTCGAAAGCTTTAAATTTTCTTCCACCACTCCTCTCTTTGGACTTGGTGGTCAGTCAAAGTCTACCTAGTTTGGGACAATGATGTTACTGTACAACTTGAAAGCAAAGTTTGACTTGTCGAATGCATGTTTCTCGAAAATTTTGAGGTAAGTTACCATAAAGTCCTCCCTTACATAAATTTGAGAAATATAATCACACAATGAACATTAATAATTATATTAGCATTAATGTACATTTAATATTTTCCGTGATGATCACCAACTACAAGTTATTAAAAGATAAGGTTCTTCCGAGTGATAATGTCTTGCCCAGTAGCTGCAAAGAGGCAAAGAAATTATTGAAAATGTTGGGTGTTGAGTACATATCATATCATGCATGTCCAAATTCTTGTATTCTATATAGAGGATAATATGCAGAAAAAGAGATATGTCCGAAATGTGGACATGACAGGTATGATAAATAAAAAAAGAAGGGTAAATCACGTGGTCCTCCTTTTAAGATATTGAGGCACGTGCCTATAATCCCAAGGATTCAAAGGCTCTTTCATTGCAAAGAATTAGCTATGTTGCAGGGATGACATGCCTCACACAGAAGTGAGTTAGGATTTATGTGAATCCTAACTGATTCAATAGCCATGAAGCATATAGAGGATACATGGCCCGAAAATTCAAGGATGAAGCACGAAGTCTACGACTCAGCATAGCCATGGATGGCATCAACCCATATTCCCTCCAGAACACCAACTATTTTGTTTGGCCTGTAGTAGTGATCAATAACAATATCTCTCCATGGTTGTCTGTGAAGAATGAATATCTTATGTTGGCTCTCATAGTCCCTGGTAGAAGAGAAGTGAAGAATATGGATGTCTACTTACAACCATTGGTAGATGAATTGAAGGAATTATGGGATGGGATAAATGTATATGATGTATCAAGACCCATCGCAACAGAGAGGAGTTTTACGTTGTATGGCATATGTGCTTACACGACACATGATTATCCAGGCTTAGGAGTTTGCTCTGGTAAATTACATGTTTATTGATTTGTTTATATACGTAACAATATTCTTTCGCATATTAGTTATTTAATTCTTTGTTATTGTTCTGATCTTCATGATATTCTTTAACGTGTCATGCATATAAATTGTATACAATAATATTGCAGGTCTTGTAACAAAAGGGTATTTTGGATGTAAATTTTGTGGACCTTATTTGAAAGCTAGATGGTTCAAGGACCTACGAAAGCCAGTGTATGATTTCTCCATAGTATTCCTCCCAGAAGAACACCCTTACAGAAGAGCAACATCCGCTTTCAATGGTAAACGAGAGAACCCAAAGGCCTCCAATAACGACACCAGTTGAATGGCTTAGAGCATATGAGAGAGAGAAGGAGAAGGAGTTCATAGAAATGTTCAATTCAAATGGGGAGCCTATATTCGATGATCCAAAATTCTTCGACACCTATGTTGAGAAATTTCCTATTGGGACGAAAAGGAAATCTATCTTTTATAACCTCTCATATTGGGAGCATCTTAAGATTACCCACTTATTAGATCCCATGCATATATTTAAAAATGTTTCATCTTCTTTATGGAGGCACATAACATCGAAAAAAAGTGACACATTGGCTGTTAGGAAAGATCGCATTACTTCAAAAACTAAAAAGAAACATTGGACAAGACGATTAGAAAGTACGAGATCAGAGACAGACGTTAGTCCCTCTAATTCATGGTATTTCAAAGAAGGTGATGTCCCATGGATTTAAAAAAAAGATGATCTTTCTTTGGTAAAGGAAGTTATAATGGGTGTGAGGGTGCCATCTTCATACGGGTCTTCACTACGGCACTACTTCATCATGGATGGCCATTTTTCCAGGTTGAAATCGCATGATCATATAGTATGTATAATTTCAAAAGCATGATTTTATTATTTGTTATATTAATAAATTTTATCCCATGTAGGGATCATAAAACAAAACTAATTTTGTATATTATTGCATGTGTTTATAACTTTGCAGTGTCATTAGCCTTTGTTCGTGTGTGGGTGTGTGAAACATGAATTCCCTCAAGACCTAGGACGTGCCATATCTAAAGTATCTGCATTTTTACGTTGGATCACGTCAAAGGAGATTCATGTGGCTAGCATTCACGGTGGCGTCAAGAGATAGTTGAGATTGTTTTTATGTTTGAGAAGGAACTTCCAACAAGTCTCATGGACTTGCAGGTTAATATTCTAATCCACCTAGTAGATGATGTTGAATTAGTTGGGGTGGTTTCTTTTCATTGGATGTTCTTCTTAGAGAGGTACATGAAGAAATTGAAAGGTTTTGTTAGATAAAGGGGAAAACCCGAGGGATCTATGGAAGAGGGGTACATATTATATGAGTCTTTCTAATATGCCAGTAAGTACATCAAGAATATTGACAACAAGCCAAGTGTGGTGATTTGGGACAATGAAAGGGACAAAGACAAAAGAGAAGGGGAGTTGCTCCAAATGAATGGAAAAAAATGCTTGATAAAGAGTAAGTGGCTTATAATTTTTCAAATTTACGCAAAGTAAATATTCATGTTGAACTTCAATATAATGTATATTTTGATCTCTATGTACTATATAATGTCGGTTTGATTTCATCAGCGAATGCATAAATTGAAGCAATCAATAAATTTGTTCTTTACAATTCTGAAGCAACACAACTATGGGTCGCATTGTACGAAGAAAAGAAGATGAAATGGGATAGTGATAGGAAATAATTCAGACTGTTGAATGGTAGAAGTATGCCTTATCTTGATCATTTAAAAGAAAATATGCCCCAACAGTTGGGTTGTTGACCAAGTCAGAGAGAAATATGGTGCAACCGGTCGTTACCTGCGTGTTGAAGAGGATGCGCTAAACATAGGGATTTGGCGTAGAAACTCGGTAATAATCTATTAAATTTATATGTACATTTGAAACTTAATAATGCACCTTTCAAATGTAATTACATCTATATTTCATATTTTAACTGTTGGGTTATTATAAGACACATGATACTATGATTTCTTAACTATTTTATAGTTGCATTTGTTCCCATCTATGTGGGCATATGGACACCATTTTCACACAGAAAATTCCTATGATGGACACATCACACAAAACTGCAGAGTGGAAGTCGAGTTCGATCAATCTAGTCGATCTAGCCACCGTGATGAAAACCTAGTACGAGGGATGTTAGGTTACGTCAGAAAGATACAAGAGATCATTGAAGTGGATTTATCTTCTTTCCAAAGTGTTATTTTTAGGTGCAAGTGGCGGGCACCTTTGATCGGAATAATGTAAAGGAAGATCGTGATAGTAGGTTGATGTGTATCAACTCTAGAAAGAAGTGGGATGAAGCTAAGGATCCCTATGTTTTCCCCAAACACTGCAACCAGGTGCTTTTTTTACTGAGATGTGTTGGATAGGGATTGATGGTTCGTATTGAGACATGACCCTAGATCAAAACATATTTTTGAGAACAATAGTGTTATCATGCCATGTAAGCTAGAAGATAATGAGGGTAATCATGAGAACCGAGAGTGATATGATACGTGTTATTTCATCAATATTTATACTTTTTAATATAGGTTTTTATAAAGAAGATCATTATTTCAAAAACAATGGTGTATTGTATAAAGCTTTTTTTTTTGTATGTAAAATCATAATACAAATGATAATTCTAAAGTACATGAATTTATTTGCATTATTTCTTAACTTTATTATGTTACAAAAGTTCATATTATTCTAGATTTGTTATTTTACAATTATTTAAAATTTTACAAATTTACAAATTTAAATTTTTTAATAAAATCATTTCACATTAATACAATTAAAATTTTCACATTAATACAATTAGAATTGCAATTACAATTACAATTTTACAAGTTCACGTACAATTACAATTACAATTTTAGAATTTGACATTGAATTACAATTACAATTTTAGACATATTTTACATAAAATTTACAATTACAATTACAAATTTACATATATACCATTGCAATTACAATTTTAGAATTTTACATACAATTACAATTTAGAATTGGACATACAATTAGAATTACAATTACAATTTTACAATTTTACATATATACAATTACAATTAAAATTACAATTACAATCATTTCACAATAAATTAAATATTACAATTACAATTAAAATTTTACAAATATTTTACATACAATTACATTTTTAGAATTTTACATACAATTACAATTACAATTAAAATTACAATTACAATAATTTCACAATAAATTAAATATTACAATTACAATTAAAATTTTACAAATATTTTACATACAATTACAATTTTAGAATTTTACATACAATTACAATTACAATTACAATTTTACAATTTGTCATATTTACAATTACAATTACAATCATTTCACAATAAATTAAATATTACAATTACAATTAAAATTTTACAAATATTTTACATACAATTACAATTACAATTTTAGAACTTTACATACAATTAAAATTAAAATTTCAATTTTATAATTTGTCATATATACAATTACAATTAAAATTAAAATTAAAATCATTTCACAATAAATTAAATATTACAATTAAAATTAAAATTTAACAATATTTTACATACAATTACAATTACAAATACAAATAAAATTTTATAATTTTACATACAATTAAATTTAAAATTTCAATTACATTCACGACATAATATTTAATAAATATCATGATCATTTAATATTAAATTAATTCATAAACATCATGATCATGATAACCATCGTACAAACATCATATTCGACTAAAAAACACATTCGAATTCGCTAACATCATCATGATCATCATCATCTAACAAAACACAATTAACATTGTATAACGTCATCACAATACAAACATCAAATATACATCTCATGTCAAATAACTGCTATCACATATGCATCTATCTGCAAGATGCACATTAAATGAATATATCTAACATGACCTAACAATATACACATCATGATGATCACCAACATGTAAATTAAGTACAACTGCAACATGAACATAAAATACATGGACTATATATATATATATATATATATATATATATATATATATATATATATATATATATATATATATATATATAATGTCAAAAATATACAACTGTAATATAAATTTCAAATATCAACTGGTGGTATAATATCATCAATAACAGTATTGGTTGAGGTCTACTCAGTCAATGGTGCAACATCGACAAGCTCAGATACATGTTGATCATCATGTGCCTGCTGATTTGGTACTGGTGCCTCATGCTAATCAGGATCAATTGTCGGCTACTCATCGTGATGACTCGACATGGTCGATGGTCCAGCCTACTCATGATCATGAGTACTGTTGGATGCTGCAGGTTGGTGACTCGACGTGGCCGATGGTCTAGCCTGCTCTCCATCATGACTGATGGTCGATGTTGCAGGCTGCTCATCTAGCGCAGCGCGAGGTGAAAGATGATCACTCCCCTAATCGTGATCATCAAATGATGCATTGCTGCTTTCGGATTGTCGACTTGCTACTTCTTGACCACGCCTATAACGTCGAAGGGCCCTCCTCAACCTCATAACTAAGGTTGTAGCTCCTATGACATGTTGCATCAGGCTGTACATGTCATGCAGCATGCCTCTCCACATATGTACCAACCTACCATCGACATGTATATCTCTCATAGTGGCGGGCTTGACTCCTGCCTCAACAAACAATGCACAGAGTTGGTCGTCCAACTCCATCCTCAATCTACTGTCAAGCCTAAGCCTAGAAAAAGGAGTTACCAGCGCACCAGCAGGACCAGGTTTGTCTGCACCGGCCTCATGATACTCGCCATCTAGCATATCCTGATTGTCATCAGGATCCACACCTAGATCATTTGGTGGCGTTGGCATCTCATCACCATCAAAATACCCAATGTTTGCAAAATATATATAAGTACACAACAATAATTAGACAATTTCATTAAATAGTTTAATAATAACAAGTTAAAGAACATGTTAGAATAAATTTAAATAAAACAGTAATATTACCTCTATCATCTCACGGCTCATCATTTGTGAAGAGGATGTTGGCACACCCTCACCAATCCAAACCAGCATAAGGACAGGGGACCATAACGAAGAGATTTTCATCAACACTGGCTAGCAACTCCAGTGCATCATGCGATATCCTCGCAAAAAACTCAATCTCGCCCCTCTTGGGCATCATCTAACCCCATATGTGCATCCATACATGTAGCATCGGCCTACAAGGTGCTAAAAAAAAAGTAGGCCTCGTCTCTAGAAACCTCTCAAAAAATAAACAAAATAACTTTGAAGAAAAAGGGAATTTGACCCTCACTTGTGCATGAGCATGACATCTAGCTAAAGTTGTACAGAACCGCTGCAAAAAAAAATGGCAGACCACCTGACAAGTCACGACTCCTGTACTAAAGAATCAACATAATATAGAAGAAGACAACTAATGTGTTTCCCGTCACTGGTGTTGTGTGAAATGGTTGAAATAAGAAGTGAGAGGCACCTCACATCCTCACTACCAAATTAAGCAATATGTAACTGACCTCCAGAGACCTGAAAATTTGAAGAAGACAATATATCTGTGCTAATGTATCTCTGGGAGTACACTAGCTAACTCCCTGCTGCATAGCCAACTGGAACCTCTGGGAACGAGGGAAAATCCACCCCGCTCCTCGATAGGTCAGTAATGAAATAGATGTCCTCCTCAATGGGTGCATACCACTAGTTATGACCAACCCGGAAAGCTTATAGGTGGGCATTCCACCTACCGATAAGATGTTGCAAAAACACACCATGGCCCTTTAGGGATGTAGCCTCCTCATAGAACATAAGGAGCCCTACCTGCCTTAGGATCCCCTGGGTAGCTGTTGTAATAGGGTGAGGGTACACATCTCTCTCCTTCTCTCGTGCCTCCCATAGGCGAACCATGTTATACTAGTCTGCCTGTTGTTGTTGTTGTTGTTCCCTCTCTTCTCTCCTTTCAAGTCGTTGAATGATTTACATATTAAATACAATTTTTCTATTAAATTAGACATGTATTTAGTAATATAAATATATAAATTATTTTTAAAAAGAAAAAAAAGTAGTCGGTGCGCCACAAAAAATGGGCATGCACTGATAACAATGCATCTTTTTTTTGTCGCCCACCTGCGGCGGTGCACTAGAAAGTTTGCAGAGCACCAGAAATGGTGCACCTAAAAAATTTCAACGCACTGCCCTCCTGGCATTGTTCCAAAGTCAACGGTGCAGTGGTATAACAGACCGCACCGTTGACCATGGACAATGTCGGGAGGGTGGTGCGATGGTATAACAGACTACACCGTTGACCATGGACAATGTTAGGAGGGCGGTGCGCTGACAAAACTATACGCCCCGGGGCATATAGTTTGGTCAACGCACCACCCTCCTGACATCACTACATAGTCAACGGTGTGGTATTTTACCCAATCGCACCGTTGACCATGTCAAATTTCTGGAATGTGGTGCACTGACAAAATTACTCACCCTGGGGTGGATATTTCCGTCAACGCATCACATTCCAGGTGTATAGTTTGGTCAGCGCACCACCCTCCTGACATCACTACATAGTCAACGATGCGGTCTTTTTCCCAGTCGCACCATTGACCATGTCGAATTTCCGAAATGTGGTACACTGAAAAAATTACCCGCCCTGGGGCGGATATTTCCGTCAACGCACCGCATTCCCTCTATTTGGCAAGGTCAACGGTGTAGCCGAGTAACCGACCATACCGCACTTTTTTTACAATTTTAAAAAATCACAATGCACCTTTTGGTACCGCCCCGGAACCGGTGCGGATATCGTTAGCACTGGTGGCGGTGCAACTTGTAAATTTCCAAGCAGCACCACGAACCGGTGCGAGCCGAACGACTCGAGCACACCACGCGAGATTTTTTTTTTTTAAGAAGCTAAATTTTAAGCTAATTTACAAAACTAATCCGCTAAAATGTTTAATTATGGAAAAACAAGGAAAATACCTGTACATTTGGCTATTGAGGAGGCATATTAGCTATAGAAGTTGCAAAACTAAATTTTCCCATCGTTTTGCAAAATTCAAAATGGAGATGGTGGGCAATGGACAACAACAATGCGTGTAATGGGAGCACCGATGGCAGGGCGCCTCACACAAGGTAAATTTTCACCGGTGCTTGAGATCTCTAAAGCACTGAAAAGTGAAAAATGTAGATTTTTTAGCGTATTTTTTTTTATTTAACCATGTCCTGGTGCGCAGGTTTTATAGGCACATCGTTGCGGTATCTTAAGACCGACCGGGCTGTTTCAATTTTTCCGCGAGATTTTTGGACGCACCAGTGTGGAATCTTTGTAAATCACTGGTGCACTACAGTAATAAGCCACATCGGGCGGGTTTGTAGAGAGCGTACGATGTCTTAGTGTGCCAATTTTTTGTGCGCATCGATGCTTTCTCTTGTTGAATGCATCAGTGTTGTTTAGGATGATAGGCGCACCGGAAGAAAAACATTCACAAAAACCTCCACCTGCCAACCTCCTCTAGTAACCTCCGCTACAAATGGATGTTTGGGGTATTTTTATAGGGGTTCCTCAAAAACATCCACTAGAGGGTCTTTTCCTTGTGGTGATTCTCTTGGGTAAGTTGGGACAAATTTTTCCCTTCCAAAGAAATGGGGTGGCTGGGATTTGAATAATTTGGTGGGTTTTCCAAAGGCTCAGGCTGCAAAGGTACAGTGGAGACTCATCTCTTTTCACAACCTATGGATAGAGGTAGTTATTCAAAAATATGTTTCACTTGTTTCTTTGGAAGACTATATTCGTAATATAGTTAAATGTAAGCCTAATATCTCTATTATGTGGAAAGTTTTGATTGATTCCTTCTCGGTTATTGAGAGTGTTTTGGCTTGGAGAGTGGGGTCTACTAACCGAGTAAAAATTGCTTTGTATCCTTGGACAAGTTGCAGGGATTCCTTTTTTCCTCCCTCAAGGTTTAATTGCGCACTGGGAACCCATGTAATAAAAATGATGAATCAAGTTGTTTATCTTGCCTCTTCTTCAATTTGGTCTCAAGGATGGCTATCGAATCGTGCTTTAAATTTTCCAGATATATAGCATGGGATTTGGTATGTCTTTGTAAGAGCCCTCAATATTTCCCACGTTAGGATTCAGGATGAGTCAAATGAACTTCAATGGATCTTTTCAACTTCTAGTGAATACCCTTCAAAGGATGGTTATCTTAGTATCTTTGTGGATATGGATTCAAGGGTTTTAGAATGGTGGTGGAAGCCTTTATGGAAGCTAAAAATTCTAGCTAAAATATTTTATTCCACTAGTGTCTTTTGGAAAATATAGTGCCAACAGGGGAAAAATTGAAGTGTAGCTTTGATGGTCCATCTTGGTTTCCTTTTATAGATCTGTTGAAGAGTCGGTTGATCTTTTTTTTATGTTCTTTTTCAATTTATATATGGAATTTTGTAAAAATCATTCTCTCCCTCTCCATTTAGTGGTCGTGCCCTATTTTAAATAGGAATGGTGTTCTTGGTAGTGATCGGTTCCTAACCATAAAATGAGAATATGCCTCTATTGATCAATTGGGGCATCTGGTTGGGCAGAATTGGATCTATCTTTCAGGAAAAGGCTCCCTATGTGAATTGTCTCGTGGGCCAGGTTATCGCCATTTTCGAATTGATTCTAGAGGAAGAAGGATCCTCTAGATTTTGTGTCATCAAAGAAGAGGTCATTGACAAATATTTTCTGTGGGCGTATTTTGATGGTTCCTCTAATAGAGAGGGGTAGTGTGGTGGTGGATCAATTCTCTATCTGCCTGAAACCCACTCTTTTAGTGTCAAGAGTAGCCTGGGCCATGGATCAAAAAATTTAGCTGATTTATTTAGCCTAAATAGTATTCTTCTTTTCACCCTTGAAAAGGGATGCCGACAGCTGCAAGTTTTTAGGGACTCTTGTGTGATTATAAATTGGTTCATTGAAGCATCCAGTTGTCATGTAACCTCTCTTGGCCTATTTTGCATGAAGTTCTTTTGATCAAGTGAAATTTTAATTTTATTTCTTGTCATCATATATACAGGGAGCGTAAATCCATTGTCGATGCTCCCTCCAAGGAAGGCACGTAGCAGGATTGGGGTTCATGGCATGTTCAGGATCAGATAAATGGGGATATATCAATCTATAATGTTTTTCCCTTCATAGAGTGAATTCCTTAGAATGATTAGTAGTTATATTTTTCCTTTCAGATAATAATTTTTGTTATGCTCTTATGGGTTTTGAACAATATTCCTATATTAGTTTTGTGTTGACCATTTTTATGACTAGATATTCAATCGACAGTTATATATTTATCAACAATTTTAGGTTATGATCTCTTTCAAGTCTCCAACACTAGTATTTTGGGCATTTTTTTGTCTTGGTGATTGAAAATGATATATATATGTATGATATGAGCATTCTCAGTTTTTTGCAGTGGCCTTATCTATTTTTATATATCTTTTACCATCTACAATATGTAACTTCCATTATTATGTAATAAAAGTTTATAATATTTTAACTACATTGTAAACTTTAAAATATTATTTCTTAATCAAATTACACTTGAGATATTTATAATCTCCACTTAAACCTCAATTAATATCTTAAACCTCATTTATATTAATTGTCACTTTATGTATTGCCATAATACAAGAAACTATCACTCACCTCTATAAATAGACATGATACCACCTTTTATTATAAATAATTAAAAATCATGATATTTAGACATGATACAACTTTTTATTAAAAATAAATGAAAATCATGAAAACAAATATCATGATGAACACTTTTATAAAGAAAAATGATGATAAATTCTATAAATACAATGTGATAAATATTTCCTAACTAGAACACAAATAACATGAAGAGACATTTCTTGCCCCTTAAAACAACGTGAATAAGTGAAAACCATTTTGAAACTATGTGGATAGATATTTGGTTACATATAAAGTATACATTTTGTATATATCAATTTTAGGATTCTCATTTAATTAAATTAGATATTTTATAAGCTTAAAAAAATACAGTTTAATTACGATGGTTGTTATTTATTCTTTACAAAAAGTTATAAACAATAAGAATGCTATAATATTTTAAATAAGTTGTTTAAATAGCATTATTTTAATAGTAAATTGATAATATTATTATATAGTTAAGTGTAATTATTTGACTTTAGGTGGCTGAAGGTTTTTACTCTTTTCTTTTTTTAGAAGGGATGTAATACTCATAGTTTCCTTGCTCTGTTAAACCATTTTTTTGGTTGTGTCGATAGCACTGAATGCACCGAATATAATGAACTAGTTTATGCACTGTTTTTATTTTTTATAGAATAATGTTTTTTCCCATATATATATATATATATATATATATATATATATATATATATATATATATATATATATATATATATATATAAAGTTGATTTTCATTGAAAAATTTTCACATTTTTTTAGTTTAATAACTTAACAAATATATGATACAATTGTATATACTAATTATTTCTTCAGAATAATTCTAAATAACAAGATTTGAACAATGAGCTTGCATAATAATATTCTAATTTTTTAGTCTAAATAATAAGGCTAATTAATTTATACATAAGTGATATGTTTGAAATCATGCTCTTTATTTTTGTTCATTCCTTTTGTAGGGGAAAGTATGAACCCAAAAAATGTGTAATTGATATCAATAATTAGACATATATGTAGCTATATGGTGGATAAGGGTGAGCTATTCTAGTATATAAGGTGTAGACATTGGAAAATAACATTTTGAGATTTATTTGACCTTGATAGACTAGTTGAATACATTTAGCAAGGTGTAGAAATCTAAAATAGTTGGAGGAGAGGACCATTTTGAGATTTATTTGACCATAATAGACTATGCTTGAATATATTTAGTATAGTAGTAGTTGTGATAACTAAATTCATGATATGTACGAATGTGTATATATAGTTTTGAATATGCGCACATATTATATGCATAGAATTGTGAAATACCAATGAATAAATTTAATTGATCGTTTTATGAGTGTGTATGATATAGTTTTGAATGTGCACACATATTATATGCATAAAATTTGTGAAATACCATTAAATTAATTTAATTGATCGTTTTATGACCATGTTTCCTAGGGATCATTTCATAAGAGTGTGCAACATCCCATACATGAATTTGTACCTTGTCGGTCACAAGGAGTGGCATGCCATTCAATAGACCATTCAACGTGTCGAAGAACATTACACTAGTCACATTCATCGACGCACATTAAATTGCATTGAGCATCCACCCTTCCTTATGTCGAAGAATTATCATGGCCCACCAATTAAGATGATAAATTACTTGAGCATGCATACGTATTTAATATATCATATAGAAACACTTGCATTTATATTTTCTTATGATCTTCTTTGAATATATGTATAATGTGCTATAGATACTAAGAAGCAATTTCTAGAAGACCCCGTTGAAATTCCAATTTCTTTCATTTCTTAATTTTTAAAGAAGGGATGTAGAGTATGCTCCCATATATCCTCACCCACTTGATATTGCTAATAAATTCGTGTGAAAAGAAGTAATTCAAATATGGGTGTATCAAGCTTATGTGAACCACCATAATAAATTATAGTGTCACCTTATAAAAATGGATCTCCATCATAAGATTCCATAGAACGTAATAACTAATTTTAACTCTCTCGGTATATTACTTGATGTATACAAATCAATTAGAAATTTTTTTGTTGTATTATTTCAATTCTTGTGCAAATAAAGAGATGATATTCGAGGGCTGTTTAGGGAAGAACCTTGATGCCACCTACAGACATTCACCATGGTTTATTACAAGTTTGATAGAAATAACAATGTATCAATTAAACTTCTTTTGTGATCTCTAATAAGCACCCCCCTTAACAACCAACAATGCCATGGCCAAAGTCTTTCTATGATTCCTAATAGATAACACCCTTCTTTAGTTCCATCATCTCTATAAAAGATTAGTCCATGATGATGTGCAAACTCTACATGATTCTAGTATGTTTTCATTCCCGATATTTGAGAAATAAGGCAAGGAACATTATTCAACTTTCCTACATTGAGGCATAAGACATGGCATGGCTTCATAATGAAGATCTCCCAAGATACTCTTTATGACTTTTCTATAAGAAAGCTAAGTAAAGCCAAAGTGTTTATAGATGACTTGAAATAAATTAAAGGATCTCCTGACTACCTCATTCATATTAAAAAAATTTCCATCAAAGATGTTATGGGAGAAATAAAACCTACAATCATAAGACGGAAATTAAAAATTATGTAGTGAAATCATCACCTTAAGCTAAAGATGAGACTCAAACTATCTTTCACACTATAGAAAAGAAGCACTTGAATGATATTACATAAAAAGTAAACATGTGGTGCAAATACCATAAGTTGGGTACTCATTAAATTTAAGATTAACACATACCCAAATTATTAATTAAAGAGAAACATGGAAATAATTGACCTTTTATACTCAAACTAATAACTATATAAAAAAATTCCAAACATAGGGGTTAAATTGGCTTATGCTTGATCCATAAATTGTCGTGGATATTTTACTGGATATTTCGTTACAACAGATATTATAAAACTATATTTAAAAATATGAAATCTACACTATTGGGGTTTTATTTCTGTTTGGATTTCTAGATCTATAGGTTATTGTTAATTGTGTGTGAAAAATTATGTAGAAAATAGAGAATATTGGAATAAAAACTCACAAACCATAATTTGACACAATATATGACCTGGAGAACCCTTTTGGCAGAAAACTCAAGTAGAAGGTGAGGTCACTCAGCTCTCTTTCTCTGAAGATAAAATGGCTGCAAGTACAAAGAAGTATGACATGTGGCTTATGGGCTACTATAATGCACAAATCCTCTCTATGTGCTCCATCTCTTATCTCTCTTGGTTATTTTTGCTCATATATAGAACAAATGCACTCGCAAGAATAAAATCCCTTTTCCTTCTACTGGCTCGGTTATAACACATACCGATAACCTACTAATGTTTAGGTTTGAATACATAGACTCTTAACTATATTTACCATATGGACTCTTCTAAAGTCTTCTTCATCATAATCACGTGGCTATCTTGTTTTCCATGAATAATGGGTGTTGACGTGGCATCCTTTCAATTTATAGTGTTGAAAGTGTTGTCATTGATGTCAAAGCAGGGGCATGATATCGTCATTAAAGTCCTCTATATATTGGTATGCATGAATGAGATCATGTAGTGATAAATCCTAACTCTAAATCCTAACTCTATGATTTGGCTTCCTTAGAGGATGAGCACAACCCGCATTTGTTGAGATTTTTTAAAATGCAGCTCACTGAATTTGCCTCAAAGTCCCTTGGCATTGGATTCTCCTCATTGTGTCGATTTTGTTGATATATTTAGCATCTCATAGGCCATCACAGTTTGAGGGATATGCTCAATCAGAAATCATGCACCTAATTAGTGTTCCAAAACCCAAAGTATAATGACATGGCAATTTATCATTGGTTCATGGCTCAGAAAAATTTCGCTTGCTTGGAGGAATAATTATTAAAAGGATTTCCTTTATGATTAAGGTAATTTCATAATGTTTTAGCATAAGGTTGTGGAGGGTGTCAAAATTATTTTGAAATTAGAAGACTGAGGGGTTTTGGCTCCAAATTCAAATTAATAGAAAATTCAAATATTAATTCTCCCTACAAAGTTTGAGTTGGCTTCCTCAAACGACGACTATACACTTTCTTCATGTGAAGTAATCGGCTCTTCTTCATCTGCGACCAGGAAGGGATTTTGGTTCGTTGTTTTGCTAGGATACCTCTTGGGATTCGTTGGGATACATGGGATTCATTTGTTTTGTGCAGGTTCTAAGGGTATTATCTCGGCCCCTTGATCTGACGCAGGACATTATATATGGCCTACCTATAGATTCATCTGCGGTCTTCCTGTGACACCACATGCGGCCTACTTGAAGACATATTTTGTGGCTTGATCATCACAGTGCGGTTGTGGTGTGACCATTTGGCTTGCATTCGTAAATTTTTTAAAGAAGCAGAGTCTGTGGAAAATCTGGTGGTGGCTTGTTGCATATGGTTTGTGTTGAAGTTGTGATTTGCGTGGAAGTCGAGGTTATTGGGAAGTGGGAATCCAAGTTGCAAAGCTTATATTGTTTAATCACGTAGACTTTTACAACAAGAGGAGGATCAAGGTGAATGTAAATATGTAACAACACTTGTGCATGAATCTGCAACGTCGTTTGTACTTTAAATGGAGCCCATAGCGTGGAGATCCTTACTTACACAGTCTTGCGCATGAAGAAACTTACATTCTAGATGTAGAAGGATACATATGGGTTGTGTGTGGATAATTTGATTATTGCACATGCGTCGAGATTTTGAAATGTTTTGTCTGAAGTCTTGTGCTGCGAGAGAGCTCGCTATTCCATCCCTAATCCAGTTGCAAATTTTTGATTGGAGAATAAAAGGATGATATGAGGTGAGCAAACCTCACGTTGATTAGTGGACGTTGCAGTGTGTAGAACTGCAAATTTATTGGATTTAGATAATGTGTGTACTAAACCTCCAAGTGCAAAACCTATAATTACGAACTTAAGTATATCGGTAAGGTATATGTTCAAAGCCTATCTAAAACTAATCCAATAGACCTGAGCTCGGTATTATTAAGTATTTGTTGTAACCAGAGATCTACAACAATTTATTTCAATATCGTTGTAGCAATGTACTTTTCTCAAAATATTAAGTAGAATCTGTGTGAAAGGGAAAAAAAGACCAGATTGACCATTGACTCTAACTTCAGAAGTTTATTCGAGGTTTGAGTTTTTGCAACACTAACCAATGTGGTTTGGTTATAATAATGCTTAGTGTTGATGATGAATATTTGATGTGACTAATATCTATATTCCTGTAGCTCACATCCATTATGAGGCTCATAATGAGACCATGATCTAAGTAACAATATCTAGTAACTTTGATGACAGTGTTGTTTGGCACATAATCCTTGTGCTTGTGATAGTAATTGAAATCCTAGTACTTGACACAATTGATATGGCAGTGAACTATAATTATGGTAGTATGATAATGACAGTAAAATGTGTGCAGTGATAGTAGAGACAACAGTGACCTTGATAACAAAGAACATTTATATGATAGTAACCTTTGATATGGCAAGAAATCTTGTGTAACAATTGAGGATGATATGGAAGAAAGAAAGCCTAACAATCCTAAAACTCAAGTTAAAAATTATGAAATGAAATAAGCATTTTAGGCTAGAGATGAGACTCAAACCATTTTTCAAACTACAGAAAATAAGCACTTTAATGCTTTTACATAAAAGATCAACATGTGGTGCAAATATCATAAGTTGGGTACTAATAAAATTGAAGATTATCATATATCAAAATTATTAATTAAAGAGAAACATGGAACTAATTTACCATTTATACCCAAAATAATAACTTCATAAAAAATTCCAAGGATAAGGGACTAAATTGGCCTATGCTTGATCCATAAATTGTTGTGGGTATTCCACTACTGGATAGTCTATCCCAATAAATATTATAAAACTATATTTAAAAATCTGAAAACTAGACTATTGGGGTTTTATTTCTCTTTTGATTTCTAGATTTGTAGGCTATTGTCAATTGTGTATGCATGCAAATTAAAATTATGCAAAAAATAGAGAATAGTGGAATAAAAACTCACAAACCATAATTTTACACAATATATGACTTGGGAAACCCTTTCGGGAGAACCTAGCTAGAAGGTGAGGTCGCTCAACTCTCTTTCTCTGAATAAAAAATCATTGCAAGTACAAATAAGTATGGTATGTGGCTTATGGGCTACTATAGTGCACAAATAATCTTTGTGTTCTCTATCTCCTATCTCTCTTGGTTATTTTTGCTCATCTATCGAATAAATTCACTCGAAAGAATGGAACCCCTTTAACTCCTAGTGGCCCAGTTATAACACAGTCTGATAACCTAGTAGTGGTTAGGTTTCAATACCACAACTCTTAACTAGATTTATCATATGGACTCTTCTAGAATCATCTTCATCATAATCACATGGCTAGCTCATTTTCCATGAATAATGAGTGTTGACGTGGCATCCTTTCAAATTATGGTGGTGAAAGTGTTGAGTATGTTGTCATTGATGTCAAAGTAGGTGTAGGATATTCCTATTGATGTCTTAGTATACTCGTATGCATGAATGAGATAATGCAATGACGAAATACTATCTCTATGGTTTGGCTTCCTTGGAGGATGAGCACACCCCACATTTGTTGAGATTTTTTAAGATACGGATCACTGAATTTTCCTTAGAGACCCTTGTCATTGGATTTTTCTCATTGTCTCAATTATGTTGATATTTGGAGCATCTTGTGGCCCTTCATGGTTTGAGAGATATGCTAAATCAAAGATCGGCACCCAACTAGTGGTCCAAAACCCCAAAGTATGATGACCTGGAAATTTATCATTCATTCATAGTATTAGGAAAATTTCACCTTAGTTGAAGGAATAATTATTAAAAGGATGTATTTTATTATTAAGGGAATTTCATAATGTTTTCGTATAAGGTTGTGGAGGGTGTCAAAATTATTTTGAAATTAAAATATGTGAGGGGTTTTGGCTCCAAATTCAAATTACTTGAAAATTCAAATATTAATTTTCCCTCCAAATTTTGAGTAGGCTTCCTCTAACGATGAATCTTCAAAAACTATATAAAGATGCCTCATCTCCATCACTATGGTAGGGGGATTGAACACATTCTTCATGTGAAGTAGTCAACTCCTCTTCATCTGTGGCCAAGAAGGCTTTTTGGTTCGTTGTTTTGATAGGATAAATCTTGGGATTCGCTAAGCCACATGGGGTTTGTTTGTTTTGTGCAAGTTCTAACGGTATGAAATATCACAGAAAGGTCAAAGAAGAAGGGAAGGGTCAAAGTCTAAAAGAGATGATTTCTTCTTGAGCTAGAATTTGTGGAAGATTTGTTGTAATACAAATATTTGTATTGGTATCTTGTTAATGGATCTACTATAAATACGAAAGGCTTGAATTTCCATTTAAAAGTGAAATTTTTATGTGGTTTTGGGTCTTGGATATCTTATTTGATCCAATTCTATAAGAAGTACATTTTCTAGGTTTTCCCCTTGGAGGGGGTTTTCCATGGCTTGGAGCATATATCTTGTGTTCTATATTTTTCTTGTGATATTCATGTTCATTTTTGGATAATTTTTTTATGAAGAAAAAAATAAAAAAATAAATAAGAAGCCAACAAATTTCACAAACAATTATCAAGGAAAGGAAAATATAATTTAATCATAAATCCTTCCGATTTTCCAACACTGTAGATGTCGGATCTCTTTCAAATAGGTAGTGAACTTTTCAAAAATTTTGAATGTATATATATATATATATTGAATGAACCCAAGTGGTGTGCCTATAGTGGCATGTCAACCTATCCTTGGATAGCCAACTTTACATTTGGAGGCTAAAATTCAAAATTTATCTTATGAAGCTAACATGAAGAATATGTATTGAATTTAGTATTACATTTATTTGAAAGGCTAAAAGATTAATCACGAAGACCAACGATAGCTACAAAATTCATCAAATCATTCATGCTTGGTAAAAAGAGATGTTAGTTAGGTCAAAGCATCTTAGATTATGACCTTGTTCATGCATTTTTACAAAAAATTTCAATTGTTTTGTTGAATTAGATTCCCTTAATAAAAAAATGCTCAATTAGGAGGTAAAAAACTTATTGTACCAAGAAATATATATCCAATATATTATACCAAGGGATTTTCCTAATTTAGACAAATATGCATCTTATCTTGAACTCTAATTTAGTTGAATGGTTGTAGTAAAACAAACTCCTTACTAAGGCATGCATTATATGTGTTCATTCCAAATGTTTGGCTTCTTGAATTCAAACTCTAATATTTTCTTGCTTGTTGTTTGTTTGTCTTCTCAGAAAATAATTGATGCGAACAACTTACCTATGGAAACTAGCTCACCATTGCTTAAGCTCAAATGATATTTTCCATAACACAACCTTCTTTTGTTATACAATGTGGTTTATAATTTTATTTGTATTTGTTGGGTAAATTATATTAAGTAAACAAGTGAGTTGTCCATAGTTGATGTAGAATATTAGGTGATATTTGAACAAGATCTAAGTACGTCGTCATATTTATTATACTCATTTATATGGAAATCAAGCAATTGCAAGGCATACTTAGCTACCCATTCATGGTTATTATATTGAAAAATCAATGGTAATTTTTTAAATCAACATTAATTGACATGAAATTTGTAATTAGTGAATTGAAATTTATTTCAGTAGAAGTATTTCTAGGGTAATATGGTTCACTTATGGGCAAGAAATAAAATTCATGGTTATTTATTCACCATTTTTATTTTTATAATTCAAATACTCTTTCGGACATATAAAAGAATTGTGTTCAACATATGTAACCTAGGGTTTTGCAGAGGGTCGCCAGGGCTTTGTAGGATCTAACGCAAACCTCGTCTTCAGCTGACTAGTCAGGTGGCATTGGAAGTCGTAAAAAATGGCATTTACCCCACACATCACTGATTAGAGCGGTCACTCCATGAGTGGCCCCTCACAGGGGAGGAGGGGGGCCTCCTCTTTCTATGATGCAGCTAGCAAGGAAAACGATCCTTGATGAGGACTAAATGGGCCTAGATTGAATCTATCGGCTCCAGATTAGACTCCAGTAATGGGTGTACAATGGCAGGATTGAGGAAGAAGCAAGCGCCTCCCAAAGGCCACAAAAAATCCAAAGTTTGTAATCCTAAAAAATTGGCTGGAGAAATGTCGCCAGTACATGAAATATCACACTCTGATATGCAAGTTCATGAATATCTAGCCAAGGGAACAAGAGATCGTGCAATGGATCCAATCCAACTGGAATCCAAAAGGACTGGTGGAGTTGAGGTTAAGTGCAAGTGGTTTCTTCATAGTTCATGAACAACGTCGGGTTGTTTATCATATACTTGGAGGAATATTTCTATAACTCAGAGAAAGAATAATTTCAAGTTTCCTTGATTAAGGTTCACTTTTTCTCCCTCCCAAAGGATTTCTGGGAACTAGATATCCTTGAAGGGATTGGGAATACGATAGGAGAATTTGTTAAGATATCTGAAAGACAAAGAGGAGATGGTATGTAGTGTATGCCTAAATCTATGTTCACGCATATATTTCTTAGTTTCTCCCAGAATCAATAGATCTAGAGTACCATGACTCCATCTAGACCGAGTTTTTAGATTAGGAGCATGTGTCATTCAAGTGTCAGGTATGTCATGAGTATTTCCACTTGTTTCGGGAATTCCTGCACACCATAGCAGAGGAAGCACAAAACACGACCAAGACGAATGAGGACGACTTCCAATCGGTGGGAGGAATGCGCAATCGAGCGACTCGTAATCAACCACCTTAGGTAGGCACTCGTCTGGGTCCCCCGTTGCTAGATTCAGAACCTGCATCCCCATCGCAGGTTAAACCACAAAAATTTGAGGATAATAACCCTTTCATGGTTTTGGAGAATTTGAAAATAGAAGAGGAACCTGCAAAAAAATCAACCCAATTGGCTCTACAAGTAATGGAGGTGGATAAACAAAACTATAAAAGTGTAGAAAATCTAATGCCAAAAATGAAAACACCATAATACTTGGAAGAAGATCAGAGACTTAAGGAGATCTTTGTTAACACTAGCAAGGTTTTGGAAGCAGAGGAAAAAATTAATAGGTTGGGATCTAATGAGCGAACAATGCTTGAATTATTCATGGTTTGAATCAAAGATGATGTAAAAGACATCCCTTCTAACCAGCTAATCCACTTCATGAATCTATTTTGGAAATGGTGCACGTGATTGACAAAATCGAATGACGATCATCGTGTAGTTTTTACCCCTATACAAAAATTATTTTCAAACGAACTCTTAAAATAGAAAATAAACAATAGCAAGAGCATAAAACATAAAGCAAATATACACAAAGATTTTTCCCCTGGATCCCAAAATTAGGACTACCATCTTGATTTTTCATTATATTCTTTTCAATGTTACAGTACATATATAAATATATACATGTTTAAGAATTCATAAAGCCCAACCCATTAACCCTGGATTAGAACATAATTGTAGTTCCCTTGACTGGATCTAATAAATACCATGTACAGAAAACCATCATGCCCAGAACCATTTACTAAACCCATGCACAAAACTATAGGTAGGTCTGCCCACCTAATATAGGGTGCAAAAAAAATTCCTAGGCCATTGCCCCATGTGACCCCCCTGCACGTGGGGTTAGTCATGGAAAGAATATAACACACACCCAACACATTGATCTCAGGGCTCAAGTAAGGAAGGTGGAATGGCTCCCCTTCCATACCCAGACCAAAGCTCCTTGAAAGAGGGTGAAAATGGGAGAAATTCGATGAACACAACAATCATAAAAGCAGGAGAGTTTTTGCTAAAATCTGGAAAAATGGGTCACCTGGCGGATTACTTCCCTCACAACATTCCCCTTAGCTAATGAAAATTTTCTCATGGAACATATGGGGCTTGAATATTAAAGGCAATCTATGTTCTCTGAAAATAAAAATAAATAAGGCAAAAATTGGATATTGTATTATTGTAAGAGACAAAGATGGTAACAGAGAAACTCTAGGAGGTGAGCCAACTTTGTTGGAGGCATAGTGAAGTCATGGCATTGGATGCGATCAGAGCGTCGAGAGGAATTGTTGTCTTATGTAATCCTAATCAGGTTGTGTTCCAAGATTGGATAGACACCCATCACAGCCTATCAGGGTGATTTCAATGTATCGAGACAGATACATGGATTTTCCTAACAGTGGTTTATGGCCCCTCAACCCCACAGGCTAAAGATATGTTCCTCAAAGAGTTGATTGGTCTCATATCATGATTTCCAAACTTAGCATGGATCATTGGGATAGATTTTAATCTGATATATAACTTGGAAGAAAAGAGAGGGGGAATCAAGTTGTTGGATCTAACCTCTGTGGTGTTTAATGAGATAATAGATAAGTCGTATCTAGAAGATGTGCCCACCAAGAATGGATTCCATGCATGGAACAATAGAAGGGGAGGACAACAAAAAGTTGCTAGTCTCTTGACATATTCCTCATCTCAAAGTATCTAATCCTTAGGGATATTTTCATCGAAGCATCCATCATGCTCTCTCTAGGATCAGACCATTGGTCGATCTACCTGGAAATTTCTCTCATGTCACCACCAAAAAACATGTCATTTAGATTTGAAGGTTTTTGGCTCAGGAATCTAGAAGTTGTGGAAAATATGCAAGCATAGTGGTAGGACCTGGAAGTGCCAGAGGGTACGAAGATGCAAACCTTCCATAGGAAGCTCAAGGCCCTTAAATTGTGAATATGGAATAATGAAGAGTTTGGAGACAACTTTGAGGACAAGAAAAATTTGGAGGAGAGGATGGGAATAGTTTAGACCTAGATCGTCAGGGAAGGGAAATCAGAAGCCTTAGCTGAAGAAGAAGGTAGAATAATAACTCATCTCGAAGAGCAAACCCAACAGGAAGAATCCTTGTGGCGTAAAAAATCTAGAATTCAATGGTTGAGGGAAGGCGAAAGAAACTCAAATTTTTTCCATCTTTCCATGATTAACCATCAGTAGAACAATAGAATTACGTCCCTCACCTCCACAAAGGGGACTCAGCTGAAAAACTACCAAGATATGAACAGAGGACATATAGCAAGTCACACAATGCATCCCTCAAATTTTGTCGAAGGAACATAATGAAAATGTAGTGTGTCAAATAATTGTTGAGGAAGTGGAAGATTAGTAAAGGATTTTCTTTGAATAAATCCTCGAGGCTAGATGGTTTCATCTTTGAATTCTTTAAGGCGTGTTAGAATTTTTTTGGGGCTGAAATAGTAGATATGGTGGAAGAGTCATGGTAGCATCGACAATTTTGGTCAGGATTGAATGCTACATTCCTTACCCTAATTTTGAAATCCAATGCTTCCAGTGGTCCTAGCAAATTCTACCCCATAACCCTCTGCAACATGATCTATAATATCTTGTCCATTGTTCTTGTCTACCGACTGAAGCCAATCTTACATTAAATCATTAGCCAAAAACAATATGGTTTTGTGGAAGACAAACAAATCCTCGATGGCATCTTTTCTGCCCATGAAGTCAATCACTCTCTAAGGAATAGTAAGTGACCTAGTATGTTGGTGAAATTAGATCTCTCAAAAGCATATGATAGATTAAGCTAGCAGTTTCTTCTCTCGGTTCTGAAGGCATTCGACTTTGCAGAGGACTGGATCTGCTTGATCCCATCTCTAATCTCTACTCCATTCTTTTCAATTCCCCCTAATGGTGTTCCCACAACCACCTTAGGTCATCTTGTGGTTTCAAACAAGGTGACCCAATCTCCCCCTTCTTATTTATCATTGTTGTTGAAGGGTTGGGTCATTTAATTAGTGTTTCAACAAATGAAAATGAGTTAAAGGGCATCCATATTCTAGTTATGGATCTAACTATGATGCACCAATAGTTCATTGATGATGACTTGCTTTAAGGAGAACCCATGGTCTAGGAAGTAGTAGATTTGGATGGGATCCTTGCTGAATTTAAGGCGGCCTTAGGTATACTCATAAACAAAGATAAGTATAATCTTTATTTTTTCAACACTCTTAAGCCTATGCTTAATTAGCCTAGCTCGCATCATGGATTTATCTATTGATACCATTCCCTCGAAATACTTAGGAGTCCCCATAGTAGCTAACCCTTTATGCATAACATGTTGGAAACAAATTTGTAACAAGCTCGTGAAAATACTTTCCAATTACACTTTTTGAGTGCTCAATATGGCTAGTTGGGATACTCTCCTTAAATTTGTCCTCCAAGCGATCCGAGTGTACCAACTTTCGGTCCTTCTGACCCCTAAATGCATATATAAATACCTAGTTTCAAACTTCCATAGGTTCCTTTGGAAAGGAGCCAACATAGAAAGTAAATGTTCTTTGGTAGCCTGAGATAAGCTATGCCTCCCGAAATATTTTGGAGGACTTGGACTGAGAGACCCGAAGAAATTAAATGAGGTCATGGGAGCCAAATTATAGTGGTGCTAGATCCAAGGTGGTACAAAACAATGGAAGCACATATGGGCTCATAAATATGGACAGGTAATATCGCAAGCCACCCTCCTCCAAGACCCACCTATGCCTGCAAGATTATCTCTATAAAACCTTGTGATATGAAATAGCCACATCATCTGAGACCATTACTTTTGGAAAATACTTAATGAAACCACAAGGTTATTTTGGGGGGAGTCGTTGTAGAAAATATTTCGTCTGGATTAGAACAATGACATGCAAGGAATAAAAACAACCGTAGAATAGAAAAATGTACGAACAATAGCATACTTCTAGAAGGAGGGTCCTCGTCAAGAGGAATGGCGCAAGTGGAATATAGAGTAGTACTAGAAGATAGAAGGGTCCCCAGAGAGCTGGTAGAACTTGAATCTGTTGTTGCAAGAAATATGTATCCTTGTGTCCCAAGCTTAAGAAAAGCTCAGATGGGGTTATAAGGCTTCCGGATCATTCTCAATTAAGGAGGCCTACCTCATTAAGGTCGACATCAATTCCTTGCCATGTGAAAGTTTTTGGAACAAAGTTTGGAAGTAGAAGTTATGGCCAAAGATCTCACACTTCTTATGGTTAGTTGGACACAAATGTATCTTGACATGGGACCAGATGATTGAAAAGGGGTATATTGGGTCGTCCCAATGTTTGTTGTGTAAGAAAAGTGAAGAAACAATTAACCACTTACTAAGTGAATGCTTGGTAGCATAAGGGATATGGTTAGAGGCCAAAAATTTCTTTGGAATGATAGATCGGGGCACCAGATAGCTTGCTAAAAATGGTAGATAATTAGCGGTGATCCTGATTCAACAACCCAATCGCTAATAGAGAATGTATCCTTACTGGATTTCCTTCTATGGAATATTTGGAAAGAACGAACAAGGTCAAAAACTACTGAGTTGGAGACTAGAATCACAAACAAGGTGAATAAAAGAATTGATTGACAATTTCCCATATTCCATCACAACTCACTCCCTCAGAGCTAGCAACAAGGTGGTAGACTAGCTGGAAAATTGGGGTACCATGGAAAGACATCAAGATGTATCAACGAGTTGGCACTTGGATATAAGTTCTTCTGACCTAGATTCAGGAGATGTGGTCATTATCTCTAGGCTAATAGATGAAGACAATAATTGTCTCGATGGGAGTGAAAAATAAATGGACCAAATGTCCTCAGGGATTCACCCATATTGCAAGTGACAAGCATGATTTTTCATTTTAATGGGTATTAATCGACGTGATGTCTTGCCTCTAAAGTATCATAGGGTAGTGGGCATTGTTATGATATTTCTCAATCACATTTTGAAGGTCGTTGCAAATTGGGAGATGAACAATGTGTGTAGGGTGGAAAATTCAAAAATGGGTTACCAAGAGGGCTTGCTATGGGAGCTAAACGGGTGACAAAGAAAAACAAAGGGATTTTATGCAGGAGCTTGTGTTCCAGGCAACTACTAGGCATTTATCTAGGACCCCAGAGTGTGCATGGATTTCTCATCAAGCCTCCTTCTCATGCTTGGCTCCGCGACTGTAAGCAATGACCCCATCAGTGATGCATGCCCCTGTCCTATGTGTCATTATTTGGCATTCAGGTACTCTTTCCTTTCTAGCTGTGGAATTTTTATAGTCCTTTTTTTTGTGGTGTTAAGATCTTGGTTGCAGTTGTGGGGATCTCTGTGCTTGGAGAATTTGGTTATCGGGTTGTGGCCAGCCCTGTGGGTCATTTATGTCATAGGGTTGGTCACTTGTCTCTCCAGGTTGAGGTGGAGGTTGTGTTTCTAGAAGTTTTAGGGTGGGAAAGTCTCTCTATCTCTGGGCTATATTTCCTTTCTGGATGTTTTTTGGTTAGATGGGCCTTTAGTCTTGCCCCTCCCTTGACTTGGTTCTTTGTGTATGTTGTCTCGGTGTTAAAGACGAGTCTACTTGGTGCCTGGTTGGTAGAAAAATGTTGTATATCAAGGAATATTGTTTGGGGTGGGGAACAATTTCAATTTTTATAATCCTTCTCGTTGTTTGGGAGAGAATCCACCCTTGATTGTCGTGGGGTCTGTCAAGCATTGGAGTTAGTCTTTCTTCCTCTCAGTATGGTCTACGGGTCTCTATTATGCGTTCTTGTGGGTGGTGTCACTGCGAGGGTTGGTAACCAATTCATGGTTCAGGTCTGGGATATTCATGTGTATACAGATATGCCTCGACAAAGAGGTCGACCTTGCAGAGGAGGCAACCAACAGGGGTAGGAAGCACATAGAGCAGTCAACGAAAATGTGTCTATTTTTGACTCAGTGAGTATGGAGTGATAGGGGGAAGCATCCCAGGACTAGGGCCGCTCCAAAAGACACATGGACTTGTTGGTCACCTTGGAATCACTAGCTGAGAAATTGAGAGGAATCCAGACCAACCTATACATCCTCAGGGAGCATAGATACAAGGACATGAACGAGTTGGTGGTGTATATGAATGACATCCAATTTAGTCATAATGAGATTCTAGAGTAGCTTGCCAACTTACACAAGAGCTAATGATGGACTAACGACCTCCTGCATGAATTGGAGTCCAAAGTAGAACACATTGATTTCCACATGCATGAGCCCCTTGAACTATTAGCAGTGCTTCCTTTGCACCCTCCTTAACCACCTCTTTGTTATTATTTCCACATGATGTCTCTTAATTTTATCTCTCTTTTGGCATGTATGGCTATCTAGCCCTTTAGAAATAAAGGCACACTGGAAAAATCTTTTGCATACTCCAACTCTCCTTGCTAACAAATCCAATAGGAGTGAAACCGAGAGAGCTGTTGAGACTCATTTTATACTCTATATTTTCATGATAATATAATAGAAGTTATTTTATCGACAAAAAATATAATTTAAATACTCTTCCATTACTAGCATTTAGCTTTTGAATTCACTAGTTACATTTGGTTTGTTATTTTAGTCATTTTATGGGTTGTATCCATTGTTTATTCTACTTGTGAGGTTGTGAATTTAGCATTGTATATCAAGATAAGGTTCCTTTTTTATTAGTGTTTATTGTTGCATAATCAAGTTGGTAAATGAGGATATGGTAGATGGTAATGCTCTCTTTATTTTGGTTCATTATTGCATAATATGTTGGTGCTTTGTGATTTACTTGTTTGAGATTATGTGAAATTGGGGAGAACATACATGGAGCGATGTAGGCAACTTTTATCTCACATGGAGGAACCAAGCTTATCTAGCACTCAAGTTCAATATTATCATGAAATCAGGGGAACCATAAATATAACTAGGGATTTGTGGGGATAATTAATGCTACAATTCAAGCACATCTTGCAACTACATGATGTCGTAGTTAGAAAATTTGAACCTCACATATTTAAATTGATTTTGTGAAACATATTCCAAGGACTTTTTTCTTAGACACCATCTCTAAAACCCTAATTTGAAGGGATTGAGATAATATTAATAATTATGAGCTATAAGGATGATCCGTTTGCAATCATTCCTTTTGAAACAAAGGCATAGAACGTGGTTTGTAAATACATCTATACTTTTTGCTACTATTGTATTGGCAAAAATTCTAAATATTTTGGAGAAATGAATATCAACAAGAACTCAAAAATCTAAATTATTTAAACATCATTAAAGTAGGGAGTATTTTTCTTATTTACAAATCAAAAAGTTTTTTATTTTATTTTATATGAATTTAGTTATTAAATTTTTTAATATTTTAAACAGTAATTTAAAAAAAAAAATTGTAAATTAAAAGATAAAAATATATTTTTTAAATATTAATTACTGGATTTTTTTATTACGAAAATGATTATCAATAAAATATAAATTAAGAATATAATAGAATTACCATTTAAATAATTTTTTTTTTAAATAATAAACAATAATTTTCAAAATACTAGATTGCTTTGTTTGCTTTTTGTTTTTTTCATCGTTTTTTGGTTAAATCGTTTATACCATTAGTATAGCTATAAAATAATCACAACTTTTTTTTTAATATATATTTTTTTATTTAGCTTATTAATTAGTATGTTCAATTTAAAATTCATTTACTTCCAACAAAACCAAATTATATATTCACTATTTGTTTCAAGAAATTTCTTGCCCCATGTGAAAGTTTAGATCACATATTTTGAAAACAGCTTAATTTTTTGAAAGAAAAATCATGTATAAAACCTTTCACACATAAAGAATATATACCTAAAATTTATTGTGTCAAAAATTACAGAAAAATCTAAATTCAAAAGATCCAAAATTGATAGAGTTGTGAAAATAATGATGAAGCCCAAGAGAAAAAACATCATATTTACATTGAAAACTTTGTGAAGCATGAATCTTTACATCAATACCTGTACTCTAGTTTCACTGTTAGAATATTTGTTGGATGGTTTGAGAGAGTCGATATAGGCCAACCATAGGTTATTTGGATACAATAAAGACTTCCAAGGACAAGACTGGAATTTGACCAACAAAAATGTGGGCAGTCATTTCTAAAAAAAAAAAAAAATGTATAGATATTTTCTCTTATTTCTTATAATATTTAAAATAAAATAAAAACATATGTCATATATGGGTATTCAAAGCTCCACATGAATTATTACCTGCAAGGAAACAGAGGGTAACCAATATCCTTGTGAGTTCTAGATGTGATGTGTGCATATAAAAATATCTTCATGTTGATTGGGGATTCATAAAAATATGTTAACTGTTTAACTTTGATTGGATTGCATAAAGCTAAGGACGAGAAAAGATCATATATATATATATATATATATATATATATATATATATATATATATATATATATATATATATATATATCAACAGAGTACTTAGTGTTCTGGATATGTATGTAAGAAACGAATTACAGGTACCTGAATGCCATTCAAAGCTATATACACCACTTAAATTAGAAACATATGATAAAAAAAATAAGAAATCGAAAAACATTAGTGCATCAACTCCTTTTTTAACCACACGCAATCACAAAAATGACCTAATGGCTCGTTCAATTTATGATCTCTTCTTATACTCAAACTCATGACCATGCTTGAACTTGGGTCATTTATGTTATTCCGCGGAAGCCACCTACTCTGGTTGTGTGGGGAAGTACAGTGCTGAGATGAGGAGGAGCCTCTGCTCGCCATCCAAATTCAAAACTAAAATGAAATTCATGTAAAGCACGATAAGAAAATTCACAATTCAAATGTTAATGGATGATGTATGGATTGATGAATAATGGATAGATCACGGGATGATGTCTCAACAAATGAGGGTAACAGATGAGGTGAGTGTTGGTCAAAGAACAGGATGGGAGTTGAAGTCTGACAAGTTGTCACCTCAATCGAAAAATGGAAAAATTGGTACAACATATTTTCCAAAAAAAAATCACAAGTAGCTTATGCTATTTTACACATTCAATATAATCATTACACAGGTAAATGCACACATTGCAAACTTATATTAACATCCTACGCCAATATGGCTAAAGGTTTACAAAGCTAAGTCACCGTAATGGTTATGAGCGCATTGCAAGGAAGGTAGAACACCGAGACGATGTGGCAGGGGGGAGTCAAGTGTGTAGCCATAATGAAGGGTGTTGGGACACATGAAGGAGGGGTCCATGAAGGACCCCTGTCACTTTGATGTTTCTTTCCCAGAGATTTTGAAAGAGGACTGCAGTAGGAACTCCTAAGATTTTATTCCTAGGATGAGGTGGCATATAGAGACCTGCACGACTGATATGATCAGAAAGAGGGATTTTCACCTTTGTATTATAATATATACGTGTGTGTGTGTTTCGTAAGTTGTGGAAAATGGGGAGCATATATATATATATATATATATAATATGTGACATCGGTCATGTATGGATTCGGGAAATGACATGGATTCCCATGTGGGCACCACGTGGGAAACGAATATGTGGCACATGATAGGCTAAAGACATGTGGCGAGACTTAATAGGCCAGAGTTTAAGCAACCATATATTTTGATCTGAGAGTTGGATTGAAGCAAACTTTATATTGTTAGAAAGGTCTCAAGGAGATGAGCACAATAATGTTATCCATTTTAAGTTTTGAAGAATTTGAAAAAGATTAAAAAATTTAGATCCCATTTCCATAATTGGAATTTGGAGATCCGGTCATCATAGTAACTGCTTCCTGCTTCCTTCTACCCTTTGTATGGGATAGGGATAATAGGGGGTGTGTTACAATGTACCCCATTAATAGACAAAAAAATTATGCATTGTTGAAAATATTGGTTAGGATGATGAAAGCAAGAGGGTATGTACGAGATCTCTCAATGTTTCTTTGGCAGTACAATATCAGAGTGGCATAGATATAATAGAATTTGTGAATCATACGATTTGTACACTCACAAGAATGAATGAGTCTGGTCATGGTATAAAAGTCAAAGAATGGATTTAAATAATATTTTCTCAAAGGTTATTCTCATGAAGATATTGAAGAACGAAAACTGTGATCGGTCTGCCATTTATGAAATATTACCTACTTAGCATGTAGAAGGTGCCAAGTTTACAGCTGCCTTCCCCCAGGTACCTTAAAGGCCACCCCTGCATTGAATGCAGCTCTGTGTGTTGGATAGGAATTGCCCACAGTTTGAAGTTGGTGCAATTTTCTTTTCCCAATGTTGCTAACAAGGAGCATTTCATTTGATTTTGACTATAGATATATTGAGGGGAGGAGTCATGTTGCTACAATAAATAGGTTACAAGCATTCAAGCAATTCCAATTTTCCAAGTAAGCTTGATGAGCTTTTTGTCGTTTGTTCTATTGGTTGGTTAGAAGTTTCTTACTTACAAATAATTTATCACCATTCCATTAGCAATTGATATCTAGAAGGATTTAGGCAGAAGGTTTCTCCATTGATTGATTAACCAGTAGAACACGAACTAAAAGTTGGTGCAATTTTCTTTTCTTAGTGATACACAGATGGAGTATTTAGGTCAATTTCAACTATAGATATATTAAAGGGAGGAGTAGAAATAAAGGACTTATAAACATTCAAACTATTCGAATTTTATAAGTAAGCTTGATGAACACTTTTTCGTTTGAATATTTAAAATGTTTTTGATGAAATAATCGTAAATGATGTACCCAAGTCAGTGAAAGAATGGCCCTATTCTATCCCCATTAGGGTTCAATCCTCACAAGCATTTCTTAGATCATAATGTTCATACCTGATTTGTACCTTTTTGTTCTCATAACAAAACCTTTAGAAGCGACATGAATGCCTAGGTGATTAAAAACGACTTGGTGAGAGAAAAAGAATGTAAAGTATAATTTAAAAGTTTAATACAATAACTACATGCTAATTGTCATTGAATAATTGATTCCCTCTTTTAATCACTTGCAACTATTTAAGTGTCTTGGGATGATTGGGAAATATTTTTAAAGCATATGTTTGCATTTTCAACCAGAACCACCCAAGATACATGTATATTCCAAATTACTTAATTCATCATTGCTTTATTGAATTTTGAGAACATATGTTAGGTAATGATATTAACATTGCTCGAGAAGTAAGTTTTTTTTTTTTTTAAATAGTTGGTGATATATATACCCTTGGGTGTGAGGTTTTTTCAAAATACAAAATAATACGGAAGAGGGGTTTTAGGATTTTTTATTTTTAACTAAAGAAAGAGAAGAGGCTTCTTCAACATAAATAATAAATTGCATAAAATACATGTATATTCCAAATTACTTAATTCGTCATTGCTTTATTGAATTTTGAGAACATATGTCAGGTAATGATATTAACATTGCTCAAGAAGTAAATTTTTTTTGTTTAAATCGTTGGTGATATATATATATATATATATATCTTAATAGTTGGTGATATATATACCCTTGGGTGTGAGGTTTTTTCAAAATACAAAATAATACGAAAGAGGGGTTTTAGGATT
The DNA here is from genome assembly GCA_034641835.2 of Pinus albicaulis. Classification (NCBI taxonomy): domain Eukaryota; kingdom Viridiplantae; phylum Streptophyta; class Pinopsida; order Pinales; family Pinaceae; genus Pinus; species Pinus albicaulis. The sequence continues at coordinate 842,754,585 of CM076571.1, read as the reverse complement.
TTTTATTTTTAACTAAAGAAAGAGAAGAGGCTTCTTCAACATAAATAAGAAATTGAATAAAATTTATACTCAAGCACCACCCAAAACCCAGCAACATTAAACATACTTTTCAGATTTTATATTGTTCCATTTAAATGACCTAACACATAAATACTAGTAAACCTCTAGCCTATCCTCCATTCCGTAAACCGGATTACAACCCAAGGGATTTGAATGTTGGATCGCTCAAGATTTCACATTACTTCCATCACCAATTGAGCTTCCCTAGAATAACTTATATTATTCTTTAAAATACATATGAATAAACCAATTTCAATAAATTTAAATATATATTAATTTCTTTTTTCTTAATGAAATATAAATTAACTTTAATTTTTTAACATAACTTTATATAATAATGATACAAATCATAAATAACTAAAAAATAAATGATTTCCCTATCTTAATTATATTTTAAACCCAAGATGTATGTATATTCCAAATTACTTAATTCCTTTTGTAACTACTAGTAAACCTCTAGCTTGTCCTCCTTTTCCTTAAATTTGGGGGGATCTGAATGTTGGATTTCTCAATTTTCACAGATTTCACATTACTTCCATCACCAATTGAGCTTCTCATGGAACAACTTATATTATTATTTAAAATGCATATGAATAAACCAATATATATATATATATATATATATATATTAAAAAATAAAATATACAAGGGTGGGACTACTTGCAAATCGATTCCAAACACCAAAACTAGAGAGGCTTGAGTTGGTGATGGGACTTCGATTGATATTGTTTGTATTACCTACTTAGCATGTAGAAGGTGCCAAGTTTCTAGCTACCTTCCCCTAGGTACCTTAAAGGCCACCCCTGCATTGAATGCAGCTCTGTGTGTTGGATAGGAATTGCCCACAGTTTGAAGTTGGTGCAATTTTCTTTTCCCAATGTCGCTAACAAGGAGAATTTCGTTTGATTTTGACTATATATATATTGAGGGGAGGAGTCGTGTTGCTACAATAAATATGTTACAAGCATTCAAGCAATTCCAATTTTCCAAGTAAGCTTGATAAGCTTTTTACCGTTTGTTCTATTGGTTGGTTAGAAGTTTCTTACTTACAAATCATTTATCACCATTCCATTAGCGATTGATATCTAGAAGGATTTGGGCGGAAGGTTTCTCCATTAATTGATTAATCAGTAGAACACGAACTAAAAGTTGGTGCAATTTACTTTTCTTAGTGCTATATAGATGGAGTATTTAGGTCAATTTCAACTATAGATAGATTAAAGGGAGGAGTAGCAATAAAGGACTTATAAACATTCAAACTATTTGAATTTTATAAGTAAGCTTGATGAACACTTTGTCGTTTGAATCTTTAAAACGTTTTTGATGAAATAATCGTAAATGATGTACCCAAGTCAATGAAAGAATGACCCTATTCTATCCCCATTAGGGTTCAATCCTCACAAGCATTGCTTAGATCATAATGTTCATACCTGATTTATATATTTTTGTTATCATAACAAAACCTTTAGAAGCGACATGAATGCCTAGGTGATTAAAAATGACTTGGTAAGAGAAAAAGAATGTTAAGTATAATTTAAAAGTTTAATAGAATAACTACATGCTAATTGTCATTGAATAATTAATTCCCTCTTTTAATCACTTGCAACTATTTAAGTGTCTTGGGATGATTGTGAAATATTTTTAAAGCATATGTTTGCATTTTCAACCAGAACCACCCAAGATACATGTATATTCCAAATTACTTAATTCATCATTGCTTTACTGAAATTTGAGAACATATGTCAGGTAATGATATTAACATTGCTCGAGAAGTAAGTTTTTTATTTTTGTTTTAATAGTTGGTGATAATTTTTTTTTTTTTAATAGTTGGTGATATATATACCCTTGGGTGTGAGGTTTTTTCAAGGGTTTTAGGATTTTTTATTTTTAACTAAAGAAAGAGAAGAGGCTTCCTCAACATAAATAAGAAATTGCATAAAATGTATACTCAAGCGCCACTCAAAACCCAACAACATTAAACATATTTTTCAGATTATATATTGTTCTATTTAAATGACCTAACACATAAATACTAGTAAATCTCTAGCTTATCCTCCTTTCGGTAAACCGGATTACAACACAGGGGATTTGAACGTTTGATCTCTCAATTTTCACAGATTTCACATTACTTCTATCACCATTTGAGCTTCCCTAGAATAACTTATATTATTCTTTAAAATACATATGAATAAACCAATTTCAATAAATTTAAATATATATTAATTTCTTTTTTCTTAATGAAATATAAATTAACTTCAATTTTTTAACATAACTTTATATAATAATGATATAAATCATAAATAACTAAAAAATAAATTATTTCCCTAACTTAATTATATTTTAAACCCAATCCAAATTACTTAATTCCTTTTGTAACTACTAGTAAACCTCTAGCTTGTCCTCCTTTTCCTTAAATTTGGGGGGATTTGAATATTGGATTTCTCAATTTTCACAGATTTCACATTACTTCCATCACCAATTGAGCTGCTCATGGAACAACTTCTATTATTATTTAAAATGCATATAAATAAACCAATATATATATATTAAAAATATATATATACTAGGGTGGGACTATTTGCAAATCGATTCCAAACACTTATATATATATATATATATATATTAAAAAATAAAATATACTAGGGTGGGACTACTTGCAAATCGATTCCAAACACTAAAACTAGAGAGGCTTGAGTTGGTAATGGGACCTGGATTGATATTGTTTGTATCCTCCTACACTACTGGCCTATGGGTGATACCTCCAAAGATTTGTACACGAATATATGAGCTTGATATAAATTAACTTTAATTTTTTGACATAACTTTATATAATAATTATATAAATCATAAAATACTAAAAATTAAATGATTTCCCTAACTTAATTATATTTTAATATCAATTAAACACAATATATACATATTACTTTATCTCTTTTTCTTTTTTTCTAAGTGTAAAACTAATTTTAAATTTATGAAAAGTACATATTGAAAATCCTAAAAGACAATGACATTCATCTAACTAAATGAATATATATATATATATATATATATATATATATATATATATATATATATATAAGTTTGGCACGTGTGATAATTTCATTTAATGATAACTAGTTGTTAACTAGTTAAAAGACATTTTTATTATTTGTTTTAAAAAAATACTAGAACTATTAATGTTTTGCTGAAAAGTTATTTTCATTTGTGATTAATTATGAATAATAAAATAAGTTATGGAAAGTAACTCCATAAAAAGTAAAAGCTTATGGTAAATGTTTTCCAAGAACTGGAAGGTGGTTGGGGACAGTTGGAAATAGTTACCTACTCCTCTGGGATAAGAGACTGATCCCAGTGAGGAGTAGGGGTTCTGTTGATAGAGGAAGAAAGGAGTGCAGATTTTTCTTGAGCTGGTAGAGACCAGTGGAAAAACACTCAGTAATCTTTATTTCTATTTCTGGTACTGACTAGACTAGGAGTCCTGAGGTCACAGCAGAAAGTTTCACTGTCAACCCGTACCTTCCAGGACTGGAGCATGGGGGCAAGAAGACGTAATCGCCTCTCTTGAAGGTTGGGAGGACCTCATCTGTGAAACTGCATAGCCAGATAAGTATATGTGCAATTATTTAAGAACAACTTTAGTTTAGTCTAAGTTGTAATAGATGTTTTTCTACTAATGACAGAACAATAACTTGATGATAGACTAGGGTTGGAAATAATGATATTGTTTATACGTATTATTTCAGTGTGCATATAAATCTCAAGTTATTTTTGCATACAAAAATTTGTTTATAGTGTTTACTTATATTTTAAGACCAGTAGGTGCGATTATGGTAAGGAAAGAGTTTGGAATGAATTACTACCACATTAAATAGTAGAGACTGTGTGTTGTATAAGTAAGGAACACTGATATTTGGGTTATGGTTGTTATACTCAATGAATATTTATTATGGTACACAGTAGAAGTTTGTTTAAAAGAAAACTGTAAAGGTTAGTGCAGTAAATTGTACTAAATAGGCCAGGCAGTGAAATGATATTCAAGAAAAGATTATATTGAAAGGTGGCTTATAGATACATTGTATTTAAAAAATAAATTACAGTAAATACTCTTAGGGTTGAAAATACTACAGAGCGGATTGTCGGTCGAGGGTGCAGGTGGGAAACCCAACTCTCGACGCATCGTCCCTCAGACATGGTTAACTCGGACAAAGAGCAAGGTGGTTCGTTCACTCGTATAGTTCTTCAGTTCCACAAAATCTAACTAATGAAATATGGGAATGGTAAAGTTGAGAAGGGAAAAACAGTCAAGAATAGTAGAAGATTAATCCCATCATCACCTTCAAAATAAAAATGTTGAGCAATTTAAGAAGGAAATAAAACATTTATCATAATCTTTTCTTCATAAAAATTGGAAAATATCGCAGAGAACTCATGGAAAATATATATGGTTGGCTCAAGGCCTCAACTGTGCACAAGAAGGAAGGTCATACACATTTTTGTGAATGAAGGTAGAAAACCATTTAGAACCATAAAATAAGCATTTTTACATTTAATTGGAAAATAATTCTATAAATGTGTAAGGTCAAATTCGACCAAGATCTAGAACATAGTAAGACAAACAGTGAGATAAAATACCCTATTATGCATTTAAAAGGGCCTTCTCTAAGAGAATTCGAGAGGCATAGTATTACACATTACAAGGGTCACAGAGAAAAATCATGAAGCGAAAGTCGGATTTAATAATTTTACAACTAAGCTTTAAAAAGAATAATTTTATACAGTTTAACTGAGCTCAACCGAAAGACCCAAAAATCGACTGAAGAAACCTGAGACCTGAACTTTTAGTTCAGCTAAATACTCATTCAAAGACGCCAGTAAAATATGAATAATGCTCTCCGGAGCCAAAAGAGCACAAATTTATTATGCCGAATGAAGTTTGGAAGGTTTCTGAAATTTATGGTTGCTCAGTCAGTGAGCTAACCTTGACGAAAACACATGCAGACCCAAGATAGATGACTCGAAATACCTGGATGAAATCATGAAAAATTAGTCGTGTCCATTCAACCAGTGATGCACCAAGAAATTGCTTCGACAGTGAGCTTACCTGGACAATCCAGAACAATGGGAGTAAGGTTAGCTAGGAAATTTTTAGTAACGAATTAATGGAGACTGTTAAAGACAGAAATGGGGGTAAGCGTATTTTCTTACTTGTGGCTAAAGAAGCTCATGCTTGGAAGCCAAATGTTGAACAACAAGCAAGAGGAGAAAGGTTAGCCAGTATACCTGCTCGACTTAAAGATAGTAAAACTAAAATTTGAGGAAGGAGAGAATGAACAACCATAGCCTAGCTTCCTACCCAAAAGTGAGGAATGAAGGAGTCGAGGGTTTGATTACCTGGTTAGTCACCTGTGAAGCAAGTTGCTACAGTTTCGTTGTACCTTCGCACGGTACTAGTCGGAAGGGATTAACCCATTTCCACAGAGGATAAAAGCCATGGTCGCGACATTCTGGCAAAGAAAACCTTGACAGAGTCAACCTAAAGAGAAAATAATGGAGCCAAATCGATAATGAAGAGTCAAGTAGCCGGTAACCTAGTTCATTCCCGCCAACTAATTACCATCGTTGATTAATGAGTCGATCGAACAGATATAGCAAGGGGTAGATGGCTTGTGCATAGATCTCCATTGAAAACAACTGGCATGGAATTAATGTGAAGATATTTCACTCGGATATGCGTACCCGTATTCATAAATAAACTAGAACATGAGTTAATGCTAGGGACAGTTGTCAACATTTCCGAAATTCGATAGGAGTGTTCATCGGTTTAAACACAAACATAATCTTTTAAAATATCATGAACTCGTATTGTGTATGGTATGTCACATCACGATTACAAATTTGATTCCTAAGGTGGGTTGTATAACATATTTAGCATTATGATCACGTTATGTTATATAACGAGAATAAGCAAGGTAATAAGATGTAGTACTTATATGGTATAGTAAATAAATTTTGTTTTGTGGTAAATGAATTGTTGATGAGTGTTACAAGTGGTATCAGAGCAGCATTCATATGCTGGGACCCTAAGGGTCAACTAAAAATTTACACTGTGTAAATTGATGCACAGAAATAGAAGTATAACAAGAAACATCATGAGAATAGGAACAACGCAACAACCACCCCAAGACACCGGGGAACCCCAAACACAACCAGTAGTGAGCCCTGAGATGTGGGTTCAGCTGAGTGTTGATCAACACCAACAAACGAATAGACTATTAGAGGAACAACAACATCAAACCAGCATACTATTGAATACAGTAAAACAATTATAGGAAGAGATGGTGCGAGTTCGAAGAGATAACGAATGATTAATGCAAGAGCAAGAAAAGATACTTAAGAACCTGTCATACAAGCAAAACCAAGAAATTGAACACCCCAGTGTGGACAGGGGCATGCAAGAAGGTGATGATTAATAAACAAAAGACAACACCACTGACAGAGTGGAAAGAAGCCCATCCCAGTGAAGCAACAAGAACAAAAACTACAATGAAGCAGAATCTAGCAATTTGTCGGATCAACAAGAAGTTAAGAAGCAGAGAGTAGAGCTTCAGGGGGAGTTTTGGAAAATGAAACCACCAACATTTGATGGTGAAGCTGAGGAAGTGGTTAATGCATGGTTAATAAACATGAACAAATATTTTCAGGTGTATGAGTACAGTAGCAACCTGAAGGCCAAATTGGCCATATATCAGTTAAGGGAGAAAGCCACTATGTGGTGGGAAGAAGTAAAGAACGTTTGCAGCATTGAAGAACAAGATGTTACTTGGGAATTGTTCCAGCAATTCTTTAAGGAAAAGTATTTAACAAAATGTTTCTATGATGAGAAAGTTAAAGAGTTCCATAATTTGAAGCTGGGACAAATGACTATGGACGAGTACATCACCAAGTTCACCTCCATGTTACGATATGTTCCATATCTCTGAGAAGAAAAGGCTAAGGTTCAAAGGTTTCTGAGCAGCCTGCCAACACATATGAAAGAGCGAATTGAATTTGTGAATCCCAAAACCATGGACGAAGTCATTAGTAATGCACGAATGTGCTATCAGCAGTCCAAGGCTAAAGAGGAGATTGGCTAAAGTTGGCAGCCAAGAAAAGGACAAAAAAACAACTCAAACTTCAAAGGAACCAAAAAAAATAACTTTAAGAATTATGCACGAATTTTTTTCAGTATACAATTTGGCAGAAATCATCAAAGGACTCACTGGCCAGCAAAAGAGAAGCCTACAGAGGCATCTAGAAAACCTAAACAAGGGCAGGTGACCAAGCCACCTCTACAGTGTTTGGGGTGTTGTGAGACACACTATTATAAAAACTGCCCACAACGAGCAAGAAATGACACAGTTGCAAATATGCAAGAGGCCTCTATAGTAGGTGATGTGGTGCGAAACATTCCTCGTATTAACGTGGCATTGGAGGGTCGACAAGCAGATTATCAGCCAACAATGATTAAGTTAGAAGGTAAATTACTACATCTCAATCTGTTTCTATTTTGGAGACCCAGGTGCAAGTCTAAGTTATGTTAGCCCCAAAATAGTGGAAATGTGTAAATTAAAAGAACATAAATTTTAAAACTCATGGCTGGTACAGCTAGCCACAGGAGAAAAAAGAAAAGTAACTGCCAAGATTCCAAATTTCACATTAGAAATTGCAGAAAAACAGTTAAATGTGGATTTGGACATATTTCCATTAGGGTCCTATGATGTTTTTCTGGGTATGGATTGGCTAGAAAAACATTGGACCTTAGTGGACTACAAGGAAAAGATTATCTATTACAGAATGCAAGATGGAACACAAAAGGAGATTCAGGGAATCAAGAAGCCACTACAGCTACATCCAATTACAACATTACAAATGAATAAATGTATAAGGAAGGGATGCCAATTATATACTATTCAGGTGGGGTATGCTAATTCCAAGGAAAAAACACCTATGATGGAAAACATACCGGTGGTACAAGATTTCATGGATGTATTTCCAGAAAATATTCCTGGATTACCACCAAGACGATATATCAATTTTACTATAGAATTAATGTCAGGACCATCTCTTGTGTCAAGGGCTCATTACAAAATGAGTGTCCCAGAATTGACTGAGTTAAAAATGTAGTTACAAGAACTGCTAGACAAAGGTTATATTCGTCCAAGTGTGTCCCCATGGGGAGCACCAATGTTGTTCGTTAAGAAGAAAGACGGAACCATGCGAATGTGCATGGACTATAGACAGCTTAATAAGTTAACAGTTAAAAATAAATATCCTCTACCAAGGATTGATGATATGTTCGATCAGGTGAAGGGGGCCACTATATTTTCAACGATAGATTTAAGATCTGGATATCACCAGATTCGAATTAAAGATAAAGACATTTGCAAGACTGCATTCTGTATCAGGTACGGGCATTATGAATTTGTGGTGTTACCCTTCAGGTTAACAAATGCACCAACAACCTTTATGAGGTTAATGCATGGTATATTTCATCCTTTCCTGGATAATTTTGTACTTATATTTATAGATGACATTTTAATCTATTCTAAAAACTAGGAAAAACATAGAGAACATTTAAGGATTGTGTTGGAAATGCTAATAAAACACTAGTTGTACGCTAAGTTCAACAAATGTGATTTCTTTAAAACAAAAATCCAGTGCCTAGGCCATGTCATTTCAGTAGAGGGGATTGTTGTTGATCCAGAGAAAATCAAGACAATCATGGAATTGCGAGTACCCCAAAATCTGGCATATATTCAATCCTTTATGGAATTAGCTGGGTACTATCGGAGATTTATTTAGGGATTTCCAGAATTTCTTTTCCCATTACCTCCTTGCAGAGAAAAGGAAAAGTCTTTAAGTGGACTACTGAGTGCCAATTTTTTTTTAAAATTTGAAACAACTTTTGACCACGGCACTAGTGTTGAGGGTAGCTGTTCCCAACAAAGAATTTGAAGTTTGTACAAACGCAAGCAAAGAAGGTGTTGGGGCAGTTTTATCGCAAGCATGCAAAGTAGTGGCATATGAGTCAAGAAAGTTAAAAGAACACGAGTAAAGGTACTCAGCCTATGATCTGGAATTAACAGCAGTAGTACATGCACTCTGGGTATGGAGACACTACTTGCTGGGTACAAATTTTGTGCTAAAGACAGATCGTAGCAGCTTGACTAGTTATTTCAAACAAGCTAATTTAAATTCCAGACAGGCAAGATGGAATGCCTTTCTAAGTGAGTTTGATATGGACATCCAACACATGAAAGGTAAGGAAAACCGGGTGGCTGATGCTTTAAGTAGGAAGATGCATTGCATTTATGAACTTTACTACAATCAGCTTGAAAATAAATTCTTAGATCAAGTGAAAGAAGAAGCACATAAAGCTCCGGAATATCAGTTCCTATGGCAGCAAATGGAAGAGACCAGAAAACAAGGAAGTACTTGTGAATATGGAATTGATAAAAATCAGATGCTAACCTTTAGAGGAAAGGTGTATGTACCAAACCGTGTGGACCTAAAAGAGATGATCATGGATGAATACCATCATAGCAATTATGTGGGTCTCCCAGGATACCAGAAAATGTTAACAACTATTAGAAAAATATATTTTTGGCCTGGTATGTGTAAAAATATTGCTGAATATTTAAATAAATGTTTGGAGTGTTGGAAAGTTAAGGTGGAGCATTAACATCCCGCAGGATTGTTGCAGCCCATACCGGTACCTGAATGGAAGTGGGAGGTCATATCCCTGGACTTCATTCTAGGTCTACCATGGTCAAAGAAGCACAATGAACCATCATGGTGGTAGTTGACAGATTGAGTAAATCTGCACATTTTATACCTGTGCAGTCTACTTACAAGACTGTATAGTTAGTAGACATTTTCATGAGAGAAATTTTTAGGCTGCATGGTATTCCGAAGACGGTGATCTCAGACAGAGACGTAAAATTTACATCAGCATTTTGGAAGACTCTGTTTACAGGTTTGGGGACCCAAATAAACTTTAGTACAACTTATCATCCCCAGACAGATGGTCAAACAGAGCGAGTAAACAAAGTGTTGGAAGACATGTTGCGCATGTATGTGATGCAACAACCAACCAAGTGGGAAGACTATTTGCATCTTGTTGAATTTGCTTACAACAATGGTTATCAGGAGTCCCTTAAGATGAGTCCTTTCGAGGCCTTGTATGGGAGGCAGTGTCACACACCCATAAATTGGAGCTTCCCTGAAACAAAACTAATGTTGGGACCAGAAATTCTTGCTGAAATGGAATTAGAAGTAAAGAAGATAAGGCAAAATTTAAAGGTTGCACAAGATCGACAGAAGATCTATGCAGATAAGAAGAAGACTTATCAGGAATTCAAAGTGGGAGACCATGTGTATGTGAGGATCAAACCCAAGAGGAGTACCTTGCGGTGGGCCTCTTGTGCCAAGCTGGCTCCTAGGTTCTGTGGACCTTCCCAAATTTTGGAAAGGGTAGGACCTGTGGCCTATCGGCTGGCTTTACCCAGTCACATCCGGGTACATAATGTGTTTCATGTGTCCCTGTTGAAGTGATATGTGCATGATTCAAAGCACGTAATTCATTGGTAGAATATACAGGTAGGATAGAATTAAAAATATTGACTTGAAAATATGATTTCTTTATGAGAATTTGACAAGGAACTTTGTTGTTTGCAGGTAGAGCCGGATGACGAGTTTTTGGTCAAGCCGCAACACATACTTGACCGGAGGGAGATTGTGCTCCGAAAGCGAGTCATCACCCAAGTTAAAGTGTTGTGGAAGCACTTCAGCCCGGATGAGGCTACTTGGGAGGATGAAAGATTTGTGCGTGAGGATTACCCAGAGCTCTTTTAAGAGCTAGAGTGAAACACCGAGGACGGTGTTACTTCCAGGGGGGAAGTTGTGGCAACTGCATTTAATGATAACTAGTTGTTAACTAGTTAAAAGTCATTTTTATTATTTGTTTTAAGAAAATACTGGAACTATTAATGTTTTGCTGAAAAGTTATTTTCATTTGTGATTAATTATGAATAATAAAATCAATGATTGAAAGTAACGCCATAAAAAGTAAAAGCTAATGGTAAATGTTTTCCAAGAACTGGAAGATGGTTGGGGACAGTTGGAAATAGTTACCTACTCCTCTGGGGATAAGAGACTGATCCCAGTGAAGAGTAGGGGTTCTGTTGATAGAGGAAGGAAGGAGTGCAGATTTTTCTTGAGCTGGTAGAGACCAGTGCAAAACAATTAGTAATCCTGATTTCTATTTATGGTACTAACTGGACTAGGAGTCCTGAGGTCACAACAGAAAGTTTCACTGTCAACTCGTACCTTCTAGGACTGGAGCACGGGGGCAAGAGGAGGACATAATCGCCTCTCTTGAAGGTTGAGAAGACCTCAGCTATGAAACTGCATAGCTAAATAAGTATCTGTGCAATTATTTAAGAACAACTTTAGTTTAGTCTAAGTTGTAATAGATGTTTTTCTACTAATGACAAAACAATAACTTGATGATAGACGTGGGTTGGAAATAATGATATTGTTTATACTTATTATTTCAGTGTGCATATCAATCTCAAGTTATTTTTGCATACGAAAATCTGTGTATAGTGTTTACTTGTATTTTAAGACCAGTAGGTGTGATTATGGTAAGGAAAGAGTTTGGAATGAATTACTACCACATTAAATAGTAGAGACTGTGTGTTGTATAAGTAAGGAACACTGAGATTTGGGTTATGGCTATTATACTCAATGAATATTTATTGTGGTACACAATAGAAGTTTGTTTAAAAGAAAACTGTAAAGGTTAGTGTAGTAAACTGTACTAAACAGGCCAGGAAGTGAAATGATATTCAAGAAAAGATTATATTGAAAAGTGGCTTATAGATGCATTGTATTTAAAAAATAAATTACAGTAAATACTCTTAGGGTTGAAAATACTACAGAGTGAACTGTCGGTCGAGTGTGTAGGTGGGAAACCCAACTCTCGACACATCATCCCTCAGACATGGTTAACTCAGACAAAGAGCAAGGTGGTTCGGTCACCCGTATAGTTCTTAAGTTACACAAAAGCTAACTAACGAAATATGGGAATGGTAAAGCCGAGAAGAGAAAAACGGTCAAGAACAATAGAAGATTAATCCCATCATCACCTTCAAAGAAAAATTTTGAGCAATTTAAGAAGGAAAGAAAACATTTATCATAATATTTTCTTCATACAAATTGGAAAATATCACAGCGAACTCATGGAAAATATATACAGTTGGCTAAAGGCCTCAACTCTACACAAGAAGGAAGGTCGTACACCTTTTTTGTGAATGAAGGCAGAAAACCATTTAGAACCATAAAATACGCATCTGTACATTTAATTGGAAAATAATTCTATATATGCATAAGGTCGAATTCGACCAAGATCTAGAACATAGTAAGACAAACAGTGAGATAAAATACTCTATTATGTATTTAAAAGAGCCTTCTCTAAGAGAATCCAAGAGGCATAGTATTACACATTACAAGGGTCACAAAGAAAAATCATGAACCGAAAGCCGGATTTAATAATTTTACAACCAAGCTTTAAAAATAATAATTCTATACAATTTAACTGAGCACAACTGAAAGACCCAAAACTCGACTGAAGAAACCCAAGACTTGAACTTTTAGTTCGGCTAAATACTCATTCAAAGACGCCAGTAAAATATGAATACTGCTCTTTGGAGCCAAAAGAGCACAAATTTATTATGCCGAATGAAGTTTGGAAGGTTTCCGAAATTTTTGGTTGCTCAGTCAGTGAGCTAACCCTGACGAAAACACATGCAGACCCAAGATAAATGACTCAGAATACCTGGAGGAAATCATGAAAAACTAGCTGTGTCCATTCATCCAGTGAGGCGCTAAGAAATTGCTTCAACAATGAGCTTACTTGCATAATCCAGAACAATGGGAGTAAGGTTAGGTAGGAAACCTTTAGTAACGAAATCATGGAGACTGGTAAAGACAGAAATGGGGGTAAGCATATTTTCATACCTGTGGCTAAAGAACCTCATGCTTGGAAGCCAAATGTTGAACAACAAGCAAGAGGAGAAAGGTTAGCCAGTATACTTGCTCAACTTAAAGATAATAAAATTGAAATTTGAGGAAGGAGAGAATGAACACAGAACCACAGTCTAGCTTCCTACCCAAAAACGAGGAATGAAGGAGTCGAGGGTTTGATTTCCTGGCCGGTCACTTGTGAAGCAAGCTACTGTAGGTGCGCTGCACCTTTGCGCAGTACTAGTCAAAAGGGATTAACCCATTTCCATAGAGGAGAAAAGCCATGGCCATGGCATTTTGGTAGAGAAAGCCTTGACAGAGCCAACCTAAAGAGAAAATAACGGAGCCAAATCGACAATGAAGAGTCAAGTAGCGGGTAACCTAGTTCATTCCCGCCAACTAATTACCATCGTTGATTAATGAGTCGATCAGACGGAGATAGCAAGGCGCAGGTGGCTTGTGCACAGATCTCCATCGAAAACAACTGCCATGGTATTAATGTGAAGAGATTTCACTCGGATATGCGTACCCGTATTCATAAATAATCCAGAACATGAGTTAATGCCAGGGACAATTGTCAACATTTCCGAAATTCAATAAGAGTGTTCATCGGTTTAAATGCAAACATAATCTTTTAAAATATCATGAACTCATATTGTGTATAGTATGTCACATCACAATTACAAATTCGATTCCTAAAGTGTGTTGTATAACATATTTAGCATTATGATCATGTTTAGTTATATAACGAGAATAAGCAAAGTAATAAGATGTAGTACTTATATGGTATAGTAAATTATTATTATTATTATTTTTTTTTTGTAAATGAATTGTTGATGAGTGTTACAAGACTATATCTTAAACATCTTGAGAAATTGAACATATGACTTTACATCAAAAACTGTCTTAACATAGCACTCAATCACTATTTATAAAAAAAAAATTATATATATATATATTTATTTATTTATTTAGAATATCAAAATAATTATTATTTTTAATAAAACATATTAAAAATATTATTTTATTCCCTTTCGTTTACTACATTTGCTCTACCATATATAGAATCACTTTTATATTTGAAGCCTCTGTATAGGTTAGAGAAACAAACTTCTTCATTGCACATAATGCTTTAGGTGAAAAGCTATTTAGTAGGAATACTTGGAAAATAATCTTGAAAGCCAAGCTTCAAGTATAAAGTGACGACATTGAAGTATGCTTTAGGTGAAAAGCTATTTAGTAGGAATAGTTGGAAAATAATCTTGAAAGCCAGCTTCCAGTATAAACGGACGACATTGAAGTATGTTAACTAGGTTTTTTATTAATAAAATGCTAAATAGTATTTTTCTTTCTAAAAAAAAAAACATAGATTATTTATTTCATTTAATTTTTTTGGTTATTTTATATGTTTTATATGATGTTTTTAGATATAATTTTAGGGATTCAATTGCTTTACTGCTTGCAATATTTCTAGAACTTGGGTGGTCACTCATTTTAAAACTTTTTTGGCTCAAGCGCGCTTAGCTGTGGAGTTTTTCCCCACAGTCAAGCCTACATAACTTGCTTATTCCATTTGAAAAACCTTACCAAGTATTGTGCCTCATGAACCATTCAAGTAGAGTTCCCTTTACTCTTTATATTTAAGTATGAGAGTTTTTCCCAGTGCATTATATTAAATATAATTTTTGGGATTCAACTGGATTAAGTAAGTCATTCATCTATGACCATTTCCTTGAGAGGTAGTCCTAACTGACTAATTTCTAATAAATCACATAATCTCAATCATCACTTCCAGGAATTACACCTAATAACAAAAATTTTCATAGAAATTATAAATATTATAGCATGTTCACTTGATTTCAAAATTATACAAAAAAAAAAAAAAAAAATACAATATAATTTTAATTCAAAATTCAATAAATCATTGGTAAGTTTAGTTATTTTGTGTTTTTTAAAGGATAAATATGATTTTTTAAATCAAATATCCATTGATAAAATTTATTATGAAAACATCATTTTAGAAAATATCTATATCTTTAAACAAAAATAATAAAAATATATGTCGGAGAAATAGGAATTCAAATTCCAAACCTGGTCAGGTTTGATGCGGTGTTTGCTATGGACGTTTTTGTAGGGAGAGCAGCCATTCCACATCGGGGAGGATGAGACATGGCCGGCAGGTAAGGGAAGGGGCCCATTCCAACGACCTCATCGCCATGCCGGCCATGTCGAGTCTCGACCATTGAGCAATAGAATATGTCAGAGCTTTGCAGTATTCTTATTTAGTGTGCTGCGCGTTTAGACAGCCTTCTTCATCTTTGCATAGTGCATCCATCGGATGGACGGTAGTATCGGTACATTGATACGTTGCCGTCATATGGTTCGATGCGACCTCTATCCATTGGCGTGCTCTGTCATGTCGCTCCAAATTAATAAAACTGCGATAACAATTTCTTTGAATCTGCCCTCCATCGAAATATTGGTGTATCGGCGGCGGCTTGCCATATCAACGTATGAGAGATCAACTAGTCCTGACAAGTATTGATATGAGATCTCCGCAAATATCACGCTTCTATGGCATTGATGGATTCGAAATCAATTTAGAATTTCGGATTTTCAGGAACATTGTGCAGATCGAAACAAATTTTACACATTAAATTACAGACTTGCAGTCACATCACGCACCAATCTGGATGTTATGGATCACATCGAACCATACCATGGCAATACACTGATGCATATATCCTTCGTACATTCCATGACATGGATTCAATCCCACGAACCGCAAGTTTTTCACAAGGTTATAAGTAGGCCTCTTAGACCAACTAGTGGACGTCATGGTTAGAACGTAAGAGGGGGAACGAAGGGTAGTCTGTCTCTGGCAAGGTGGGCTACCCTTCAAAGCGAGTCTCGCTCCTATCATCGAGAAGAATACAATGCGAAAGACCAATATTGTGTGGGCAGTTTTCTGTCATAATGTTAGTACAGGTTGTTGAAAATTTTGGAAGGTTCACTTCAATGTGAAGTTATGAGAGACGAATGTATTGAAAATAAGAAGATTTGAAATTAAATATGATTTTTTTCATATATTATTCATAAATTCTTATTTTTCGATACATTTGTTTTCAAATGATTTTATTTTGAATTGAGTCTTTAATCTTTCCAATAACTTGACGAACATTTATTGGAAAACCTACAACATTTTATTAAAAATTCCAACCATGCCTTGCATAATGGTGAGATCGTTTTGAAGTGAAAGGTCGAACTGTCATATTTCCAATAACTTGTTGAGCATTTTTCAAGAAACGTAAGCTTTGATTAAACTGTGTGAACATGTCAGTGTAATGGTGAGATCATCTAAGTAAAGAAACATTGAGCACACCATTTCGATAGGCAAACTTTTAAAGAAGCAGAATTCCTTCTAAATAGGCTGCAGCAGAGAGATCATTTTGTTTTATCATTTCTTGGAAGTTACAAGCCTCATTATAAGTAATGCGAAAGAACTTCAAGAATGTTTTCAAGAGCTGGAAAAATGATAGGAATGATAACAACTCTCTATTAATCAATTTTTTTACATCATGCATGCCTTTTTGTGTTTCTGTGGAATGGTATTTTCGATTTATATAGAACAAGCCCGAGTCATTTTTGTTTTGTTTGTTTTTCTTTTAAATAATTTATTTGGAATAGGTGTTTTATAAAAATTATTTGGAACGGTTATATTTATATGTAAATAATGTACAGTAGGTTTTTTTATTTATCTGGAAGTTTTAAAGAGAATTGTATTTTAATTAGTATTGAAACTTGCGTGTGGTTCACGTTAATTTAATTTTTTGATAATTTATTCGGTTAGCAGGTACCAAGTCTGTTCAGCTTGAGTCGTGTCAAAGGTAAAGATACGAAAAAGGGCTAGCAAGTTAATATGCGAACACAAAGGCCAATGTTACAATTGTTAAATGCGTTTGTATTTTGGGTTGGTTTTGATATTCTGTTTCCATGATGTCAGAGCCAAATACTCCAGAGTTATACTTGGATTTGCAATGACGCCTTATTCCAATTTCTGTTGCAGCAGGAGAATAAGTCATGTGCCCAGGAATGTACGCCTTATTCCGATTGTTGTTGCAATGTGCTTCAACAATGACACTGCAGCTTTTAATGCACTTGAACAGAACAAGAACCCTAAAATCATGTTTACATCTACGCCTTTTTCTGCTTCAGCAATGACAGATGCTTTTGTTTCACATGACGCGCCACTTGCCTATTGGGACGACAGTGATACTTTCCCGAAACAACAGTCCTTTGAAATTTGAATTTGGGTTTTGAGTGCGCCTGAACCATTATTTCTTGTTTAAACCAAAGATCAGACAAATATATTATGTAATTTCAGATAGAACCTATTGTCTGATGTGTTTTTTCTTCGCAGATTTTTTCTTGACCAGATACTGACCTGTATGTTCAAGATCTGGGAGGACGTGGGCGTGACGTACCCATTTAACCAGCCGACGAAAGTCCATTCGAGTTTATTGAACGCGGATAGCTGGGCCACCCGAGGGGTCTGGAGAAAACCAATTGGACCAAGGCGTCGTTCTTTACATATTTCAAGGAATTCCATGTGGATGCCTTCGTAGTTTCTTCTCTGTAACCTGCGTGTGCTACGCAGGAATGTCGTCGGTGGAATCAAGAAGAATTTAGAGAACTGGACTGGTAGCAATGGGGGCTTTTGGAATGGGTGAAGAAAGAACACCATATACACTTACTGAACCGACTCACACAAAAACAAGGAAATACCTCTGGAATGTGTTGGCAAACATAATATTATGTAGAGAGTGATTGCTATTAATAAGGATGTCCGCCATCCCTGAGAATTATGAACGTTTTCTTGGAGTGATTTTTCTATTTTTGGTTTCACCGATTGGATGCAAGTCCTGTTTTATTGCTTTTGTGTTAAAATAGTGGCATCAATGCAGATGAGTTCAGTGATACTTATAAAGACTTTTGGCACGGTTTCAATCTATTTTTTTGGACTTATTTAAAAAAAAATGAAATTTAATATGGTTTTCAGGGGTTTCTTTCAATAATTTGTCCTTTGAATAAATAAATGACAATTAGTCAACAAATAGCGTTAAATAAATAGCATAAGAGTTAAATAAAAAATTTACCAGGTAAGATTAATGGATGATTAATATCAGAACTAAATAAATTAAAGTATTTAAAAAATAAATAAATAAAATTGTAATTTTAATGGATTACACTGCTGTTACAGTAAATTGCAGCTTATTCTAATAAATGTGGAAATCAAATGTAAAATTCAAATATTCTTACATGACATTACAATGGATTCCAATCACATTGTAGTTTATTCTAATAAATGTGAAAATCAAATGTAAAATTCAAATATTTTTTAGGGACATGATGGCAATGAATTCCAATCATGTGAGTCAAAGTAAGCTTATTGTCATAAAGAAAATGAATGACAAGTGGTTTGTTTTTTTTTTTTTCATATTATTTTATCTTATTTAGGATGTTATTGTGGGATTTTACTACTTCTAAAGAATTGCTATAACATGTTGGAATGAAATTGCCAAGTGACTTATTTTTATTTATTTGGTTTTTTAAAAGTTAGCCATGTTAAAAAAATATTTATGTCAAATTAAATTAAATCAAAAGAAACATTGTAAGTTATTTACATTTTGAAATAGATTAGAAAACAAATGGATATGAACCAAAATTTAGGCTATTTAAATTTTGGAATAGGTTGGAAATACAATGGATGTGAAGCAAATCAATTTAAATAATTAAATTGTGAAATATATATATATATATATATATAATTTTAACTTTACTCATATCTATCACATTTCAAAATTTTCAAAATTTAAAACTTACTATTACATTTCGAATGATTAAATTGTGAAATATGTCACAAATATAATGAATATAAATGAAATTTATCCAGCTATTTAATTTAATTTATATATATCACATTTCAGAATTTCAACTTTATAATTAAATTAAGTTTAAATAAGCTTTATGAAAATCTCCAAAACTATTTTATCAACATGTTTATGATGTAATTATCTTTTTTAAGTTTATAATTCAGTATAAAAAGCACTTTGTACAATCATTTGAATTAATGATCCTGAAGATGTAGTTATACTCAGTTTAACCTAAAAAAAAGGAATTTAATTGCTATATTCTAAAATCTATATTCAATTTTAGAATAACTTTATGATTAATTAATTCAAAAAAATTACAAATATGTTGGAGGGAAGTATATAGTTATTATACTTGTGAGTGTATATTGCATTTGATAATAATTTCTGTTTAACTTAAATAAATTATATAGTTATTATACTTGTGAGTGTATATTGCTTTTGACAATAATTTCTGTTTAACTTGAAAATTTTAAAATTTATTTAATGTTTATGAATTGAAATTTATATTTTTATAATTATATTATATTCTATTTATCTCAAATTCTACTGGTTTAGAATTTAAACATGTTATTGCTAAAATCATAGTTCTTTGTGCCACTTCAATTATTTCCGTGCATCGTCAATCTTCGATACAAAGGCCTCCCAAAGGATATGGTGGACAAGTTGTCACTTGAATACATTGCATATATATTAAATTTGATTCACATTAATACAAAGTACTATAAGAGATTTGCTAGCATATATATCATGCCGAGTCAATCTCTGATACGAAGGCCTGCCAAAAAAGGATATGGTGGACAAGCTGTCAGTATATATTAAATTTGATTGCCCAGTTAATCTCTGATACCAAGGCCTGCCAAAAAAGGGGTATGGTGGACAAGCTGTGAGGTTGAATACATTGTATAAATATTAAATTTGATTGGCATTAATACAAAGTATTATAAGAGATTTGTTAGAATATATATTGTTTCGGAAATCATGTTAAATATTATAGGAGTTATCTTTAGTGCGATTTTTTGGAGTTTTAGGAGGTGAAATCTTGATTTCTGTTATTTAAACTAGTTTCTTGATTGTATATATGGATTCAGCACCCTAAAACACTTTTAGGGCACTTTGATTGTGGAAGGTTACCCATCGAACTTCTATTTTCAATAAATTCTTATTGGAATTTAGAAAAATTATACCAGAAAAAATTATTGTAAAAACCTTCAAAAAGTTGCACAATAGACTAGTCAAATATTATATGGATCACGAATATGGAATTAAATGATTCACAATCTCGGAAAACATGGACAGGACAACGTTCATTGTACAAATGCATCTGATTTCTTATTTTAAATTTTAATGATTTAATTGTAGAATGTTAGTTTCATATTTTTTTAATTTGTGAGTGAAATCCAAATTTTAAAATAATTATAAAATAGTTTTTTTTTTTCAATTAAAGTTTTAAATCACTTTAATTTAAATATATATTATCAATATAATTTGATTTGAAATATTTCTTATTCTTTGCTTTCTTAAAATAATAAAAAGATTATAATTTATATTTTTAAATTATATTATATTAATAATTATAAAATTATAAGTGATATAGTTTTAAGTGGCAGCTCAATTGCTCAATTGATGATAAAGGTAATACGATATGTGTAAATTAAGAGATAGATCCCAAAAGAATTCACCCTTGTGAATGTAAATACCAAATTGACCTAGTTGTTGATTTCTAAGTGTATATATATATAGATATAGAGAAAGATATATTATTAATGATTATATATTCATATGTATGTGTTGATAATTAACCAAGATTAATGTTCATAAAATTTATTTTTATATAATAATACATGTATGTATATATGTAAATAATGGGAAAAATGATCATAACTTAACTTTCAAATTAGCCTTGGGAATAGTCATCGATGTCTGCTATCTATAAATAGAGGAATTCATCATCATTATCAAAGAAAAACATAAACATGACAGCTAGAATAACCACAAAGTTTATCTAATTTTAAACATTATTAATTGAAATTTATATTTTTAAAATAATATTATAATCTATTTATCTCAAATTCTTTTGATTTAGAACTTTAACATGTTATTGCAAAACTTTAGTTCTTTGTGCCCGTTCAATTACTTCCATGCGCCTGAATAACTCCAAATATCATGTTCGGCATACTTTTGACATGTAGACCTAAAGGAGGACACTATACTATAGCCACACACACATATATCTTTGTGTAATAAATAGACGCTTTGACTAACTCAGCATATAAGTACAATTTGCTTACGCAATGCACTAATTTTATATATTTTCCTAACTCTTTAAAATATAAAGAGTATTTATATACAATTTTAAGTGGAAGAATAATAATAATTATTATTGTTTTGTATTTGATTTAAATATGGAATAAAAGTTAAATTCTATTGGTGGGTTCAAGTTTTTGCTATTATAGTGTTTAGAAATAGTTTTTTATGAATTAATCATACAATAAACTAGATATAGACATGTTTTTATATTAAAAAAAAAACAAAAACTTATATTTAGCATTATGATCATCTTTAGTTATATAACCAGAATAAGCAAGGTAATAAGATGTAGTACTTATATGGTATAGTAAATAATTTTTTTTTCTTTTTTTGTAAATGAATTGATGAGTCTTACAGCAGGATTTAATATCTTTAACATTTATAAATTGAACATATGACTTCACATCAAAACTGTTCTAATATTAACACCTAATCCATCATCCATACAAAAAAAACTATATATATATTTTAAAATGTCTAAATAATTGTTTTTTTTAGAAACATATTAAAAGTAATATTATTTTTACCCCTTTAATTTAGTACATTTGCTCTACAATACATATAATCACTTTTATATTTGAAGCCTCTGTATAGATTAGAAAAACAAACTTCATGCTTTAGGTCAAAAGCTATTTAGTAGGAATGCTTGGAAAATAATCTTGAAAGCCAAGCTTCAAGTATAAACTGACCACATTGAAGTATGTTAACTAGGTTTATTATTAATAAAATGCTAAATAGTTTTTCTTTTCTTTTCTTCTTCTGAAAATGAAAAAATTACATGGATTATCTATTTCATTTTAACTTTCTTAGTTATTTTATATGTTTTATAAGAATTTTTTAGATATAATTTTAGGGATTCAAGTGCTTTACTACTTGTAATATTTCTAGAGCTTGCGTGGTCACTCGTTCCAAAACTTTTATGGCTAAAGCGCCCTTAACTGTGTAGTTTTTCCCCACAATCATGCCCACATAGCTTGCTACCCCATTTGAAAAACCTTAGCAAGTATTGTGCCTCATAAACCATTCAAGTAGAGTTCCTTTACTTTTTGTATTTAAGTATGAGGGTTTTCCCCACTGCATTATATTAGATATAATTTTTGGGATTCAACAAGGTTGACCATTTCCATGAGAAAAAGTCCTAAATCACTAATTTCTAATAAATCACAGTCTTAATTATCACTTTCCGAAATTGCAACTGGTAACCAGAATTTTTCTAGAAATTATAAATATTATGGGATGTTCACTTGATTTCATAATTAAAAAAAATATACAATGTAATTTTAATTCAAAATTCAATAAATTATTTGTAAGTTTAGTTATTTTGTGTTTTTTAAGGGGAAATAAGAATTTTTTAATCAAACATCTATTGATAAAATTTATTATGAAAACATATTTTTGAAAGTAACTATATCTTTAAACAAAAATAATAAAAATATATGTCCGATAAAGAGGAATACAAATTTCAAACATGGTCAGGGTTGATGCGGTGTTTGCTATGGACGTTTTTATAGGTAGAGCAGCCGTTCCACGTCGGGGAGGATGAGACATGGCCGGCAGGTAAGGGAAGGGGCTCATTGCTCCAAGATTTTTCCAACGACTTCATCGCCATGCCGGCCATGTCGACCATTGAGCAATAGAGTATGTCAGAGCTTTGCAGTATTCTTAATTAGTGTGCCGCGCGATGCAAATAGCTTGCCCCTTTAAATGGCGTTTAGACAGCCTTCTTCATCTGTGCATAGTGCCAGCCTGGTCTGCATCCATCGAATGTACGGTAGTATCGGTACATTGATACGTTGCGACCTCTATCCATTGGCGTGCTCTGTCATGTCGCTGAAAATTAATAAAACTGCGATAGCAATTTCTTTGAATCTGCCCTCCATCGAAATATTGGTGTATACGCGGCGGCTTGCCATATCAATGTATGAGAGATCAATTAGCCCTGACAAGTATTGATATGAGATCTCCGCAAATATCACGCTTCTATGGCATTGATGGATTCGAAATCAATTTAGAATTTCGGATTTTCAGGAAAATTGTGCAGATCGAAACAAATTTTACACATTAAATTACAGACTTGCAGTCACATCACGCACCAATCTGGATGTTATGCATCACAACGAACCATACCATGCCAATACACTGAATTCCATGAGGATGCCTACGTGGTTTCTTCTCTGCAATCGGCGTGTGTTACGCAGGAATGTCGTCGGTGGAATTAAGAAGAATTTAGAGAATGGGACTGGCAGCAATGTGGGCGTTTGGAATGGGTGAGGAAGGACTAAACCATATACACTTACTGCACGACTCACACAGAAACAAGGAAATACCTCTGGAATGTGCTCGCAAACATGATATTATGTTGAGAGTGATTGCTATTAATAAGGATGTCCGCCATGTGTGTCATTTTGGACCTTCTCGGGCCTGAAAATTATGAACGTTTTGTTGGAGTGATTTTTCTATTTTTGGTTTCATCGATTTGATATAATAAGTCCTGTTTTATGGCTTTTTGTTCATTGAGGTTCAATGATACTCAAAGCCTTGTGGCATGGTTTCAATCTATTTTCTTGGACCTATATAAAATATGAAATTTAATATGGTTTTCAGAGTTTTATTCAATAATTTTCCTTTTGCATAAATGACCATCAATCAACAAATAGCATAAGAGTTAAATAAAAGATTCAGTAGGTACGTTTAATGGATGATTAATATCAAAAAGCATAAAAACTAAATAAATCTACGTATTTAAAAAATAAAAATAAAAAAATTGTAATTTTAATGGATTTGATTGTTTTTACAGTACATTGTAGCTTATTATAATAAATGTGCAAAGTAAATGCAAAATT
This sequence comes from Pinus albicaulis, assembly GCA_034641835.2. Taxonomy (NCBI): domain Eukaryota; kingdom Viridiplantae; phylum Streptophyta; class Pinopsida; order Pinales; family Pinaceae; genus Pinus; species Pinus albicaulis. The sequence continues at coordinate 842,730,377 of CM076571.1, read as the reverse complement.
CAAATATTCTTACATAGCATTCTAATAGATTCCAATCATATTGTAACTTATTCTAATAAATGTGGACATCAAATGTAAAATTCGAATATTCTTACATGGTATTGCAATGGATTCCAATCACATTGTAGTTTATTTTAATAAATGTGGAAATCAAATGTAAAATTTAAATATTTTTACGAGGTATTGCAATGGATTCCAATCATGGAAGTCAAAGTAGGTTTCATTGTCATAAAGAAAATGAATGACAAGTAGCCTGATTTTTTCTTCATATTATTTTATCTTATTTCTATGCCATTGTAGGACTTTGCTACTTTTAAAGAATTGCTATACCATGTTGGAATGAAATTGCCAAGTGACTTACTTTTATTTATTTGGTTTTTTAAAAGTTAGCCATGTTAAAGAAATATATATGTCAAATTAAATTAAATCAAAAGAAACACTTAAGTAATTTAGATTTTGAAATAGATTATAAAACTAATGGACATGAACCAAAATTTAGGCTATTTAGACTTTGGAATAGGTTGGAAATATAATGGATGTGAAGTGAATCAATTTAAATAATTAAATTGTGAAATATATATATATATATATTAACTATTTAACTTTATTCATATCTATCATATTTCAAAATTTAAAACTTATTAATATGTTTCAAATAATTAAATTGTGAAATATGTCAAAAATATAATGAATATAAATGAAATTTATCTAACTATTTAATTTAATTTATATATATCACATTTCAAAATTTCAACTTCATAATTAAGTTTAAATAGGCTTGATATGAAAATTTCCAAAACTATTTTATCAACATGTTTATGATGTAATTATCCTTTTTAAGTTTATAATTTAGTATAAAAAGCACTTTGTACAATCCAAAATTTTAAAAGTTATTTGAATTAATGAAAGGAGTTTAACTGAATATGTATCATGAAGATGTAGTTCTACCCAGCTTAACCTAAAAAAATTACAAATATGTTGGAGAGAAATATACACTTATTATACTTGCGGGAGTGTATATTGCATTAGGTTAGCTATTGATTTGAAATTAATTTTTGTTTGACTTAAAATTTTTAAAATTTATCTAATATTAAGTATTATGAATTGAAATTTATATTTTTTTAATAATATTATAATCTATTTATCTCAAATTCTATTGGTTTAGAATTTTAACATGTTATTGCAAAAGTTGTAGTTCTTTGTGCCACTTCAATTACTGCGGTGTGTTATGAAGGCCTCCCAAAAGATATGGTGGACAAGTTGTCAGACTTGAATGCATTGCATATATATTAAATTTGATTGGCATTAATACAAAGTACTATAAGAGATCTCCTAGCATATATATCATGCCTAGGCCTGCCAAAGGATATGGTGGACAAAGATAAAATATCACACTGCAAATTCTATTCAAATTCTATATTCTCATACAAAAATGTTACACACATATATATACATGAAATTGTCTCAAGATAGGAAATCTATTTTGGACGTACAGTAATGTGGTTGACAGATTCTCTCAACCACACACTAAACTAGAAAAAATATAGTTCTAACTACTTCCTATTATGTAGGAACAAACTCCTCAAATAAAGAATTACAACCATAGACAAGTAGGAATTAAATATTTCTAACTCCCCCCTTAATGACTACTTGTCATGATGTTAATTCACAAATTCGGGTTGTGGTCAAACATAACAAAGAATATGTCGACGTCCATATAAAAGAGCAACCATCCACCGGAATGCATGGGTACCAACCGTTGCAACCGCTAGTCTTGTAGGATGTCCTTCACATACATGATTTTGTCGACCATTATCACTACATATATGTACGTACAAATCCACCACCATCGAGCAAATTGCATGTGCAAAACCTCCAAAACAAAGAGAGATCAACGCCTTTCTAAGCCAAATATTCATGTCAAAATAACGATTGCTAACAGTTGCGCTAATTGCACCTTTCGACGCAACTGTCAAATAGAAAAGTGCGCCGACCTTCTTGTGCTCAGACACACCAATATTTGAGACCGTGAGCCAGGTGTTACTGCAGTCCACCTGCTCCTACGAGCACAAAGCTCCTGTGTACATGTAGCCACAAAGGCGATCCAGCCACTAAGGCTCCATATGTGGTTTCTGGCTCATCACAAACCATCATTTTACAGTGACAAAAGATGGTTTCAGGCTGACCATAAACCATTACAAAGTGGTTTTAAGATCACCACGAACTTTCAAATGCCTTTACAAGGTTTACATTTCATACTTCAACATTTTGGAGTTTATGGGTACATATAATGACCATTACAACAACCATCTAGACTTGCTTATAACATGCTAGGGAGTCTATTCCACAAATCCACACTAAACAAACATCTACTTTGTTGTCCACCATAAACGTTGTTGCTGCTTCATTACCTCATCTTTTCCTACATCCTGGGCATCCTTGTCTTTGTCAAATAACTTCTTGGAACTCCATGCTTAACATGTCATTCGTTAGAGTGGCCAATTCTAACAAAGTAACTTTACCTACATTGAGTTAGCTAGGCTCAATAAAGCTCAATAATCTTTAAACATGATTCCAAGAAACTAAATAAAACATAAACTCTTCAAATTAGCAAGACCATCAAATTTCTCTATCTTTGCCCAAGGATAACTATTTCCCATAACAGCAGCCATTCTTCCTTCTTCGAAACCTGTGAGGGGTCCACTGATAAAGAAACCAGATTGACGACTTTTCAACTGGACTCAATGCAGTGCATTCAAATACTGATGATCCAGACATAGGCACTCACAGCCACATGAAGAGAACATAATTTTCCCTTCAAGAACAATAATCCAGGACTCCACGGTCCGATCCTCCGTCGCGTTTCAGTATCCAATTCCTTGGCATCACAACATAATGCCACTTCCCCTGTTCACTGTATCAAGACTTGGTAACTGCTTCCAAGCATGCTTTCTCATGCTCACTACTTTCCATCACAATCTACTCCCTTGGTCACACTGGGCACACACAAACGTGATCATCATGCAGCTCCAACCACTACTCTTTGATGCCATTTTCATTGTCATGTCTTCATCGTATCTGGTAGTAAATCATTCCTGCAAATAAATTTGTCTATTGTTGGAATGGGCAATTCCAACAAAGACTAGCACTCGTGACAATAGTTGCCCAAACTAAATGTCACAATAAATGAATTAATTCTTTCAACCAAATTTATATTACTCACATGACCATTCTTAAAGAAATATTAAACACAGACCACTTGACATCACCCCAACACTTTTGATCTGTACCAGACCTACTAGTGAATTGCAAACAAACCACGCAGCTGGAGCAGTAGCAAAGCACCACTGCAACAATAATGCAACGTCTTCAAATCGAGGCTGGAACAAAGCAACAAACCAAACTCGAACGTTGCTTTTCCTCATACATTCACTTACGGAACGCTGAGGAGATCCCGCAAATAACAACAGCTCACTAAAAAAAAATTCACCCATGCTGCTATCTTCTCCATGCAACAACACCCTTCAATCCAGCAATTGACAAAAAATTCAAAGAGAAAGCAACTCTATAATGAAGAAGATGACGTATGATGGAAAGCTCGATCGCACCATACACCTCTGTATACAAATGAATAAATCAATATGGAAACGCAGAGTAATGACGGTTCTCGATCCATTCAGGACTGCTGCGAGAATTGATATGGAAACACTGCCCAGATACCCTTCTCTCCACAGGCTCAGATAGGCTGCGACCTTGAACACCTCTGTCATCACACAAAGATGTCCATTTCTCCCCTTCGATTTTGGATCTACATGTACTAATTTTAACTCATTGCTTTTCACCTGAAACCCCATGGTTTCGACAGTTTCTTGGATTTGTATAATCTACTTCGCTGGGAAAATGGATGTGAATCTCGTCTTCCTTTCGGCAGCATCCTCTTCTTCAAATAATCCAGAGAGATCCAGGCTCCGTGACATCGTTATTAACTAAAAAGCGTTCATCAGAACTAGTCCCGTTTCCTCCCTCACCATATGGTCCTGTGACTTTATATGCATCAGTCAACTACTCAATGACGTGCTGGTATGTCTTCTCGTGGAGTAACAACCTTCTGAACAGTTTTCCCAAACTCACGCAGGCTCTCGGACTCTTCTGAGGCTCAACCTCCAAGAATGGGAACCGTGCCTCCACGCCACTGCTGCACTCTACATACGCAGTCCCTAATCAGGTCACCGACTACACATCTCCTGCAGATCACTCCACGCTTCAACTCACTATCGCTCGAGATAAACTATGCATGTGAGAGAGCTAGATTGGTGGCCTTCTCGCTGAGGGAGAGAACACGGATCTGAGGCTTGATCTTATAAAGTTTTGGGAAGATACACAAATCCACCGAATGGAATTTGATCCACGATCAAGGTGATTCACATACACAAATCCGCCGCATTGAGAAAATGAGGTTTCATAAAATAGAGCTCCTCCTCCATCGGCCCAATCCCACAACATGAAAAAAAAAACACCAGCCTCTGCAGCACTCCAAACTCTGTTACAGGTTGCGTGTTCGTTTCATACCGATAGCAACCACGCAGTCCAAAATCCGTGTGGTTAAATAAACACACAAGATAAATATAAAGACACAGGCGTGCTAGACCAGCGCAGAGTTACAGAGAGGTGTAGAGACCCTGAAATTCTCAGACTATAATTCTAAACATTAAAGGAGACATTCATCTCTCAACGAACACACTGATCACTATCCTCCACGGATTCCTCCACATACAACAGGCTCCGCTCACACCCATGGCAATCGTTTCCCAGGCAGTTCTCACATGGTAGTAGGCACACGGAACCAGACATCTGTTTCAGTGTTCCGGGCATCCTATATGCCATCTTTGGATTGTGGAGCACTATGATTCATTTGTCTTGAAATATTCTGGTATTGAAATCTTGGTGCAGTGCATACTTTGGCACATAATTGATAAAGTAGTGTGATACAGAATAGCTGGTGCAGTTTAGTGCAGATTGGTGCAATAGAGCATCTTTGAATCAATCATATGATAACAAAGCAAAGAAAGATTGGTGTCCTTGGAGTTGGAGCTCTTAAACACAAGGTTGGTGCCTTCAGAAGATAGGGTCGAAGCCCTAGAGGTTGGAGCCTCATCAAAGTCAAACTTGGTGCTTGGCAACATGTTGGTGCCTGAATCATAAAGGGTTGGTTCCCTCACATAATTATTGTACTCAGTTATTTGAAAAAGGATTGAAGATCTACTTGATACTTAATAATAATATTATTATACACTTCTTTTTTTTAATTGTGAAGAATCTAACTAGTAAAAAATAGCAATTGAAAAGAAACAATGATTCACCCCCCTCTCAGTATTTCCAACAATTGGTTTCAAAGCCAGCGTCTTCATTATCAGCCTAACAGCTGGAAGAAGGATTCTTAGACACAATGAAGAACACATAACCAACAGGGAAGTTGTCTATCTTCGATGGTACAAATTTTGGTTTCTGGAAGAAGAGGATGTCCTACTATTTAATGTCCCTTGATCATGAAGTGTGGCATTCTATTTTGAATGGGTATAAATCTCCTTCCACTCTTCCAACTGATACATACGAAAGAAAATCCTACATTGCTAATGCCAAAGCTTTAAATTCCATCACTAGTGGAATCACCTATTCTGAATTCATAAAAGTCATGAATTGTGACTCGGCCAAAGAAGTATGAGATAAGCTGGTTGCCCTATATGATGGGGACTCCAAAGTTAAGAAGGCAAAGCTTTAAACCTATAGAAGACAATTCGAGAGTCTGAAAATGGATGATGAAGAAGATATTGCTTCATACTTCCTTCGAGTAGCTGAAGTGGTTAACTCTCTTAAAGGGCTAGGAGAAAATATTGAAGAAAGCACTATTGTAAAAAAATCCTAAGGTCTCTTCCTCACAAATTTGATTCCAAAGTAAGTGCCATAGAAGAAATGAAGGATCTAGACACACTCAAGATGGATGAACTTCATACCTCATTTCTTATGAAATTAGAAAAGGACTTCCAAATTCTAAAGAAGCAACATTCATAGCCTCAAAATCAACAAAAAAGGGAAAAGGATGGAATAACAACAGTGATGACTCCGATACTGAAACAAAATTAGCTTAATTTGTACGAAGACTAAAGAAGGGATCTAAGCTAAAAGGTAAGTACCCTCTTATTTGTTTCAAATGTGGTAGAATAGGTCGTTATGCTGCAAAATGTCCTCATCAACATGATAATGAGGATGAAGAGGATTCTAAAAGGATGGCATACAAAAAGAAAGAGTTTAATAAGAAAAATTATTCACCAAACAAGATGAGTTCGATGAAGATGAATTTGTAGTCATAAAGAAGAAATCATCTAGAAATTTCCCTCATCACAATAGAGGAGATGATTCATCATATGAAGAAAATGACTATGTTGGAAGCAAAGAAGTGTTATTCATGGCTTTCACAAATGATGATGATTCAGAACTAGAAGGCGAAGGAAATATGGAAGAATTACTGATAAGTTCCATTGAAGAGAATGAGACTTTACGAAAGAAGTTCGTTTCTCTCAAAATAGAAAAAGAGGAAGCAAAAATAAGGGAAGACCTATTGAACAATAAGCTAAAAGAAAAGGAAGATATTTGTGAAAAATGTGAAGCTGAAATAGTATCTCTAAGGAAGGAGTTGGAGCAAGTCAAAAGGAGTTGGAAAAGCTCTCAAACACTTGATAACATCCTTAGTAGTCAAAAACCTCAATATGACAAATCTGGCATTTGTTTCAAAGGAGAATCATCAAGTACTAAGGATAATAAAAGGAGTTATGCCAGCGTACTCTCTTTCCATCCAAAAGAGGAAAAGGTATTTCACCAAGAACAAAGGCCCATCTCCAACACAAGAAATGAAGGAAGAGCAACTCCAAGGAAGAATGCTGATTCAAGTTATGGCTCTTACAACATGTACCAAACTATCTTTCTTAGGTATTGTTACTATTGTAAAAACTTTGGTCATCAAGCTAAGCATTGCAAGGCTTATAAAAATGAAGCACCAAGATTGAAAGATCAAACAAACAGACTGCATGATCCTAAAGAGAAAATACAAATCAAGATTTACAATTATTTTGATCGTTTGGCTAAGTTTGATCCAACTTGTTTATCATGCAATAATCATGGTCATAATGAGCAAAATTTCCCACTCAAAAAGGAGGAAGCTAAAAAGGTGAATCTCAATATAGGTAAATGTGGCCTAGCTCTATGTGATCATAGTGATGATAATCATTTGGTCGTGGATAGTGGATGCTCAAGACATATGACAAGTGACCAAAATAAGTTTGTCTCATTAAACAAAAAGAACAGAAATGTATCTTTTGGAAGTGGATCTGCTAAGATCACTGGAAAAGGAACAACTACTCTCATTAATGGACAATGAAAGACTGAAAATACCTTGCTAGTTGAGGGGCTCAAACACAATCTCTTAGTGTTAGCCAAATTTGTGATCAAGGACTTAATGTTGTCTTTAATACTAAAAGTTGTGAAATAAGAGACTCATCCTCGGGATAACTTTTGGCAAAAGGAGTAAGAACACTAGATAACGTTTACATTCTAAGAAAAATCCAAGGAGATAAATGTTACTTGAGTCAAACACATGAAAGTTGGTTATGGCACAAGCAATTGGGGCATACAAGTTTTGACAACTTGATCAATATCAGTAATATTAATGCAGTAAGGGACATTCCTAAGATGTTCAAGCCAGATCAAGTTATATGTGGCCCATGCCAGCATGGAAAACAAACTAGAACCAACCACAAAACTAAGGAGTTTTCAACATCAAAACCTCTGGATATCTATGTGGGCCAACTAGAAATCCAAATCTTCAAGGTGAAAGGTACTTTGCTTTATTTGTTGATGACTATACTATAATGATGTGTGTATATTTCATAAAATATAAATCTGAAGCATTTTCATGTTTTAAGAATCTTAAAGCTCTTGTTGAAAATGAGAAAGATTCTAAGATTAAAGGTCTGAGAATGGATAGAGGATGAAAATTCACCTCAAAAGAATGTGATGAATTTTGTAAAGAACATGGAATCGAAAGAGAACTCTCTGCTGCTAGGACTTCCAAGCAAAATGTAGTAGTTGAAATAAGAAACCAAACCGTTCGAGAAATGGCAAGGGCAATGCTACTAGCAGTTGATTTGCAACCAAAGTTTTGGAGGGAAGTAGTTGGGACAACAATTTATACCTTAAATCGAACCCAACTAAGACCAAATAATGAAAAGACTGATTATGAATTATGGAAAGGAAGACCTGCTACAGTAAAGTATCTTAGGATTTTTGGAAGAAAATGCTTCATAAAAATCAATGATGATTCACCAGGAAAATTTGATTCTCGTGTTGACAAAGGAATATTCCTTGGGTATTCCACAAGGAGAAAAGCTTACAAATTTTACAACAATCATCTACGAAAAATAGTGGAAAGCATTGATGTGAAGATTGATGAAGGCATTCTAGAAAATAAAATTGAGGATCATGAAGTTGAGCCCTTCCTTGAAGAAAGTGAAGAAGAACTTGAAAAAGATGAAGAGCCACAAAGCAAACCTTCACAAACTCCTTCTAAGATCAAATTCCTTCAAAAAAATCATGCGGAAGAATAGATTATTAGGAATATAGATGAAGGAATCCAAACTCGAAGAAGGATTACAAACACTCCAAGAAAAGATGATGTTGGTCTCTTATCATTAATAGAACCTGAAATTTTTTCTCAAGAAAGTAAAGATCCTCATTGGATAAAGGCCATGGAAGAAGAAATGTTTTAGATCAAAAAAAAATGAGACTTGGGAGCTGGTACCTCACCCACAAGATAAAAACATAATTGTAACAAAATGGGTATTAAAAAACAAGATGAACGAGGATGGACAAATTATCAGAAATAAAGCCAGACTTGTTTGCAAAGGATATTCGCAAATTCAAGGAATTGACTTCGAAGAAACCTTTGCACCAATAGCTCGATTGGAAGCCATAAGAATGTTTTTGGAATTTTCTTGCTCAAAAGGATTCAAGGTTTATCAAATGGATGTAAAATCAAAATTTCTGAATGGAGATATCAAGGAAGAAGTTTACATGGAGCAACTAGAAGGATTTGATATTGCCGAAGGGAAAGACTTTGTATACAGCTAAAAAAGGCCTTGTATCGATTAAAACAAGCTCATAGAGCATGGTATGCAAAGTTGGATCACTATCTGCAACAAGAAGTTTTCAAAAAGAGAGTAGCAGGTAGCAATCTCTACATGAAGATGGACAAGGAAAAACTTCTGATCACTCTTGTATACATTGATGATCTAATCTTTGATAGCAATGATGATGAGATGAGCAATGAATTTGCTCTAAATATGTCCAATAGATTCGAAATTTCAATGATTGGTGAGTTGTCCTACTTTCTTGGGCTACAAATATCTCAAACCTCTGCAGTCATGTTTATATCTCAAGCAAAATATCTTAAAGACATGCTCAAAAGATATGGGATGGAATATTGTGCACCTTTGAGCACACCGATGACCACAGATTGTAAATTAAGTAAAGATGATGATACCCCTCTCATAGATGTGACTCTTTACAGGTCAATAATCAGAGCTCTCCTATGCTTAACTGCTACAAGACCAGATATTATGCGAGCAGTGGGAATGGTAGCAAGATTTCAGTCAAGTCCTAAACAATCCCATCTAGCAGTTGTGAAGAGAATTCTCAGATATCTGAAAGGAACAACTAATTTTAGTCTTTGGTATACTAAGAGTTCAACTCTTATTATGATAGCTTACTCTGATGCTGATTGGGCTGGAAGCATGGATGATCAAAAAAGTACCAGTGGAAATGCATTCTTTATGGGAGATTGTCTTGTATCTTGGCTCAGCAAAAAGCAATCATCTATATCTCTTTCTACAGTTGAATTCAAATATATAGTTGTTGTTGATTGTTGTACACAAATTATATGGATGAAGGAAGCCTTGAAGGACGTCAACATATAAACTAAGCGACCAATTACAACCTTTTGTGACAACACTAGCATCATAAATCTTTCAAAGAATCCGGTGATGCACTCAAAGACCAAACATATTCCAATCAAATACCACTTTCTCAGTGAACAAGTTGCTGAAAAAATATCAAGTTGGAATACGTCAATACAAAAGAACAAATTGCAGATATCTTTACAAAACCCATTCCACGAGAAGCATTTGAGTATCTTCGACAAAATATAGGGATCATTGCTCTTGCATCACATTAAATAAAGCAACATCTTAGGAGGAACAACATGATAGGGGGAGCAGCATGACAGGGGGAGCACATTAGCACCCCATTTCCATTGATGTCAAAAGGGGGAGAGAATAAAAATATTGCCATCCAATGACAAAGGGGGAGATTGTCAATCTAAGTTGTCATTGATGGCAATAAGATGCTTGATGATGATGAATGATGATGAATGAACATACTTGTTGAAGGACTAGATGATGCATGATGGAAGACTACATGAAGACATATATCACTATGGCATGATAACCTTATAATGAAGAATCAAACCATAAAGAATACCAAGACATTCTACCCTACCTCCATTTATGCACAAATAAATGACCAGTCACATTAAGAATTATTTTTCTCTTTCTTGGAGGCAAAATTTCTCTATGAAACATTCACCATCATCTAGAGAAGATTTTTTCCTTTCCAATGAGCTATTACTTGGCCTGAAACTCCAAATAATCTAGGAGAAATTGATTTTCGAAGATTATTTATCCTATTTTTGACATATAGCCGACCTATGCCCTATCCCTAATGTCAGCCTCCCTCATAAGGTCACGTCTCACATCCTATGCGTACTAATAAGATATTAAACCACATTTTCTCTCAAGCAATTCAGTGATCATTCATAGAGAAGAAGTTTTACAATTCACAACTCGTGAACTTAAAATAGAGGGAGCATTAAATAAAGGAGGAAGAGACTACGAGCAACTCTGGAATGTCTTTGGGCTATAAATCAGATGATTGACTGAGACTGAGCCACAAAACATACACCTACATGAAGCTAAAATAGACCATCGGACTTGCGTAAAGAGACTACAAAACTAATCACAGAACCTCGGTCTATGTACAGATTTAATAAGGTGACATATTGAAGGACTCAGATTCTGTTACAGAACTCCTGAAGTTTGGACCTGTCTCAATGTAATACAGCTCGATCAACTAAAGTTTAACTTGGACATGTCTCACTGTAATACAGTTTGGATTCATCTAAGTTTGGCTTGGACATGTCTCCACGTAATACAACTCGTCTCCTCTGAAGTTTGGCTCGGAACGGTAAAAAACTACAATGGTCATATCTCTTCACTTAGAATTACGGTGACACAGTATTGCATACTGAAGCTCAAATATACATTTAATTTGAAGTGGTTGGGACCTCTCAAACTATATTACAGTGCAGTGCTTTGGAATATTTGTTATAGCTCAGAACTGTGCTATCTTTCTCACCTTTGGACCTGTTCAAGCTCAAAATTGGTGCAGTAATCTTTGGACTGTGGAGCACTGTGATTCATTTGTCTTGAAATAGCTTGGTATTGAAATCTTGGTGCAGTGTAGACTTTGGCACATAATTGAAAAAGTAGTGTGATACAGAATAGCTGGTGCAGTTTGGTGCAAATTGGTGCAATAGAGCATCTTTGAATCATTCATATGATAACAAAGCAAAGAAGGATTGGTGTCCTTGGCGTAGGAGCTCCTAAACACAAGGTTGGTGCCTTGAGAAGATATGGTCGAAGCCCTAGAGGTTGGAGCCTCATCAAAGTCCAAGTTGGTGCTTGGCAACATGTTCGTGCCTGAAGCATAAAGGGTTGGTGCCTGAAGCATAGAGGGTTGGTGCCCTCAAATAATTATTGTACTCAATTATTTGAAAAAGGATTGAAGATCTACTTGATCCTTAAAAAATTTATTATTATACACTTCTTTGTTTTAATTGTGGAGAATCTAATCGGTAAAAAATAACAATTGAAAATAAATATTGATTCACCCCCCTCTCATTATTTCCAACAAAACTGTGTACCCATGTCTTCTACAATATTACTAATAAAATTAAAGCAAAGTAAAAAATAATACAACATGTACATAAATATATGAAAATAATGTTGCAAAAACTAATGTATTAATTGAATAAATTATAAAAGTTACTTGTTATGAAAATACATAAAATATTGTCCGTGGGGTCTTGGTTAAACGGTGATGAGGCGAGCTATTATAGCACTCATCACAGGTTCAATTCCATTCCCCGATGGTTTAATTTCCATAAATACCATATGTTGAACTCATATCAAGCATGTTGTTGTAATGAATTCTAGTCTTGTTATTAACCCATCCTAAACCTTGAAAACCATGGTTTGATGAATAATAATATTAATAATAATAATAATAACCATCAACGCTTTTCTAATATTTCAATTATCTAAATAATATTTCATTTTCATAAGTACACTTAATATCTATAATTTAAATTTAACCTTTTAAATATGCAAACTGAATTTTATGGATTTCTTATACATATTTCTAGATGTTATAGATTTAAGGATCTTAATAATTCAATTCTTCAATTTCATGGTTTTTCTCTATAAAAAAATGTGTCATCTCATTCATAGATTTACTTTTTACCATAATGTTGTATTAATAATGATGATAACATGACATCTAGAGAACAACTTTATGTCAAACAAATTAAATAAATTGGAAAATATATATAAATGTTTTAAAAATAAAATTTATTTTTTATAAAAGTTATTTCTCACTATTGATTTTCTAAGTGCAATAAAGATTAGCACATATTTCTAAAAATTGATAATTATTTTTTATGTATATATTCTTTTATTTTCATTCAAATATATTATTCAGTAATTTTACTTCATAAATTCAACCATAAAGAATAGTGGAACACTAGAGATCACAATGCACAAAAAAGAGACAAGATTTACCTTGGGAAAATCCCCATGTTGATACCTAATCTTTAGGGTTTAGGAAAATATTGTAAATATTGTAAATATGAGAATAAAGAAGAGGAAGAGACACTGGAATATGAAGTCCAAGGGTCTCCCTCTCCTTGTATATATCAAAAATATTTCTTAATTGAAAATTAATTTAGTGGAGTTACCTATGCCATGCCTAACACCCAACGACATTTTCAATTTAGAAATTCTTTTGTTTTACAAGCGTCTTCCCCTCCAAGACAAACCATCCAATCTCATCCAAAAATTCACTTTCCCTTATCTTATGCAATTTTTTCAGCTTCCTTGCACTTGCCAATCCCTTGAGAATTTCAGCCCACTATAACATAATTCCCAGGAAAAATATGAACCAGGAGAGAGAGACTATATCCACAAGTGTGAGTTGATGAGAGAGAGAGGGCCAATTTGTCTTCTTCATCTTATTTGTGTTTTTTTTTCTTCCTTTGCTATCCCACAAGCTATCTTATGAGAGATGTAAATTTCCAAAGTGGAGGAGGTCAAACTCCCTTTATATATTAATATGTCTTTGCCGAATGGATGTGTATTATACCTACCTACCACCTTGACTTGGAGGGAGGTCGAATTAACAACTTTTGGAGCCAAAAAATGATGTGACCTCTTATATAATGCTCGTCCTTCTATAATGTATCCTGATATGGGACCAGATGATTAAAAATGGGTATATTGGTTCTTCCCAATGTTTGTTGGGTAAGCATAGTGAAGAAACAATGAACCACTTATTGAGTGAATGCTTGGTAGCAGAAAGGATATGGTTAGAGGCAAAAATATCTTTGGAATGATAGATCAGGGCACAAGACAACTTGTTAACAATGGTAGATAATTGTCAGTGATCCTGATTCAAGAACCCAATCGCTAATAGAGAATGGGTCCTAGCACTAGGTTTCCTTCTATGAAATATTTGAAAAGAATGAAACATAGTGGTCCTCAACAATCAGGAACCTTCAAGCCTCTCTATATGGAAGATAATCAAATAAAACATCTATGAAACCATTTTGTGGGAGAAATGGGGGGAATATGGTTGGAAAGATGATCATATTGAATTAATGATTCTCTCCACTCACAATTTGTCTCTAGGGATGACGTCCTAACCCACCCCAACTATAAGATACATCACCACTCAATCGCCATCTCTCATCACAAAAACACCTTTGGGTTTTGTCAAAATAATTTTTTATGGGACCTCAAAAGGTAATCCAAGACCGATTTGTTTTGGGGGTATTAATTGTGAATCCTTTGAATCCCCACTAGGATTTTTTGTAGGTTATTGTGGAGTCACAACCAACAATGTTGTTGAGCTAACTCGTCTTGAAAAAGGTGTCCTCCTTGCTCAAAGACTAAGCCTCCCAAAGATTCAAATCTTAGGAGACTTGAAAATTATTATACATATGGAACCAAAGATAGTAGATGGCTCCCCCCCATCTAAGCTAGTGCGCAGTTGGAGACTAGAGTCACAAGAAGGGTGAATAAAAGTATTGATTGACAATTTCCCATTTGTCACCACAACTCACTCCCTGAGAGATAACAACAAGGTGGTAGACTAGCTGGAAAATTGGAGTACCATGGAAAGACATCAAGATGTATCAACGAGTTGGAACTCAGCTCTGAGTTAATCTAACCTAGATCCAGGAGATGTGGCTGCTATCTCTAGGCCAATAGATGAAGACAATAATTATCCCGATGGGGGTGAACACTCAGTGGACCAAATGGCCTCAGGGATTCACCCATATTGCACGCGACAAGCATGCTTTTCATTTTAATGAGTATTAATCGACAGGATGTCTTGCCTCCGAATTATCACAAGGCAGTGGGTATTGTTAAGATGTTGTTCAGTTGCATTTGGAATGTTGTTGTGAACTGGGAGATGAAAAATGTGTGTAGGGTGGAAAATTCAAAAAGGGGCTACAGAGAGGGCTCGCTATGGGAGCTGAACAGGTGACAAAGAACAACGAAGGGCTTCTATGTAGGATCTTGTGTTTCAAACAACTCCCAGGAATTTATCTGGGACCCCAGAGCATGCATGGTTTTTTCAGCAAGCCTCCTTCTCCTGCTCGGCTCTGCGACTGTAAGCAATGACTCCTATCAGTGATGCAGGCCTGTGTCCTGTGGGTCATTCTTTGGCATTCAGGTACTCTTTCCTTTTTGGCCGTGGATTTGTTATAGTCCTTTGTTTTTGTGGTGTTAAAATATTATTCACAGTTGTGGGGATTTATGTGCTTAGGGAATTATTTTCTCAGGTTGTGGCCATCCATGTGTGTCGTTTATGTCGTAGAGTTTGTATCTTGTCTCTCTAGGCTGAGGTGAAAGTTATGTGTCTAGTGATTTTCGGGTGGGAAAGTCTCTCTATCCATGGGGTATATTTCATTTATGATGTTTTTTGGTTAGATGGGCCTTTAGTCCAGCCCCTCTCTGGACTTGGTTCTTTGTGTATGTTGTCTCAGTTTAAAATACAAGTCTACTTGGTGCCTGGTCGGTTGCAAAGTGTTGTATATCAGAGAATATTGTTTTGGGTGGGGAATAATTTCAAGTTTTACGATCCTTCTCATCGTTTGGGAGAGCATCCACCCTTAATTGTTGTGGAGTGTATCGAGCATTGGAGTTAGTCTTTCTTACTCTCAGCCTGGTCTGTGGGTCTCTATTATCGGTTATTGTGGGTGGTGTCACCGCGAGGGTTGGAAACCAATTTATGGTTCAGGTGTGGGATATTCATGTGTATAAAAATATCCCTTGAAAAATAGGTTGACCCTACAGAGGAGGTAGCCAATAGGGGCAGGAAGCACATAGAGTAGCCAAAGAAAGTTCATCTATTGTTGACTCAACGAGTGTGAAGTGAGAGGGGAAAGTAGCCCAGGACCAGGGTCACTCCCAGGGACAAGTGGACTTGTCGGTGACGTTGGAATTACTAGCTGAGAAATTGAGAGGAATCCAGGCCAACCTAGACATCCTCAAGGAGCATAGTTATGAGGACATGAACGAGCTGGTGGCATATATGAATGACATCCAGTTTAGTCAAAATGATATCTTAGAGTAGTTGGCCAATTTACATAGGAGCTAATGACAAACTAACGACCTCCTGCATGAATTGAAGGTCAGGGTAGAACACATTGATTTCCACATGCATGAGCCCCCCGACCTACTAGCAATGCCTCCTTTTCACCCTCCTTAACCACTTAACTGTTCTAATGTCCACAGGATGTCTCTTAATTTTGTCTCTCTTTTGGCATGTATGGTTATCTAGCCCTTTGGAAATAAAGGCACACTGGAAAAATATTTTGCATACTCCAACTCTCCTAGCTAACAAATCTTGTCAGAGTGAAGTCGGGAGAGTCGTTGAGATTCATTTTATACTTTATAGTTCCATGATAATATAATAGAAGTTATTTGATCGACACAAAATATGATTTAAATACTCTTCCATTACTAGCATTTAGCTTTTGCATTCACTAGTTACATTTGGTTTTGTTATTTTTGTCATTTAATGAGTTGTATCCATTGTCTATTAGACTTGTGAGGTTGTGAATTTAGCATTGTATATCAAGATAAGGTTCCTTTCTTATTAGTGTTTATTGTTGCATAATTAAGTTGATACATGATGATATGGTAGTAGGTAATGTTCTCTTTATTTTGGTTGATTATTGAATAATATGTTAGTGCTTTGTGATTTACTTGTTTGAGATTATGTGAAATTGGTGAGAACATACATGGAGTGATGTAGGAAACTTTTATCTCACATGCAAGAACCAAGCTTATATAGCACTCCAGTTCAATATTATCATGAAATCAGGGGAATCATAAATATAACTGGGGATTTGTGTTGATAATTGATGCTACATTTCAAGCACATATTGCAACTACATGATGTTGTAGTTAGAAACTTTGAACCTCACCTATTTGAATTAATTTTGTGAAACATATTCCAAGGAATTTTTTTTTAGACACAATCTCTAAAACCATAATTTGAAGGGATTAAGGTAATCACAATAATTACGAGCTATAAGGATGATTGGTTTGCAATCATTCCTTTTGAAACAAGGGCATACAACTTGGTGTGTAAATACATCTATACTTTATGCTACTATTGTATGGACAAAAAATCTATATATATATTGGAGAAAATGAATATCAACAAGAACTCAATCTAAATTATTTAACAATCATTAAAGTAGGTAGTATTTTCTTATTTACAAATCATTTTATATATATATATATATAAATCTGATTGTTAATTTTTTTTTTTTTTTTTTTTTTTGAATAAGACTAAATCTATTAAGAAGAGAAATATGGTACAATCAGAAAAGCCGTATAGTAGCTAAGCTAAAATAGCAAGGAAACCGGAAATGATATAACATCAACTTCGGTCCCATAGAGCAACCATGGCGTGAGTGACAGGTAACAAAGAGAACAGAGAAGAACGAGCTACACTGAGGAGTCTACCCAGCATGGGCAGAGTCTCCCAAACGACATTTTTTCCCTTTCTTTTTACTGACTTTGACCCAACCATTCTGATCTGGCTGGACTGGAACCACTTGCAGACTGTTCTGTGCTAAAGGTGAAGTCTCCTTGTCTAAGTCGGAAGAGGAAGACTCATGAGAGCGTTTCTGCAAGATCAAAGGCGCAGTGGGATCCTCGGGTCGATTTGAGGGCGGGTCCTTTGGATGCTCCACATTCTCCTCTTCCACTTCAATATCCTCCTCATCAGAGCTAGAGGACTCGAAGTCATCCATAGGGGGTCTATCACAAGGTTTCCAACTCTTGGATTTGGATTTGCAGTTGAGGTTCTTCTTTTTGTCGAGGAACGTTGCACATGAGTTCTGGAGATGACCTGTCTGATGGCAATGACGACACCTGAAGGCTGTGTTCTCATAGTCCAACGTTTGCGCCCAATGGAAGTCCCCAACTTTCAGGATGATCTGATCTGGCATCCCTTTGCTAATGTCAATTTCCGCGCAGATTCTGCGAAAGGTATATATACCCTTCTCCGCCCTTGATGTATCTGTTGCCAGGAAGCGGCCAAGGGTATCCCCAATTGATTGAAAGACAGCAAAATGCCAAAGATGCGCAGGGAGATTTGGAAGCCTGACCCAGATAGGAAGCTTGGTGATCACAGCGATAGAGGGGTCAAAGTCTGGGAACCAGGGGGTGAGGAAAAGTCCGGCTGAACCCCAGAACCAGGGGCCTCCCGTTAAGGCCTTATGGTAATCTTCGTTGAAGGCAAAGGCTACAATAAAGAAGCCTTTCGAGCATAAAAAGACTTTGTTGTTGTTGGTCCAATTGGTGCGGATCCACTGGTATAGATCAGCAGTACGAGGCCATAGTCCGTTAAACCTGCAAATGATGGATGTTTATGCAAATGTCTGATATTGATCATCCAGAGTTGGATGAGTGATTTCAATAGCTGGGGCTTTCTCCATTTTGTCCACCAAGAAAGGTTTGGGAGCCTCAGCTGGTTGAGCAGTGTTCTTGGCAGGTTGTGCATGAACCACATCTTTATAGGAAAATCCTTTGGGGGCAGAGGATTTCCCAACAGCACCTCCCCTTAGTCGAAGCGATAGGATCACTGTGGCATTTCTTGCAATTTTGTAATAGGAAAGAGGCAGATTGTAGTCAAGCTGCTTACCTGCGAAGAGGAGCCGCAGAAGGGAGGAAGGAATCCCCAACCTTTTCTTGAGGATCTGTGAGAGATAGCTCGCAGTAAATGAGGGTTGCACCTCAAGGAGCAGGGTTTTGCCCGTCAAAAGAATTATTTGAATCT
Source organism: Pinus albicaulis (assembly GCA_034641835.2). Taxonomy (NCBI): domain Eukaryota; kingdom Viridiplantae; phylum Streptophyta; class Pinopsida; order Pinales; family Pinaceae; genus Pinus; species Pinus albicaulis. The sequence goes on along the minus strand of CM076571.1, from coordinate 842,711,573 downwards.
GAAAAGTCGTTTGCTGGGGATGAGAAGGATCCCAGCTGCCAGGAAGGGGCATCGAAGTCGTTTTAGCGAGTTCTCTGGGCTGCAAGGCCAGCTCCAGATCCAGTTGGGACTTCTTCTGCAAGTGGAAGTTCAGAGCAGCAGTAGCCCAGGTGAAAAAACTGCTAGCATAGGCGTAGAGGAAAATGGGGCTGCGGCCATAAAAAGGAAAGGCAAGGTCGCCCCTTCTTGCCATCTCACAGTTAGACGGCCAAAGGACTGTGGTGGCCGTGACTGTTGCGTGCTGAGAGACGCACCATTTCCCCGCAAGAAATCGCCCCCCGGCTTCAGTCATCGCCTCGTCCTCTGCATTGTTGCGGATAGGCAGATATCCGTTCCTTCTCCTCGCAGGGGTCTGCCTCCATTCAGAATAATGGCGGTAGAACTAGGCCTACGCGAACCAACTCGCGGCGGCAGCACTTGGTGTTTGAAACCCTAGGGCAAGGGCAAGTTCGCTGGGGTTCTCCATTCCGTCCAATATCAATTTTTTTTTTTTTTAATGTTAATAAAAATTATTTTTTGATTTTTTTTTTTTTTAAATTAAAAAAAAAATATAGTTTTTTAAATATTACTTATTATATTTTTTTTATTACCAAAAATAATTAACTTATTAATTATTATGTTTAATTTCAAAATTCATTTAGTTCTACCAAAACCAAATTATATATTCACTATTAGTTTCAAAAAATTTCTTGCCCTATCTAAAATTTTAGATCCAAAAACTAAATTTTAAAAAGAAAAATCATATGTATAAAGACCCAAAAGACCCAAAAGTTGAAATTTGAATTCAAAAGACCCAAAGTTGATAAAGTTGTGAAAATTAAGATGGAGCCCAAGAGAAGAGACATCATATTTACATCGAAAACTTTGTGAAGCATGAATCCTTACATCAACACATGTACTCTAGTTTCCATGTTAGAATATTTCTTGGATGGTTTGAGAGAGTCGATATAATCCAACCATAGGTTATTTGGATACAATAAAAACTTTCAAGGACAAGTTTGGAATTTGACCCCCATAAATTTGGGCAGTCGTTCCTCACAAAAAAAAATGTATAGATATTTTCTCTTAGTTTTTATAATATTTAAAATAAAATAAAAACACATATGTCATATGTGGGCATTTAAAGCTTCACATGGATTTTTACCTGCAAGGAAACTAGAGGGAAACCAGAGAAACCAATATCCTTGTGATTCAAGATGTGATGTGTGCATATAAAAATATCTTCATGTTGATTGGGGATTCCTAAAATATGTCAACGGTTTAACTTTGATTAGAATGCATAAAGCCAGGAACGAGAAGAAATTCAACATGATATATATATATATATATATATATATAATATATATATATATATATATATATGATCAATTGAGTACTTAGTGTTCCATATATGTATGTAAGAAACGAATTACAATTACCTCAGTGCCATTCAAAGCTATATACACCACTTAAATTAGAAACAGAGGACCAAAAAAATGAGAAATAAAAAACATCAGTGCATCAACTCCTTTTTTAGCCACACTCAATCACAAAAATGACCAAATGGCTCGATCAATTTATGATCTCTTCTTATTCTTGCTGATGTGGTTTTTATAACGCCAAATATAATCAAACTGCCATCATTTTATTTTGTTTCACGTCTATTCTCAAATTCATGACCATGCTTGAACTCGAGTCATTTATGTTATTCCGCGAAGGCCCCTTACTCTGATTGTGTGGGGAAGCAGAGTGTTGAGATGAGGAGGAGCCTCTGCCCACCATCCAAATTCAAAATCAAAACGAATTTCATGTAAAACATGAAAAGATAAAATTCACAATTCAAATTTTGATGGATGATGTATGGATTGATGAATAATGGATGAATCATGGGATGATGTCTCAACAAATCAGGGTAACAAATGAGGTGAGTGTTGATCAACGAACGGGATGGGAGTTGAAGTTTGACAAGTTGTCACCTCGGTCGGAAAAGGTAAAAATTGGTATGGCGGATTTTCAAAAAAAAAAAATCACAAGTAGCTTATGCCATTTTACACATTCAATATAATCATTACACATGTAAATACACACATTACAGACTTATAGTCACATCTTGCACCAATATGGCTAAATTTTTACAAGGCCAGGTCACCCTGACGGTTATGAGCGCATCACAAGGAAGGTAAAACACCGAGACAATGTGGCAAGGGTGGAGTCAAGTGTGTAGCCATAACAGAGGGTGTTGGGACACGTTAAGGACGGGTCCATGAAGGACCCTTGTCACCGTGATGTTTCTTTCTCAGAGATTTTGAAAGAGTACTGCAATAGGAACTCCTAAGATTTTATTCCTACGGTGAGGTGGCATATAGAGGCCTGCATAACCGATATGATTGGAAAGAGGGATTTTCACCCTTGTATTATAATATATACATATGTGTGTGTTTCGTAAGTTGTGGAAAAATGGGATCACATATATATAATGTGACACCGGTCATGTATGTGTTGGAAACTACCATTTGGGCACCACATGGGAAACAAATAGGTGGCATATGACCACCATATGACACTTCAAAGACGTGTGGCGAGATCTAATAGGTCAAATTTTAATTGACAATATCTTTCGATCTGATAATTGGATTAAAGTAAACTTTATATTGTTGGAAAGGTCTCAATGAGACGAACACAACAATGTTATCCATTTTAAGTTTTGAAGAATTAGAAAAAGAATGAAAATTTTAAACCCCATTTCCATAGTTGGACTTTGGAGGTCGGGGCATCAGAGTAACTGCTTCCTTCTACCCTTAGTAGGGGCTAGGGATAATAGGGGGTGTGTTACAATGTACCCCACTATAAACAAAAAATTTATGCATTGTTGAAAATATTGGTTAGGATGATGAAAGAAAGAGGGTATGTATGAGATCTCTCAATGTTTCTTTGGTAGTACAATATCAGAGTGCCATAGATACAATAAAATTTGTGAATCATAAAATTTGTACACTCCCAGGAGTGAAGAGTCTGGTCATGGTAGAAAATTCAGAGAATGGATTTAAATAATATATCCTCAAAGTTTATTCTCATGAAGACATTGAAGAACGACATCTGCCATCGGTATGTCATTTATGAAATATAACCTACTTAGCATGTTGAAGGTGCCAAGTTTCCAACCGCATTCCCCTAGGTACCTTAAAGGCCACCCTTGCATTGAATGCACCTCTGTGTGTTGGATAGGTCTTTCCCAATGCTGCTAACAAGGATCATTTTGGTTGATTTTAAGTATAGATAGATTGAAGAGAGGAGTTGTGTTGCAACAATAAATAAGTTACAAGCATTCAAGCAATTCCAATTTTCAAGTAAACTAGATGAGTTTTTTTCCATTTGTTCCATTGGTTGGTTAGAAGTTTCATAATTACAAAACATTTATCACTATTCCATTAGCGATTGATATCTAAAAGGATTTGGGTGGAAGATTTCTCCATTAATTGATTAATCAATAGAAGACGAACTAAAATTTGGTGCAATTTAATTTTCTTAGTGCCACAAAGATAGAGTATTTAGGTCGATTTCAACTATAGATAGATTAAAGGGAGGAGTAGCAATAAAGGGCTTATAAACATTCAAATTATTTGAATTTTTTAAGTAAGCTTGATGAACACTTTGCCGTTTGAATCTTTAAAACGTTTGATGAAATAATCGTAAATGATGTACCTAAGTTAGTGAACGCAGGGCCCTATTCTATCCCCATTAGGGTTCAATCCTCACAAGCATTTCTTGGCTCATAATGTTCATACCTGATTTATATCTATGTGTTATCATAACAGATTGGTTAGAAGCAACATGAATGCCTAGGTGATTAAAAACGACTTGCTAAGAGAAAAAGAATGTCAAGAATAATTTAAAAGTTCAATAGAATAACTACATGCTAATTGTCATTGAATAATTGATTCCCTCTTTTAATCACTCAAAGCTCTTTCGATGTCTTAGGATGATTGGGAAATAGTTTTAAAGCATCTCTTTGTATTTCAAGCCAGAACCACCCAAGATGCATCTAAATTCCAAATTACTTAATTCATCATTTCTTTATTGAATTTTGATAACATATGCTAGGTAATGATAATTACTAGTAAACATCTGGCTTGCAACCCACTTGACTTGTAACTACTAGTAAACCTATGGCTTGCAACTCGACTGAGTAACTATTAGTAAACCTCTGAGTAACTATTAGTAATCCTCTAGCCTGTAACTACTAGTAAACCTATGGCCTGCAACTCGACTGAGTAACTATTAGTAAATGTGTGTGTCCTCCTTTCTATAAACTGGGTTACAACCAAGGGGATTTGGATGTTTTCACAAATTTCACATTACTTTGATCACCAATTGAACTCCCCCTGGAATAACTTATATTATAATTTAAAATACATATGAATAAAACCATTTTCAATATATATATATATATATATATATATATATATATATATATATATTTTAATAAAATATAAATTAATTTTAATATTTTAACATAACTTTATATGATAATTATATAAATCATAAATCACTAAAAAATAAATGATTTCAGTAACTTAATTATATTTTAACCCCAAAATACATGTATAATCCAATTTACTTAATTCACAATTGATATAAACCCAAGATACATGTATAATCCAATTTACTTAATTCATAATTGTTTTATTGAATTTTGAGAACATATGTGGGGTAATATAATAATTATATAAATGATAAATAACTAAAAAATAAATTTGAGAGTGCAAGCTTCTGTGATCCATAACATATTATATATAAATCTTCCGGGAAAATCACATGAGAATTTTAGGAACGACACGTTTCGAACTACCAACTGTAGTTCATCATCAAGATAATGAAGAACTAAGTCCTCAGCACTAGCATTAGTTAGTCCTGATGATGAATTACAGTTGTAGTTCGAAACGCGTCGTCCCTAAAATTCTCATGTGATTTTCCCGGAAGATTTATATCTAATAAAAAATAAATTATTTTTGTAACTTAATTATATTTTAAACCCAAGATACATGTATAATCCAATTTACTTAATTCATAATTGATATAAACCCAAGATGCATGTATATTCCAAATTACTTAATTCATCATTGCTTTATTGAATTTTGAGATAATATGCCACGTAATGATAATTACTAGTAAACATTTGGCTTGCAACCCACTTGACTTGTAACTACTAGTAAACATATTAGTAATCCTCTAGCCTGTAACTAGATTGAGTAACTATTAGTAAACCTCTCGCCAGTCTTCTTTTAAACTGGATTACAACCAAGGGAATTTGAATGTTGGATCTCTCAATTTTCACAAATTTCACATTACTTCGATCACCAATTGAGCTGCCCCTGGAATAACTTATATTATAATTTCAAATACATATGAATAAAACCATTTTCAAAAAAATTATATATATATATATATATATATATATATATATATATATATATATATTTTTAATAAAATATAAATTAACTTTAAATTTTTGACATAACTTTATATAATTATTATATAAATCATAAATAACTAAAAAATAAATTATTTCTGTAACTTAATTATATTTTAAACCCTAGATACATGTATAATCCAATTTACTTAATTCATAATTGTTTTATTGAATTTTGAGAACATATGTGGGTTTTGACGGGAAGAAATGTCCGGCCAACAGTAAGGGATCTCCCCAGTAAAAAGTCCCGATTAGACTCTAAACCGTTTGTGATAGGGATCCCGTCCAGGGTGTAGGTCCGGCTACCGCCGAATATTCCTTTTCTTGGACACAAACGAGCCCTGCAGGCTTATGAACACACGATTATTCGGATAATACAAGACAAATGGTTGATGAATCTCAATGAACATAAAACACTACAAATAGAAGAACGAGTTAAAGCATGTAGCCAAAGGAAAATCTGTTAGAAACACTTCATTAGGGTCATTCTTGTAGAAGTTGTTCAAACCACAGAATCAATAGTTCTTTATGGTCAAAACACCCTTCACTTCCTTAAGCATTCTCAAAGATAAGATAAATGTTAATAACGAAGTTGATAACATATCCTAATTCAATAACTTAATATCATTAACACATTAAGTGAGCTGAAATGTATAAATGATATAAGAAGAAAACATAGATCAGTTAATCATAAAAATATATTAGATACACGAGACAAAAATATTCATAGTGTTAACACATTAGTCCTCATCAGATCCAAGAGTGGAATAAAAACATTTGTTTATATTCACTCTCAGAAAGGTGTATTCAATGCTATCCAATTCTCTTTTCTCCTTTGGAGTCCCAAAAAAAAAGGTCCCTTTATAACTCCCTGGAGGGAGTATTTACAGATCCAAATCGACCCTTGGGTGTCCTGACTTTTCGCATTCCCGATTGTTGACATACTCTGCGACATGAGGGACACTTGCGACTTGCGACCTCAGGTCCTTATGCGACTTGCGACCCTCTAGTTGTTGCGACCTACGACTTTCCTCTTGTTGCGACCTGCGGCCTGTGCTTTTTCCTTGGTCAAGGAAGCAACTATGTGATTGTGAGGTCCAGTACGTCTACTTGTAGCTAATCCTTGAGGTACTTTTGCCATGCTAGGTAATCTGCAGCAAACGAGTTACCTAGGGAGTATCTTCTTTCAGTCTATGGAAGCACTCAAGAGCGCTCGGGATCAAGGTGCGCCTTTTCACTGCGATTTGATTTGATAACGAAGCTAGTTTGGTGTAGATTCAAACCGGAGTAACGATGAACTGTATGAGATTTTCCTATGAGACATGGATATCCTGAGAGGAAAATTCTTGTCTCATGGGTTGCAGGAATGTTTGAATGTCTTGAGAAACTTCTTCTCTTGTTTTCTCAATGTCCAACGTACCCAGAGAAGGGATGTGGTGAGTTTCTGCCATTGATTCGATCCCGCTGATCACGTGCTCGTATGAAGACATTACCTTTTCCAGATCCTTGACCAGCTTTTCTTTGGATTGTATCTTCATCTGAATCTGAACTTTATCATCCTGTGTGCAGACCTAGTCCTTCATGGGCAGAGTGTCAGGAGCCTGTGGGTACATGCTTGACCATTCTAGCATATTGTCCAAAGTAGTGGAGGCCTCCTTTAGCTGTGCAGTCCTCTGTTTGGTCTCCGCTTGTGCTTTTAGTAATGGAGCGACTGTCTGTTTTATTGTGAACATCTCTTCATATACCTGTTTCATAGTGACTTCTAAAGTGCCTAACTCCCTTTGAATGGTGAGTGGCAAGTAGTTGGCTTGGGTGCTTATGAACTGTAGCCTTTGAACTTCTTCCTCCAACCCCTTCTTATCCTGTTCAGCCTGAGCTACTCTTTGCTCTAAAGTTTGCAGCCTGTTTTGTAGAGAGAGAATATCTCTGCTCATTCTGCTAACGTTTTCCTTCGTGGCCGCTGCAAAGGTGGTTCTTGCTAATGCGATCATTATTGGATTGGTCCTGGTATCCAAGACTATGTCCTTTTCTGTTGTGGCTGTAAGAGGTGTGGCAGGGTTCCGTGCCAGACATATCCTCTTTTCTTGCCTAATCTTGTGTGTGAAATGGTCATAGTTAGCCTTGCCAGATCCAAGACTTCATCTTCCTGTTCCTCGAAGATGCCAAGTTCCGAGAGATTAAAGCGCACACTTGTCGTAGGGGTTGTATGAGGCACCTTGATGTGTGGCAACTTTGTCTATTTCCCTTTTTCTGGAGGAGGTGTCTTGTTGCCTTCTACTTCCTTGGAGGAATCTTCCTTTGATTTATGTCCTTCTTCCCCCTTCCTCCTTTGCTCAGCTTCCGCTTCATCCTGCTTTTCCTTTAACTGATGCTCAGCTTATTTCTTGTCTTGTTCTTCCTTTTGTTTAAGCTCAGCATATTTCCGCTCTTCCTCTTCTTTCCTCTTCTATTCCTCTTCCTCCTTTTTCCAATTTTGTTCCTCTTCCTCTTTTTTCCTGCGGGATTCTTCTGCCTACTTCCTTTTCTGCTCTTCCCTCAGTTGTTTCTTTCGCTTATCCTCTTCTTTCTGTTGTGCTAGGGCATCCTGGGTCCTTTTGAGTTCTTCTTCTTTCGCCTTCTCCTCGGCTTCTCATTATGCCTTAGCTTCTCTGTCTCTTTGCTTCTATTTTCGTTTAGAAAGATCGCTGCCTATATCAGTCCTTGGTTTCTTGGCTTTGGAAGATGAGGCCACTCCTAGCATGTTGATCCTTTCTTCTAAAGTTTGATTATCTTGTTCCTCTGGATCGGTCGATTCTTCTGGAGCAGCCTCCTTGTCCTTTTTGTACCAGTTCCTGATTTGATCTTTGGCTGGGCACTCCGTGTGCTGGCAACTCCATTTGAATTTGGCATGTTTTCAATATGCGGGGATGATTATTTTAGGATCATATGTTTGGTGTGATACGGGTGGAAAATGGAAACCCTTGGTTTCTTCAACCTCTACTTCTACTTCTCTAAAATCTTCGACCATGTAGGCGCCGATAGTAAGTGGGAGAGTCGGCCATGGTTTCTTCTTTCCTTTGGTGAGAACCTTAGACAACCCGCTCATCATCTGGTAACACACTTCTTGCAAGAGAAATTTATCATGGATGAATTGAGATAGTGCATGAGGCACCTTGTATGAACCAAAAACTCTAATAAAAGTACTATATTTAATAGGAAACCAGCTAGCTACTTGGGTTATTGTCTCCATGGCTCAGATAGACATGCACAGGCAATCTTTTCCAAACAGTTTTCCGTAGAGCGCGAGGATGAAGTTATGTGAGATTGATTTTATGTCTTACTTGTACTTAGAGGCACATAATACCTACAACTCTTTGTGGATTGGCCTGCCATGCTCTGCATCCTAGTTATGAGACCATCCGGTAAATTTACATCTCGCACATACTACGTCCAACAGATAGGAGGCCATATAGAATTTGGATGCACACCCTTCATCGGGTGCTTGCGCTGATGATATGTTTGACCTAAGGGCTGCTATTATTAGGCTGGCCCAGTTGAAGCAGGTGTCATATGTGGTAACAACGTACATGAGGGAAACCCAAGTACCATTGAAGGTGGTGGAATCTTGTCGACCATACATCCTGCATAACATTGCCGCCACCAACTTACAAAATTTCTTGAGGCTCGTTGTTTTACATTTCTGATCCTTCCTGAATTTGATCTTTTCTAGGTCCTCCCACCATCCCCTTAAGGTCTCGGGTATGGGGACTGCATGAGTAGTAGTCCATTCAGTGTTTAAATTCTTTTCCCAGGTGGGGAGTGCATAGTAAACCTCTGCATCCTGCCCTTTTAGATTTGCAAATGACTTTCCTGCATGATCTCGAATGACCCAGATCCTGGAGTTGACCTTTTTCAAGGTCCATTCGATCATCTCTACGCATGGAAAAATGGGAGGATGGGACCCTGCGTAGTGCAGTTTAGACCTCTTGACCTGAACATACACCTGCCAGTCTAGGAGGTCTTCTGGAAACTCGGGCTTTGTGAACTCTTGGTATATCATATACCAACTCATGCCATCTCCTTTCCCGAACACACAAGCGGTGTCTCCATAGATAGGAGGAGGGGAAGGAGGCATCCCTTCTTCTGAAATTTCCACCTCAAGAATCTTACCTCTTTTTCACACTACTGGGGGCACCATATCGCTTGAGGCCAAAGAGATGGACACACACTCGAGCTCGGCTTCGATGTTCCCTGACATATTCATGAAACAATCCCACGATAAGATGGATGAAATAATTATAGATACCTAGGATGCTGCTACTTTTGCTTAACTATTATTCATGGAAATGGGTAGACTTGCGACTTGGCGACCTTGCGACTAGGTCGTTGGGTCGCTAAGTCACGCCAGTTAGAGCTTTCAAAGAAATGTGACTTGGCGACTTGTGACCAGGTCGCTGGGTCGCTAGGTCACGCCAATGTGAATTCTCAAGGAAACGCCGTCTTGGTGACTTGGAGACTAGGTCGCCAAGTCGCTAGGTCACGGGGTCGCGTGGTGGGTTGGTGCTAGGCGATGAGTGACTTGGCGATCTCACGACATAGAAACCAGGTCGCGAGGTCACCCAATCACAGAGTCGCGGGGTCGCGCCAGGGCTTTGTTGATGGGTTACGGGGCGATTAAGGCTTTCAGGGAGGGAAAAGGCGAGATAATGCTCAAACGAAAAAGAGAAAGCACATTTGGGCCTTTATGTTTTCCCTAGGCATGCTAGGAAAGGCGTTTGAGACCGTCATTGGGGAAGAGTGGCTTCAGAGAAAGAACAGAGGGTATATGCCATGAGGGAGAAAGGTAAATCCTAAATAGGGTTTTCAGGGAGGTTGAATGGGGCCAGGGCAGGGATAAAGGAGAAAATGACAGCAATTAATCAAAAAAGGAAACAACCAGAGGATTATGCATCTTACCTAGAAAATATGCACTCTAGCTGGCTTGTCAGAGGTGTTTTCTTGCTCCGTCGCGTAGGTCGAATGCGACCCACGCGACCCTTTTATTTATAAAGGGGTTGCACGTGCGGTCAATTAATGAGGTTCGTTGGGTCACAAATTAGGTCAGGTTCATTAGATGTGCGACCTTGTGACCTAGTGACCTGGGGATCACAAGGTCGCAGGGTCGCATGGTCGCAATTCTTAGGTTTTGGACTTACATGCGACCTTACGACTTCGCGACCTAGTGGTCGCAAGATCGCAGGGTCGCAATTCTTAGGTTTTAATCAGTTCTGTGACTTTGTGACTTGACACTTTAAAGGAGTGGACCTGGATTATACTCTATCTTTACCAAAAGGTTAGGGGCTCAAAAATTTGAAAGGGGAGAAATTTTGGAGGGTGTTGTAGCGGCTACAACAAATGGCGATTCACTGGTAGGACCCAGGATCTCTGTCGGTGCCTCATCTTGAGGGGGGTGGGGGGCGGGCTTAGCATGTTGTTTATTTCGCAGCGTGGGTCTGACTACTTTCATCCTCGAACCTTGCGTGTTTTCTCCACCTGTTTGCATGCCCCAAGGTGCTGGTTCACCTTGTTTTCATTCCTGGAGACCGGATGGAAAGGGTAGGAGTAACTTCAAGGATTTCCAGGATCCAGTATAGTTATTTCGTCCTCATCGTGTTGCTCTGCTGCCAGCGAACTTGCTGGTCCTGACGGATTCACTGCCTAGGAGTCACAGATGTTGCTCCGCTGCCAGCGAGCCTGGTCAGTACCTCGGTGGAGTCGTCATATCACCTCTTTGTGCACGAAGCCTTTCTCAATATTTTACCCTGTATTCATGTGATAATTGAACTTATTTAAATGTGCTCAAGGCACTTATTTGACTGTGATCAAGGCACTTATTTGATGGCGGAAAGTATTTCCTAGGCGGATGAGGGATCCCGACTTTTTTTTCTTGCAAGAGAGGTTGCTCTTGGTCTATATGAGGACTTATGGGTTTTCCCACATAACCTTTCATCACCTGAGGTTTTCTTTGTTCCCTTTTTGTCTAGTGACCGATTTCATTGAAGCTTTCTTTTGTACAACAGTCCCTTGGCCCAGCATACTAGGTAAGCTACGTGCACTTGGTTCTTGAGACTTGGTCATGTTTTCCCCATTGGGTGCCTATCACAAGCAAGCTCGTGCCACCTTTTGCATTCCAGGGGCGATTCTTCACCAGCGTAGATTCCAGCGCAATATGCCAATTGAGTAACTTCTACATCTCTCATTCAACTTGAGGTGCCAAAGGGAAAAGGGTTATTTGAGAGTCTGCTTGAAACAAGTGATTTATTGAAAACACACACAATCTAAGTTGATATTTCCGAGGAAAGATTGCATGGCCTTCTTTCCACTTGGGGGAGGAATCTGGGCGATGAATTTTGCACATTATGGATCCACTACTATACCGTCCCGGGTTATGATGTGTCCTAACAGATTTACTTTGGAGACGACGAAAACGCTTTTCTTTGGATTAAGTGAGATCTCGTATTTTCGGCACCTTTCAAAAATCTACTTGAGGTGATGTAAATGGTCACACCTGCGCTTTGAAAATACGATGACGTCATCAAGGTATACTACCATGCTTTGCCCCATTAGACCCTGGAAAGTGATGTCCATGGCTCTTTGGAAGGTTGCCCCGGCATTGATCAGGCCAAAGGGCATGCGTTTGAACGCAAATGTCCCCCATTTAGTTCTAAATGTGGTTTTCAGTCGGTCAAGCTCAGCCACCAGTACTTGGTTGCAACCTGAAAAACCATCTAATAATGAGAACATTTCCGACCCCAATACTGCTTGAAGGATCTGCTCCATAGGTGGCACTGGGTATTTTTCCTTGTCTGAAGCTCTGTTCAAATTTTGGAAGTCTACGCATAAATGGATTTCACCATATTTCTTACGGATGGGAACCAAATTCGACACCCAGGTTGAATGCCAAACTTTTAAAATTATACGCGCATACAAGAGTTTCTTCAATTCCTTTTGGATCATCGGCTCTAAATTAGGGTGTACTTTCCTCAGCTTCTACTAGAACGGTTTCACACCTTCTTTCATGGGTATCACATGTTGAATGATTCATGTGTCATAGGTTCGCAGCTCATCATATGTCCAGGCAAACACATCTCGGTATTTCTTGAATAACTCAATGAAATATTGTCTCTCCTGAGGGGTGCATTCATTATCGAGGTTGACGAATTTGGGTTCCTTCTCCATCCCAAGGTTTATTTGTTGGTGTGCTAACGTGGAACTCTACACCTTCGTGTTGGGAGGTCCTCAAAAACGGTTTTGTAAATCAAACAAATTTTCGAGCGACACAATCCCTTTGGGTATGGGATTTCCCTTCCGATCCCCTTGTTCCTTTTGCAAGGCCTAATCATGATCCTCTTCTTCTATAACAGTGTCTTTGAACACGTCTGTATTGAGCATGAAATCTAGTACCTACTGATCATCATTAAAAACACGCAGATTAGTGACATTGTCTGGTATGGAAGGCTTGTAAATAATTTCAATAGAAAATCCATCTCTAAGTGGGGTGAACCTAGCAGCAACATTGGCATTTGTATCAATTGCTACATTGTGCATTTTATGTACAGATTTAATACCGAAAGCATCAAAAGCAGAAATTAAACGCCATACCTCCTGCTAGTAACCTTTCAAATGCGGAGACAAGTAATGGATGGTGTTATGTACCTAAGGTGTGATAATATCGGAATCTCTAATTACCTTTAAACAACTGACTTTGAGATCTATGGCTTTCTTGAGCCCGAGAATCAATGCTTCATACTCGGCTGTATTATTTGTGCACTGGAACTCTAGCCAGCAGGAGATTAGAAACTTGTTCTTCTGAGGATCCAACAGAATACAACCTGTGTCGGCCCCGTCATGGGTCTTGGAACCGTCGCAGTACAAGGTCCAAATTTCATCTTTTGATTTCACAAAGCTATCTGAGCACATGGGAGACGTACTCGGGGTGGTGGCTTCTAGCAGTTCTTTTGTTGAGGCAGAGTGGTTGTCAATGACCAACAAAAGTTCTGACTGGATGTCTTGGGTGACCGGAGACTGAGGGGTTTGATAGCACCCAAAGATAGATTCTAAGAAACACATGCTGAGTTCTTCTTGTGCGAAACAGACGGGTTCATTGGTTGCGTCTAGGTCGATCACCGTGTGTTTCATGTAAGGTTCGCTCTCAACCCAGATTTTATTGTTCCTACCTTTATATGGGAGCCACAAGTGGGACCAGTTAGTGGCGAAGTATCCTTGCAGTTTTCTAGACCAATCTCTACTCAAGAGAAGACCATAGGCTTCAGGGATGTCTACGATAACTATGTCTATGCACTGATGCACCCTGGGATTAGAGGATAAGAGGATAATGACGTTATTCAACTCCCCCATGGCGGGAACCTGGGATCTATCGAGCTTAATGATCCTGGCGTCAGTTTTCTCAGGGCAGATATTTATCTTCTTGCATACAGATAAGGGCATAACATTTGTGGATGCACCAGAATCGACAAGGCAGTTATGGACATTGAAGTTGAAGATCTCGAAAGATAGGAGGAAAGGGGGGTGTATCCCCTGGAATTTGTATTAACGGCATTCACGATGGACTAGGGGCTAGCAGTAGCTTGGGCAGACGTGGTACTCACAAGTTTGGACGTTGATGGGTTGGAAAATGCTTTGAGAATAAGATCTTGCTGATTCACGATACGAGCAAGTTCGTAGAGGGAAATGTTGGCCTGCGTTTTCTTCATATCTTCGATAATGTTATACCCGGAATCTCAGTGCAAGATAGGTTCAACGAAGGCTTTCGGAGAACCTGATAACAATCTAGCCTTTTGGTTTGCTCGGGCATTGGTTAGGATATATTTTTCTGGAGTTTCAGTTTGGTTCTCTTTGTTGGGTGGAAATATTTTCCGTAAGAAAGATTTTATTTTCTCCTCGAAAGATTGTTCCAGGACTGGGCCTTTGCTCCTTAAGCTATAGTTTCGAGGGGGTTTGGATTTAGGGTCGTCAGCCAAGATTATTTCAGTTGTGGAAGGGGACCTTTCCCCGCAGACCACCTCGAAGGCAAGGATAGCAGAACCCATATCCTCATCCGTGGGAGAGGCTTCCTCGTTATCTGAAATAGCCTCCTCCTCTAAATCCCCAGGGGTTTGGTCTTCTAAAATTTGATTCACCATGGCGGTCATGCTATTAATCCACTAGGGGCAAGTTTTCTCCTAGTGGGAGGCTTGATGGAAAGAACATAAATTATCTTTGCTGATTTCCTCAACGTTGAGGCCAATGCTCGATTTTGACGGAGGCTAATTGACAGTGGGGTTATTCTTTCTAAAGAAAGGTTTCTGTGTTTCTGTGCCCGAGGCAGAGTCATTGCTTTTCCTCTTTAAATCAGAGATTTTGTTTCTTAATAGCTTGAGAGACTTTGTGATACTTTCGAAGTCGAAAGGGTCTTTGTCTTTGTCTCCAGACTTATGAGTTGAGGATTGGGCTCTCTTCGTGGCTAGCTTTGGATTATCCCTGCCATCATGGTCAATGGCTCCTATGGATAGCATGTCCTTTTTGATAGCAAGGGCGGTGGTGTAATTTGCTACTAGGGTAGCTCTAGCTTCGCGTTTTACAAACATGACAATATCCCTAGGGAGAGCTCTTGTGTAGTAGTCAATGGTAATGGAATCATCTAGGGCCATGTTTGGAGGGAATTTTTTCAATATAGTAGCAAAGCACTGATTGAAGTCTTTGAATTTCTCCTTCTTCTAGCATTTCAAAGTACTAAGTTCAGTGAGGAGCATAGAAGGAGTTTTGTCTTCCGAAAATTTTTGGAGGAAAGTACGGTGGAATTGCTCCCAGGAAGAAATGGAAGCAACAGGGAGAGACCAGTACCACGTAGCCTTTATTTTCTAAAGTATGAGTAAATAGCCGGCATGCTAAATCATCATACTGCACTGTCAACATTTGCAAAGACAATTAGAAGTTGCATATGTGATATTTGGCCACCGTACCTTTTTCGAGGTCAAACTTAGGGAGGTGCTTCTCAGAGTGTCGGGGCATGTCATGGAGGGGACTATGGAGACCTAGGGGAGACTGCGCCATCCAAGCCAGCGGTTGTACATGCCTAGCCTGCTGGTGGCGTGGTATGTATATATGCCCCTTTTCACTTTTGGACTCACTTCCCATGCCAGATCTGGAGGCCTCGCCCTCACGGTGAGAGTGCATGTCTTGGTTCCCCCCGTGGTTCCCTACATTCGTGATGTTTCTCCAGTTATAAAAGAAAGGGAATCTGTTTTGGTTTTGGTGGTGGTGAGGGTGACCCATATTTCGACCTTTCCCACGGCCTCTATCTCCTCGACCCCTCCTAGTTGCTCCTTCAGGCTGGTTATTTTCTTGAGTGTCATCATTCAAAGGTTGGTCAGGTTGGGTTTCAGTGATTTCAGGACCACCTCCTTCAATCCCTCGAGGACTGTCGGGGGGTTTTGCCGAATTACACTCAACTGTATCTACATAATCTTCTATCATGATACCTACTAGCTGAGGTAGGGAATTGACTAGGGCTCCCTGGCGAGTCTGGATAGCTTTGGGAGTTTGAGGGTTGACCAGGGAACTAGTGGTTGGGACATTTTGCAAGCCTCTGATGAGATCACGGGCAACAGGCGCAGGGCCCTCAGCTGGTCTGAGGTGATCTCATAGTAAGGGGGTTCATATCCTAGGGAATTTCCAGGGGGCGGAGGACTAGTATTTTAATGCATGATCTCCCCCTATGGGGTTTGCAATGGGATGTTACTTGTGTGCTGGGAGCCTTCCATTCAGGCCCTCCTTCTAGAGCCAAATATGTTGATGGTAAGAAATGTCCGGCCAACAGTAAGGGATCTCCTCGGTAAGAAGTCTCGATTAGACTCTAAACCATTTGTGATAGGGATCTCGTCCGGGGTGTGGGTCCGGCTACCGCTGAATATTCCTTTTCTCGGAAACAAGAAAGCCCTACAGGCTTACGAACACACGATTATTCAGATAATACAAGACAAATGGTTGATGAATCTCAATGAACATAAAATACTACCAATAGAAAAACGAATTAAAGCATTTAGCCAAAGGAAATGTTGTTAGTAGCACATCATTAGGGTCATTCTTGTAGAAGTTGTTCAAACCACAAAAGAAATAGTTCTTTATGGTAAAAAAACCCTTCACTTCCTTAAGTGTTCTCAAATATAAGATAAATGTTAATAACGAAGTTGATAACATCTCCTAATTCAATAACTTAATATCATTAACACATTAAGTGAGCTGAAATGTATAAATGATATAAGCAGAAAACACGGATCAGTTAATCATAAAAATATATTAGATACCCGAGACAAAAATATTCATAGTGTTAACACATTAGTCCTCATCAGAGCCAAGAGTGGAATCAAAACATTTGTTTATATTCATTCTCAGAAAGGTGTAATCAATGCTATACAATTCCCTTTTCTCCTTTGGAGTCCCAAAAAAAGAGGTCCCTTTACAATTCCCCAGAGGGAGTATTTATAGAACCAAATCGACCCTTGGGTATCCCTAACTTTTCACATTCCTGATTGTTGACATACCCTGCGACCTGAGGGACATTTGCAACTTGTGACCTTAGGTCCTGATGTGACCTGCGACCCTCTGGTTATTGCGACCTATGACTTTCCTCCTGTTGTGACCTGCGACCTATGCTTTTTCATTCGTGAAGGAAAAAACTATGTGATTGTGAGGTCCGGTACATTTACTTGTAGATGATCCTTGAGGTACTTTTTCCATCCTAGGTAATCTGCAGCAACTGGAGTTACCTGGGGACTATCTTCTTTCAGTCTATGCAAGCACTCAAGAGCATCCGGGATCAAGGTGCGCCTTTTCATTGCGATTTGATTTGATAACAAAGCCAGTTTGGTGTATATTTGAATTGGAGTAACGATGAACTGTATGAGATTTTCTTATGAGACAGGGAGATACTGAGAGGCAGCTGCTTGTCTCATGGGTTGTAGGAATGTTTGAATGTCCTGAGAAAATTCTTCTCTTGTTTTCTCAGTGTCAAACGTACCCAGAGAAGGGATGTGGTGAGTTTCTTCCATTGAGTCGATCCGGCTGATCAGGTGCTCGTATGAAGACATTAACTTTTCCAGATCCTTGACCAGCTTGTCTTTGGACTGTATCTTCATCCGAAACTGAACTTTATCATTATGTGTGGAGACCTAGTCCTTCCTAGGCAGAGTGTCAGGAGCCTGTGGGTATATGCTTGACCATTCTAGCATATTGTCCAAAGCAGTGGAGGCCTCCTTTAGCTGTGCAGTCCTCTGTTTGGTCTCCGCTTGTGCTTTTAGTAATGGAGTGACTGTCTATTTTATTGTGAACATATCTTCATATACATGTTTCATAGTGACTTCTAAAGTGCCTAACTCCCTTTTAATGGTGAATGGCAAGTCGTTGGCTCGGGTTCTTGTGAACTGTAGCCTCTGAACTTCTTCCTCCAGCCCCTTCTTATCATGTTCAGCCTGAGCTTCTCTTTGCTCTTAAGTTTGCAGCCTGTTTTGTAGAGAGAGAATCTCTCTGCTCATTTTGCTAACATTTTCCTCTGTGGCTACTACAAAGGCGGTTCTTGTTGATGTGATCATTATTGGATTGGTCCTGGTATCCAAGACTAGGTCATTTTCCGTTGTGGCTGCAAGAGGTGCGGCAGAGTTCTGCGCCATAAATATCCTCTTTTCTTGCCTGATCTTGTGTGTGAACTGGTCATAAGTTAGCCTTGTCAGATCCAAGAATTCATCTTCCTGTTCCTCGGAGGTGCCAAGTTCCAAGAGAGTAAAGCGCACACTTGTCGTAGGGGTTTTATGAGGCACCTCGATGTGTGGCAACTTTATCTATTTCCCTGATTCTGGAGGAGGTGTCTTGTTTCCTTCTGCTTCCTTGGAGGAATCTTCCTTTAATTTATGTCCTTCTTCCCCCTTCCTCCTTTGCTCAGCTTCTACTTCATCCTGCTTTTCCTTTAACTGGCGCTCAACTTATTTCTTGTCCTATTCTTCCTTTAGCTCACGCTCAACCTCTTTCTGCTCTTCCTCTTCTATTCCTCTTCCTCCTTTTTCCTGTTATGTTCCTCTTCCTCTTTTTTCATGTGGGCTTCTTTTGCCTGCTTCCTTTTCTTCTCTTCCCTTAGTTGTTTCTTTCACTTATCCTCTTCTTTCTGTTGTGCTAGGGCATCCTGGGTCCTTTTGAGTTATTCTTCTTTCGCCTTCTCCTCGGCTTCTCGTTGTGCCTTAGCTTCTCTGTCTCTTTGCTCCTGTTGTTGTTTAGAAAGACTGCAGCATGTATCAATCCTTGGTTTCTCAGCTTTGGAAGATGAGGCTCCTCCTAACGTGTGGATCCTTTCTTCTAAAGTTTGATTATCTTGTTCCTCTTGATCGCTCGATTCCTCTGGAGTAGCCTCCTTGTCCTTTTTGTACCAGTTCCTGATTTGATCTTCGGCTTGGCACTCTGTGTGCTGGAAACTCCATTTGAATTTGGCTTGTTTGCAATGCACGGGGATGATTCTTTCAGGATCATATGTTCGGTGTGATACGGGTGGCAAATGGAAACCCTTGGTTTCTTCAACCTCTACTTCTACTTCTCTTAAATATCTGACCATGTAGGCGCCGATAGTAAGTGAGAGAGTCGGCCATGGTTTCTTCTTGCCTTTGGTGAGAACCTTAGAAAACCCGCTCGTCATCTGGTAACACAATTCTTGCAAGAGAAATTTATCAGGGATGAACTGAGGTAGTGCGTGGGGTGCCTTGTATGAACCAAAACTCTGATAAGATTACTATCTTTAACGGGAAACCAACTAGCTACTTGGGTTATTGTCTCCATGGCTCGGGTAGACATGCATATGCAATCTTTGCCAAACAGTTTTCCGTAGAGCGCGGGGATGAAGTTATGTGAGATTGATTCTATGTCTTGCTTGTACTTAGAGGCCCAGAATACTTGCAACTCTTTGTGGATTGACCCACCATGCTCTGCATCCCAGTTATGAGACCATCCGATAAATTTACATCTTGCGCATACTGCGTCCAACAAATAGGAGGCTAGATAGAATTTGGATGCACACCCTTCATCGAGTGCTTGCACTAATGATATGTTTGACCAGAGGGTTGTTACTATTAGGCTGGCCTAGTTGAAGCGGGTGCCATATGTGATAACAACGTACATGAGGGAAACCCAAGTACCATTGAAGGTGGTGGCATCTTGTCGGCCATACATCTTGCATAACATTGCCACCACCAACTTATAGAATTTCTTGAGGCCCGTTGTTTTATATTTCCAATCCTTCCTTAATTTGAACTTTTCCGGGTCCTCCAACCATCCTCTTAAGGTCTCAGGTATGGGGACTGCATGAGTAGTAGCCCATTCAGCGTTGAAAGTCTGTTCCCGGGTGGGGAGTGCATAGTAAACCTCTGCATCCTGCCCTTTTAGATTTGCAAATTACTTTCCCACATGATCTCGAATGACCCAAATTCTGGAGTCGACCTTTTGCAAGATCCATTCGACCATCTCTGCGCATGGAAAAATGGGAGGATGGGACCCTGCATAGTGTAGTTTAGACCTCTTGACCTGAACATACACCTGCCGGTCTGGGAGGTCTTTTGGAAACTCGGGCTTCATTAACTATTGGTATATCTAATACCAACTCATTCTATCTCCTTTCCCAAACACACAAGTGGTGTCTCCATAGATAGGAGGAGGGGAAGGAGGCATCCCTTCTTCTGAAATTTCCACCTCATGACTCTTGCCTCTTTTTCGCACTGCCGGGGGCCCCATATCGCTTGAGGCCGAAGAGATGGACACACACTCGAGCTCGACCTCAATTTTCCCTGGCATATTCATGAAACAGTCCCACGATAAGATGGATGACATAATTATAGATACCTATGATGTTGCTACTTATGCTTAACTATTATTCAGGGAAATGGGTAGACATGAGACTTGGCGACCTTGCGACTAGGTCGCTAGGTCGCTAATTCACGCCAGTTCAAACTTTCAAAGAAACACAACTTGGCAACTTGCGACCAGGTCGCTAGGTCGCTAGGTCGTGTCGGTGTGAATTCTCAAGAAACGCGACTTGGCGACTTGGAGACTAGGTTGTTGGGTCGCTAGGTCGCGGGGTCGCGTGGTGGGATGGTGCTAGGCGATGAGCGACTTGGCAACCTTGCGACTTAGCGACCAGGTCGCGATGTCGCGGGGTCGCCCGGTCGCAGAGTCGCAAGGTCATGCCAGGGCTCTGTTGATGGGTTATGCAGCGATTAAGGCTTTCAGGGAGGGAAAAGGCAAGACAACGGTCACACGAAAAAGAGAAAGCACATTTGGGCCTTGATGTTTTCCCTAGGCATGATAGGAAAGGCGTTGAGACTATCATTGGGGAAGAGTGGCTTCAGAGAAAAGAACATAGGGTATATGCCATGAGGGAGAAAGGTAGATCTTGAATAGGGCTGGCAGGGAGCTTGAATGGGGCCAGGGCAGGCATAAATAAGCCAGGGGAAAAGGGGAAAATGGAAAAAATTAATCAAAAAATGAAACAACAAGAGGATTAGGCAACTTACCCGGAAAAAAGGACTCCAGCTGGCTTGTCATATGTGTTTTCTTGCTCCGTCGCGCAGGTCGAATGCGACCCACGCGACCATTTTATTTATAAAGGGGTCGCACGTGCGGTCAATTAATGAGGGTCGTTGGGTCGCAAATTAGGTCAAGTTGATTAGATGTGTGACCTTGCAACCTTGCAACCTAACGTCCTGGGGGTCGCATGGTCGCAATTCTTAGGTTTTGGACTTACATGCAACCTTGCGACTTCACGACCTGGGGGTCGCAAGGTCACAGGGTCACAATTCTTAGGTTTTAATTAGTTATGTGACTTTGCGACCTGGCACTTTAAAAGAGTGGACCTGGATTAGACTCTATCTTTACCAAATGGTTAGGGGCTCAAAAATTTGAAAGGGGAAAATTTTTGGAGGGTGTTGTAGCTGCTACAGTAGTGGGGTAATGATATTAACAACGCTCTAGAAGTAAGTTTTTTTTTAAATAACTGGTAATTAAAAAGTTAAATAGAATAACTACATGCTAATTTTCATTAGATAATTGATTCCCTCTTTTAATCACTCAAAGCTCTTTCGTTGTCTTAAGATGATTAGGAAATAGTTTTAAAGCATCTCTTTACATTTTCAGCTGGAACAACCCAAGATGCATGTATATTCCAAATTACTTAATTCATCATTTCTTTATTGAATTTTGAGAACAGATGCCACGTAATGATAATTACTAGTAAACATCTAGCTTGCAACCTGCTTGACCTATAACTGCTAGTAAACTTATGGCCTGCAACTCTAATGAGTAACTACTAGTAAACCTCTGGCGTGTCCTCAGTCTGTAAACTGGGTTACAACCAAGGGGATTTGAATGTTGGATCTCTCAATTTTCACAAATTTCACATTACTTTGATCACCAATTGAGTTGCTTAAATATATTTAATTTTTTTTTATAAAGTATAAATTAACCTTAATTTTTTAACATAATTTTATATAATAATTATATAAATCATAAATAACTAAAAAATAAATGATTTATGTAACTTAATTATATTTTAAACCCAAGATGCATGTATATTCCAATTTACTTAATTCATCATTGCTTTATTGAAATTTTTAGAACATATGTAGGGTAATGATATAGTTTTTTTTTAACCCTAGCTTGATCTTTTCCTTAAATCGAGATTTTTTTTTTTTTAATTCCTTAAACCTATTTACAACATGGGGATTTTCCTTAAACCTTCTTTTCCTTGAACACAATAACAACAGAGAGATTTGAACCTTATATCTCTCAAGCCTAATATAAATAAACTTCAATTTTTTAACATACCTTCAATACATATAAATAAAACCATTTTCAATAAATTTAAATATATTTAATTTCTTTTTTTTTTTAAATAAAATATAAATTAACTTTGATTTTTTAACATAACTTTATATAATAATTATATAAATCATAAATAACTAAAATAAATAAATGATTTCCGTAACTTAATTATATTTTAATCCCAAGATACATGTATAATCCAATTTACTTAATTCATAATTGTTTTATTGAATTTTGAGAGCATATGTGGAGTAATGATATTAACGGTGCTTGAGAAGTAACTACTAGTAAACCTTTGGCGTGTCCTCGGTTTGTAAACTAAATTACAACCAAGAAAATTTGAATGTTGGATCTCTCAATTTTCACAAATTTCACATTACTTTGATCACTAATTAAATTGCATATATATATATATATATATATATATATATATATATAAACTAGCTTTAAATTTTTAACATAATATTATATAATAATTATATAAATCATAAATCATTTAAAAAAAAATGATTTTAGTAACTTAATTATATTTTAAACCCAAGATGCATGTATATTCCAATTTACTTAATTCATTATTGCTTTATTGAATTTTTGAAAACATATATGAGGTAATGATATAGTTTTTTTAACCTCTAGCGTTATCTTTTACTTAAATCGATATCTTTTACTTAAATCGAGTTATTATTTTCTTTAGATTCCTTAAACTTAGTTTCAATATAGGGATTTTCCTTAAACCGAGTTACAATAAAAAAATTTGAACTTCAGATTTTTCAAGCCTAATATAAATTAACTTAATTTTTTAACATACTTTTATAATTATTAAATAACTAGAAATTAATTGATTTCTTTAACTTAATTATGTTTTAATCTCAATTAAACATAATATATACATATTATTTTATTTCTAAAATATTTTTTTGTTAAATGTAAAACTAACTCTAAATTTATAGAAAATACATATTGAAAAATCCAAAATATAATCACATTCATCTCACTAAAATGAATTTACAAATGAAAAATTAACTTTAGAATGTCCAATTAGTTTATTTAAAAAAAAAAAAAACATATTAAAGATATTATTTCTACTCCCTTTAATTTATTACATTCCCTCCACAATACATAGAATCACTAGTGATTCTATATTTGAAGCCTATATACATGTTAGAAAAACGAACTTCGTCATGGAATGTAATGATTTACGTCAAAAAAAACTATTTAGTAAGAATATAAAATAATCTTGAAAGCCAAGCTTGAAGTATAAACTGACCACATTGAAGAATATGTAGAAAATAATCTTGAAAGTCAAGCTTGAAGTTTAAACTCACTACATTGAAGTATAATCTTATGTAAATAGGTTTATTATTAATAAAATGCTAGTAGGAAAAAAACTGACCACATTACATGGATCATCTACTTCATTTTAATTTTGTTGATTATTTATATGTTTCATAAGAATTTTTTAGTTATATTTTTTATATATAGATGTTATGGCATGTCTACCTGAAAGCCATTTGATTTCAAAGTTATAGAGATTCACTATAATTTTAAATCAAAATTTAGAATTCAATAAATTATTTGTGGGTTTAGTTATTTTGGTTTTTTTTCATGTAACTGTAAGTTTTTTAATCAAATTTTTATTGATGAAATTTATTATAAAAACATCATTTTAGAAAGTAACTAAATCGTTAAACAAAAATAATAAAAATGTATTACTGCTAAATAATAATCCAAATTCCAAACTTGGTCAGGGTTGATGCAGTGTTTTCTATGTACGTTTTATAGGGAGAGCAGTTGTTTCATGTTGGGGAGGATGAGACATGGCCCGCAGGTAAGGGAAGGGGCTCATTGCTCGTAGATTTTTCCAACAACTTCAACGCAATGCCGGCCACGTCGACCATTGAGCAATAGAGTATGTCAGAGCTTTGTAGCATTCTTAATAAGTGTGCTGCACGATGCAAATTGTTTGCCCCTTTAAATGGCGTTTTGACAGTCTTCTTCTTTTGTGCACAGTGCCAGCCTGGTCTACATCCATTAAATGTATGAAAGCATCGATAAACTGATACGTTGCCGTCATATGGTTTGATGTGACCTCTATCCATCTAGCGCGCTCTGTCACGTCGCTGCAAATTAATAAAATTGCGATAACAATTTATTTGAGTCTGCACTCCATCGAAATATTGGTGTATCGGCGGTGGCATGTTGCGGCTTGCCATATCAATGTATGAGAGATCAATTAGTCCTGACAACTATTGATATGAGACCTCCGCAAATATCATGCTTCTAATGGCATTGATGGATTCGAAATCAATTTAGAATTTTGGATTTTCAGGAAAATTGTGCAGATCGAAACAATTTTTAAGAGCATGTCAGATAAGCAAGAAAAGATACTTAAGAGCCTGTCAGACAAGAAAAACGAAGAAATGAAACACCCCAGTGTGGACAGGGGCATGAAAGAAGGTGATGAACCACAAATAAAAGACAATACCACTAACAAAGTGGAAAGAAGCCCATCCTAGAGAAGAAACAAGAAAAAAAAATGCAATGAAGCAGAAGCCAACAATTTGTCGGATCAACAAGAAGTTAAGAAGCAAAGAGTAGAGCTTCAGGGGGAGTTTCGAAAAATAAAACCACCAACATTTGATGGTGAAGCTGAGGAAGTGGCAGATGCATGGTTAATAAACATGAACAAATATTTTCAGGTGTATGAGTACAACGACAACCTAAAGGCTAGATTGGCCATATATCAGTTAAGGGATAAAACCACTCTGTGGTGGGAAGAAGTAAAGAATGTTCACAGCATTGAAGAACAAGATGTTACTTGGGAATTGTTCCAACAATACTTTAAGGAAAAGTATTTAACAAAACGTTTCTATGATGAGAAAGCTAAAGAGTTCCATGATTTGAAGCTAAGACAGATGACTATGGACGAGTACATCACCAAGTTCACCTCCCCGTTACGATATGTTCCATATCTCTGAGAAAAAAAGGCTAAGGTGCAAAGGTTTTTGAGCAGCCTGCCAACACATATGAAAGAGCGAATTGAATTTGTGAATCCCAAAACCATGGATGGAACCATTCATAATGCATGAATGTGCTATCAGCAATCCAAGGTTAAAGGGGAGATTGGCAAAAGTTGGCAGCCAAGAAAAGGACAAAAATATAGCTCAAACTTCAAAGTAACCAAAAACAATAACTTTAAGAATTATGCACGAAGTTCTGTCAGTAAACGATTTGGCAGAAATCATCAAAGGACTCGCTGGCCAGCAGAAGAGAAGCCTACAAAGGCATCTAGCAAACCTGAACAAGGGCAGGTGACCAAGCCACCTCTACAGTGTTTGGGGTGTGGTGAGGCACACTATTATAAAAACAACCCACAACGAGCAAGAAATGACACAGTTGCAAATCTGCAAGAGGCCTTTACAGTAGGTGATATGGCGCGAAACATTCCTCGTATTAACGCGGTGTTGGAGGATCGACAAACAGATTATCAACCAACAATGATTGAGTTAGAAGGTAAATTATTGTCTCAATCTGTTTCTCTTTTGGTAGATCCAGGTGCAAGTCTAAGTTATGTTAGCGCCAAAATAGTGGAAATGTGTAAATTAAAAGAGCAGAAATTTAAAAACTCATGGCTGGTACAGCTAGCCACAGGAGCAAAAAGAAAAGTAACTGCTAAGATTCCAAATTGCACATTAGAAATTGCAGAGCAACAGTTAAATGTGGATCTAAACATACTGCCATTAGGGTCCTATGATGTTTTTCTGGGCATGGATTGGCTAGAAAAACATTGGACCTTAGTGGACTACAAGGAAAAGATTATCTATTACAGAATGCAAGATGGAACACGAAAGGAGATTCAGGGAATCAAGAAGCCACTATAGCTATGTCCAATTACAACATTACAAATGAATAAATGTATAAGGAAGGGATGTCAGTTATATGCTATTCAGGTGGGGTATGCTAATTCCAAGGAAAAATCACCTATGATGGAAAACATATCGGTGGTACAAGATTTCATGGATGTATTTCCAAAAAATATTCTTGGATTACCACCAAGACGAGATATCGATTTTACTATAGAATTAATGCCAGGAGCATCTCCTGTGTCAAGGGCTCGTTACAAAATGAGTGTTTCAGAATTGACTGAGTTAAAAATGCAGTTACAAGAACTGCTAGACAAAGGTTATATTCATCCAAGTGTGTCCTCATGGGGGGCACCAGTGTTGTTCATTAAGAAGAAAGACGGAACCATGCGAATGTGCATGGACTATAGATAACTTAATAAATTAACAATTAAAAATAAATATCATCTACCAAGGATTGATGATCTATTTGATCAGGTGAAGGGGGCCACTGTATTTTCAAAGATAGATTTAAGATCTGGATATCACCAGATCTGATTTAAGGATCAAGACATTTGCAAGACTGCATTCCGTACTAGGTACGGGCATTATGAATTTGTGGTGTTACCCTTCAGGTTAACAAATGCACCACCAACCTTTATGACGTTAATGCATGGTATATTTCATCCTTTCCTGGATAATTTTGTACTTATATTTATAGATGACATTTTAATCTATTGTAAAAACCAGGAAGAACATATAGAGCATTTAAGGATTGTGTTGGAAATGCTAAGAAAACACCAGCTGTACGCTAAGTTCAACAAATGTGATCTCTTTAAAACAAAAATCCAGTATAGGCCATGCCATTTCAGTAGAGGGGAATGTTGTTGATCCAGAGAAAATCAAGACAATCATGGAATAGCAAGTACACTAAAATGTGGCAGATATTCAATCCTTTATGGGATTAGCTGGGTACTATCGGAGATTTATTGAGGGATTTTCCAGAATTTCTTTTCCCATTACCTCCTTGTAGAGAAAAGGAAAAGTCTTTAAGTGGACTGTTGAGTGCCAAAAATGTTTTGAAATTTTGAAACAGCTTTTGAAAATGGCACCATTGTTGAGGGTAGCTGACCCCAACAAATAATTTGAAGTTTGTACAGACGCAAGCAAAGAAGGTGTTGGGGCAAGTTTATCGCAAGAAGGAAAAGTAGTGGCATATAAGTCAAGAAATTTAAAAGAACACGAACAAAGGTACTCATCCTATGATCTATTATTAACATTAGTAGTACATGTGCTTCGGGTATGGAGACACTACTTGCTAGGTAAACATTTTGTGTTAAAGACAGATCATAGCAGTTTGACTAGTTATTTCAAACAAGCTGATTTAAATTCTAGAAAGGCAAGATGGAATGCCTTTCTAAGTGAGTTTGATATGGACATCCAGCACATGAAAGGTAAGGAAAACCGGGTGGTTGATTCTTTAAGTAGGAAGCTGCATTGCGTTTATGAGCTTTACTACAATCAGCTTGAAAATTAATTCTTAGATCAAGTGAAAGAAGAAGCATAGAAAGATCCGGAATATCAGTTCCCATGGCAGCAAATGGAAGAGACCAGAAAACAAGGAAGTACTTTTGAATATGGAATTGATAAAAATCAGATGCTAACCTTTAGAGGAAAGGTGTATGTACCAAACCGTGTGGACCTAAAGGAGCTGATCATGGATGAATACCATCATAGCAATTATGCGGGTCACCCATGATACCAGAAAATGTTAACATCTATTAGAAAAGTATATTTTTGGCCTGGTATGCGTAAAAATATTGTTGAATATGTAAATAAATGTTTGGAGTGTTAGCAGGTTAAGGTGGAGCATTGACATCCTGCAGGATTATTGCAGCCCATAGCGGTACCTAAATGGAAGTGGGAGGTCATATCCTTGGACTTCATTATAGGTCTACCGCGGTCAAAGAAGCATAATGACTCCATCATGGTGGTAGTTGACAGATTGAGTAAATCTGCACATTTTATACTTGTGCAGTCTACTTACAAGACTATATAGATAACAGACATTTTCATGAGAGAAATTTTTAGGCTGCATGGTATTCCGAAGACGGTGATCTCAGACAGAGATGTAAAATTTACATCAGCATTTTGGAAGACTCTGTTTACAGGTCTGGGGACCCAAATAAACTTTAGTACAACTTATCATCTCCAGACAGACGGTCAAACAGAGCGAGTAAACCAAGTGTTGGAAGACATGTTGTGCATGTATGTGATGTAGCAGTCGACCAAGTGGGAAGACTATTTGCATCTTGTTGAATTTGCTTACAACAATGGTTATCAGGAGTCCCTTAAGATGAGTCATTTTGAGGCCTTGTATGGGAGGCAGTGTTGCATGCCCATAAATTGGAGCAGCTCGGAAACAAAACTAATGTTGGGACCAGAAACGCTTGTTGAAATGGAATCAGAAGTAAAGAAGATAAGGCAAAATTTAAAGGTTGCCCAATATCGACAGAAGATCTATGTAGATAAGAAGAAGACTTATCGGGAATTCGAAGTGGGAGACCATGTGTATTTGAGGATCAAACGCAAGAGGAGTACCTTGCGGTGGGCCTCTTGTGCCAAGCTGGCTCCTAGGTTCTGTGGACCTTTCCGAATTTTGGAAAGGGCAGGACCTGTCGCCTATCAGCTGGCTTTACCCAGTCACATCCGAGTACACAATGTGTTTCATGTGTCCCTGTAGAAGCGTTATGTGCATGATTCGAAGCACATAATTCATTAGCAGAATATACAAGTAGGATAGAATTAACATTCCTGACTTGAAAATATGGTTTCTTTATGAGAATTTGACAAGGAACTTCACTGTTTGCAGGTAGAGCCGGACGACGAGTTTTTGGTCGAATCGCAACAAATACTTGACCAGAGGGAGATTATGCTCTGGAAGCGAGTCATCACTCAGGTTAAAGTGCTGTGGAAGCACTTCTGCCCAGATGAGTTTACTTGGGAGGATGAAAGATTTGTGCGTGAGGCTTACCTAGAGCTCTTTTCAAAGCTAGAGTGAAACACCGAGGACGGTGTTACTTCCAGGGGGAAGTTGTGACAACTACATTTAATGATAACTAGTTTAAAGACGTTTTTATTATTTGTTTTAAGAAAATACTGGAACTATTAATGTTTTGTTGAAAATTTATTTTCATTTGTGATTAATTATGAATAATAAAATCAGTTATGGAAAGTAACTCCATAAAAAGTAAAAGCTAATGGTAAATGTTTTCCAAGAACTGGAATATGGTTGGGGACAGTTGGAAACAGTTACCTACTCCTCTGGGGATAAAACACTGATCCCAGTGAAGAGTAGGGGTTATGTTGATAGAGGAAGTAAGGAGTGCAAATTTTCCTTGAGCTGGTAGAGACCAATGGAAAAACGATCAGTAATCCTGATTTCTATTTCTGGAACTGATTGGACTAGGAGTCCTGAGGTCACAGCGGAAAGTTTCACT
This sequence comes from Pinus albicaulis, assembly GCA_034641835.2. Classification (NCBI taxonomy): domain Eukaryota; kingdom Viridiplantae; phylum Streptophyta; class Pinopsida; order Pinales; family Pinaceae; genus Pinus; species Pinus albicaulis. Next base: position 842,681,874 of record CM076571.1, on the reverse strand, counting down.
GTCAACTCATACCTTCCAGGACTGGAGCATGGGGGCAAGAGGAGGACTTAATCGCCTCTCTTGAAGTTTGGGAGGACCTCAGCTTTGAAATTGCATAGCCAAATAAGTATCTGTGTAATTATTTAAGAACAACTTTAGTTTAGTCTAAGTTGTAATAGATGTTTTTCTACTAATGGTAGAATTGTAACTTGATGATAGATGAGGGTTGGAAATAATGATATTGTTTATACTTATCATTTTAGTGTGCATATAAATCTCAAATTATTTTTGCATACGAAAATCTGTGTATAGTGTTTACTTGTATTTTAAGACCAGTAGGTGTGATTATGGTAAGGAAAGAGTTTGGAATGAATTACTACCGCATTAAATAGTAGAGACTGTGTGTTGCATAAGTAAGGAACTCTAAGATTTGGGTTATGGTTGTTATACACAATGAATATTTATTGTGGTAAACATTAGAAGTTTGTTTAAAAGAAAACTGTAAAGGTTAGTGTAGTAAAATGTACTAAACAGGCCAGGCAATGAAATGATATTCAAGAAAAGATTATATTGAAAGGTGGCTGATAGATACATTGTATTTAAAAAATAAATTACAATAAATACTCTTAGGGTTGAAAATACTACAGAGCGGAGTGTCGATCGAGTGTACAGGTGGGAAACCCAACTCTCGACGCATTGTCCCTCAGACATGGTTAACTCGGACAAAGAGCAAGGTGGTTCAGTCACCTGTATAGTTCTTCAGTTACACAAAAGCTAACTAACGAAATATGGGAATGGTAAAGCCGAGAAGAGCAAAACAGTCAAGAACAGTAGAAGATTAATCCCATCATCAACTTCAAAAGAAAAATGTTGAGCAATTTAACAAGGAAAGAAAACATTTATCATTATCTTTTCTTCATACAAATTGGAAAATATCGTAGAGAACTCATGGAAAATATATACGGTTGGCTCAAGGACTCAACTCCACACAAGAAGGAAGGTCGTACACATTTTTTGTGAATGAAGGCATAAAACCATTTAGAACCATAAAATAAGCATCTGTACATTTAATTGGAAAATAATTCTATAAATGCATAAGGTCGAATTCGACCAAGATCTAGAACATAGTAAGACAAACAGTGAGATAAAATACCCTATTATGCATTTAAAAAAGCCTTCTCTAAGAGAATTCGAGAGGCATAGTATTACACATTACAAGGGTCACAGAGCAAAATCATGAACAGAAAGCCGGATTTAATAATTTTACAACCAAACTTTAAAAATAATCATTTTATACAGTTTAACTGAGCTCAACCGAAAGACCCAAAACTCGACTAAAGAAACCTGAGTCCTGAGCTTTTAGTTCAGCTAAATACTCATTCAGAGACGCCAGTAAAATATGAATACTGCTCTCTAGAGCCAAAAGAGCACAAATTTATTATGCCGAATGAAGTTTGGAAGGTTTCTGAAATTTTTGGTTGCTCAGTGAGTGAGCTAACCCTGACGAAAACACATGCAGACCCAAGATAGATGACTCGAAATACATGGAGGAAATCATGAAAAATTCGTTGTGTCCATTCAACCAGTGAGACACCAAGAAATTGCTTCGACAGTGAGCTTACCTACACAATCCAGAACAATGGGAGTAAGGTTAGCTAGGAAATATTTAGTAACGAATTAATGGAAACTGGTAAAGACAGAAATGGGGGTAATCGTATTTTCTTACCTGTGGCTAAAGAACCTAATGTTTGGAAGCAAAATGCTAAACAACAAGCAAGAGGAGAAAGGTTAGCCAGTATACCTGCTCGACTTAAAGATAGTAAAACTGAAATTTGAGGAAGGAGAGAATGAACACAGAACCAAAGTCTAGCTTCCTACCCAAAAACGAGGAATGAAGGAGTCGAGGGTTTGATTACATGGTCGGTCACTTGTGAAGCAAGCTGTTGTAGTTGCACTGCGCGAACGAGGAATGAAGGAGTCGAGGGTTTGATTACATGGTCGGTCACTTGTGAAGCAAGCTGTTGTAGTTGCACTGCACCTTCGCGCGGTACCAGTCGGAAGGGATTAACCCATTTCCGCAGAGGAGAAAAGCCATGGTCGCGACATTCTGGGAGAGAAAACCTTGACATAGCCAACCTAAAGAGAAAATAGTGGAGCCAAATTGACAATGAAGAGTCAAGTAGCGGGTAACCTAGTTTATTCCTGCCAACTAATTACCATCATTTATTAATGAGTCGATCAGACGGAGATAGCAAGGGGCAGGTGACCTGTGCACAGATCTCCATCAAAAACAATTGGTATGGTATTAATGTGAAGAGATTTCACTCGGATATGTGTACCCTTATTCATAAATAAACCAGAACATGAGTTAATGCCAGGGACAATTGTCAACATTTCCGAAATTCGATAGGAGTGTTCATCGGTTTAAACGCAAACATAATCTTTTAAAATATCATGAACTCGTATTGTGTATGGTATGTCACATCACAATTACAAATTCGATTCCTAAGGTGGGTTGTATAACATATTTAGCATTATGATCATGTTTAGTTATATAACGAGAATAAGCAAGGTAATAAGATGTAGTACTTATATGGTATAGTAAATAATTTTTTTTCTTTTTTTGTAAATGAATTGTTAATGAGTGTTACAATAGGACTACATCTTCAACATCTTGGGAATTGAACATATGGTTTCACATCAAAGATTGTCTTAACATAACACTCAATCACCATTTATACAAAAAAAATAAAAAATTATATACATATTTCGAATATCAAATTAATTGTTTTTTTTTAACATATTAAAAATATTATTTTTACTCCCATTAATTTGGTACATTTGCTCTACAATACATAGAATCACTTTTATATTTGAAGCCGTTAGAAAAACAAAGCACGCCAATGTATGAGAGATCAATTAGTCCTGACAAGTATTGATATGAGATCTCCGCAAATATGACGCTTCTATGGCATTGATGGATTCGAAATCAATTTAGAATTTCGGATTTTCAGGAAAATTGTGTAGATCGAAACAAATGTTAGACATTAAATTAGAGACTTGCAGTCACATCACGCACCAATCTGGATGTTATGGATCACATCGCACCATACCATGGCAATACACTGATGCATATATCCTTCGTACATTCCATGACATGGATTCAATCCCACGAACCGCAAGTTTTTCACAAGGTTATAAGTAGGCCTCTTAGACCAACTAGTGGATGTCATGGTTAGGACGTAAGAGGGGGAACGAAGGGTAGTCTGTCTCTGGCAAGGGGGGCTACCCTTCAAAGCGAGTCTCGCTCCTATCATCGAAAAGAATACAATGCGAAAGACCAATAATGTTAGTACAGGTTGTTGAAAATGTTTGAAGGTTCACTTCAATGTGAAGTTATGGAGACGAATGTATGGAAAATAAGAAGATTTAAAATTAAATATGATTTTTTTTTCATATATTATTCATATATTCTTATTTTTCCATGTATTCGTTTTCAAACGATTTTATTTTGAATTGAGTCTTTAATCTTTCCAATAACTTGACGAACATTTATTGGAAAACCTACAACATTTTATTAAAAATTCCAACCATGCCTTGCATAATGGTGAGATCCTTTTGAAGTGATAGGTCGAACTGTCATATTTCCAATAACTTGTTGAACATTTTTCAAGAAGCGTAAACTTTGATTAAACTGTGTGAACATGTCAGTTTAATGGTGGGATCTTCATTTAACTAAACAAAGATTGAGCACACCATTTCGATCGGCAAACTTTTAAAGAAGCAGAATTCCTTCTAAATAGGTTGCAGCAGAGAGATCATTTTGTTCAGTGGGGTTCAGTGATACTCATAAAGACTTTGTGCATGGTTTCAATCTATTTTTTTGGACTTATTTAAAAATATGAAATTTAATAATTCAATAATTTCTCCACATGAATAAATGACAATCAGTTAACAAATAACATAAGAGTTAAATAAAAAATTTTAATGGATGATTAATATCAAAAAGCATAAAAATTAAATAAATTAAAGTATTTAAAAAAATAAAAATAAAATAAAAAATTTGAGATTTTAATGGATTCCATTGTTTATACAATGTGTAGCTTATTCTAATAAATGTGGAAATCAAATGTCAAATTCAAATATTATTACATGATATTGCAATGGATTCCAATCACATTGTAGCTTATTTTAATAAATATGGAAATCAAATGTAAAATTCAAATATTTTTACTGACATTGTAATGGATTCCAATCACATTGTAGCTAATTCTAATAAATGTGGAAATCAAATGTAAAATTCAAATATTTTTATGGGGCATTGCAATGGATTCTAATCATGTGAGTTAAAGTAAGCTTCATTGTCATAAAGAAAAGGAATGACAAGTAGCATGATTTTTTCTTCATATTATTTTATCTTATTTAAGATGTCATTGTGGGATTTTACTATTTTTAAAGAATTGCTTTAACATGTTCGAATGAAATTGCCAAGTGGCTTATTTTTATTTATTTGGTTTTTTAAAAGTTAGGGCGGTTAAAGAAATATTTATGTCAAATTAAATTAAATCAAAGAAACATCATTAGTAATTTAGATTTTGAAATAGATTAGAAAACAAATGGACATAAACCAAAATTTAGGCTATTTAAGCTTTTGGAATAGGTTAGAAATATAATAGATATGAAACAAATCAATTTAAATAATTAAATTGTGAAATATGCAAATATATATAAATATAGTTTAACTATTTAACTTTATTCATATCAATCACATTTCATAATTTTCAAAATTTAAAACATACTATTCCATTTCAAATAATTAAATTGTAAAATATGTCAAAAATATAATGAATATAAATGAAATTTATTTAACTATTTAATTTAATTTATATATATCACATTTCAAAATTTCAATTTCATAATTAAATTAAGTTTAAATAAATTTGATATGAAAATTTACAAAACTATTTTATCAACATGTTTATGATGTAATTATCCTTTTTAAGTTTATAATTCACTATAAAAAGCACTTTGTACAATCCAAAATTTTAGAAGTTATTTGAATTAATGAAAGGAGTTTAACATGGTCATGAAGATGTGTTCTACTAAGGTTAACTTTAAAAAAAGGGAATTTAATTGCTATATTAAATTTTAGAATAACTTTATGATTAATTAATTCAAAAAAATTACAAATATGTTAGAGGGAAGTATATAGTTATTATATCTGGTGGAGCCTATATTGCATTAAGTTGGCTATTGATTTCACATTAATTCCTATTTGATTTCAAATTTTTAAAATTTATCAAATAGTAAACATTATAAATTGAAATTTATATTTTTTTAATAATATTATAATTTATTTATCTCAAATTCTATTGGTTTAGAATTTTAACATATTACAAAATTGATAGTTCTTTGTGCCACTTCAATTACTTCCATGTGTGGTCAATCTCGGATAGGAAGGCTTGCCAAAGGATATGGTGGACTAGTTGTTAGAGTTGAATACATTGCATATATATTAAATTTCGCATTAATACAAAAAGTTGTCAGAGTTGAATACATTGCATATATATTAAATATGATTCGCATTAATACAAAGTACTATAAGAGATCTGCTAGCATATATATCATGCCCCGTCAATTTCTGATACGAAGGCTTGCCAAAGGATTTGGTGCTTTAAGGTTGAATACATTGCATATGTATTAAATTTGATTCGTATTAATACAAAGTACTATAAGAGATTTGCTAGCATATATATCATTTTGGAAATTATGTTAAATATTATAGGAGTTGTCTTAGCGCGATTTTTTGGCGTTTAAGGTGTCGGAATTTGGTGAAAAAAATTGAGGTGAAATCTTGATTTCTGTTATTTAAATTGGTTTTTGACTGTATATATGGATTCAGCACCCTAAAAAACCACTAGGGCACTTCAATTGTGCAAGGTTATCCATCAAACTTCTATTTTCAATAAATTCCTATTGGAATTTAGAGAAATTAGACCGGAAAATTAGAAATGGGATTTGACCATTGGCATATTCGCATTGACATTGATGCAAAAGATGGACCCAAGAATAGACCTTTTAGATTTGAACTTTTTTGGCTTCAAGATCCTCAGTTTTTAGAAAAAGCCAAACAATGGTGGGAGGCAAATTTAATTCCTGGGAGAAATAAGATGCACTCTATTTAGTTACGACTCAAGCAGTTGAAGACAGAGATCAAACGGTGGAATAAAGAACAGTTTGGCAATATCCATCAGGATTAGATTTGCCTAAAAGAGAAAATGAAAGATATTCAGCAACAAATGATCTTGAATGGCAGAACAGAAGCTTTAATTATAGAGGAAGGTAATATTCTCAACAGCCTTGAAGAACGCAGAAAACAAGAAGAGATTTTGTGGAAGCAAAAATCTAGAATTCAATGGCTGCAGGAATGTGAGTGAAATACAAGTTTTTTTCACAAAACCATGATTCAACGAAGGCAACATAATAGAATCTTTTCTCTGAAAGCTCAGACGGGGAGTCGTGTGTTTCAACATGAGGAAATGGAACAAGAATTGAGAGATCATTTCCAAAATGTATTAATAGAACCCACTCTGAATAGAGATGAAGCCATAGCCAAAATCACAAGGCATATACCCTCCATCATTACCCGGGAGCAGAACTTAGCCTTTCTACGTGAATTTAGTTTGGAGGAAGTGGAAGTAGCTGTTATGCATATGCTGAGGAATAAAGCTCCAGGACCAGATGGTTTCACTGCTGAATTTTTCAAGGCGGCCTAGAATTTTATGGGCCAGGATATCAAGGAAGTGGTAGAGGAATCCAGGAGACATCGTAAGGTATATCTAGCCCTTAATGCTACCTTTATTATTCTCATTCTTAAACAGGAGCATGTAGATACACTAGTAGGATTTCGTCCTATTGCACTCTATAATGTGATCTATAAAATTCTGTTAACTATTATGGTAAATAGACTCAAACCGCTTCTCCCTATGCTCATTTCTCCGAAGCAAACAGGTTTTGTAACAGGCAGACAAATTCTCGATAGAATAGTCATTGCACAAGAAGCAATTCATTCGCTACAGTTGAAGAAAGTGAAAGGAATGATGATAAAACTAGATTTAGCTAAAGCTTATGATAGAATCAATTGGTCTTATCTATTGGCAGTGCTAAAGGCTTTTGGTTTTTATCAAAGATGGGTGCAATGGCTTCATTCTTTCATTTCCACTCCCAATTTCTCTATTCTACTTAATGGAATTCCACCTCAGCCATTTAATACATCACGAGGTCTTAGGAAGGGAGACCCCCTGTCGCCTTTTCTGTTTATCTTGGCAGCAGAAGGTTTAGGTTGTCTAATCAAAGCCCACTTATCAGAAGGCAAGCTCAAAGGATTAAAATTATGGGGACCGAATATTGCATTGACTCATCAACAATTTGTTGATGATATATTGCTTTTTTGTCAAGCTTCAGGTACTGTTGTTAACAATGAAAAATCACATGTTTATTTTTTTAATGTTATCAATGATTCTCAAGTTTTCCTGGCAAGACTTTTGGGCTTTCATATTGGCTCCTTTCCCATGAAGTATTTGGGAGTCCCTTTATGTAAAACTCAGTTAAGAATTGCAGATTGGCGAGACCTTACTACAAAATTGGAAAAAAAAACTCCAAAATTGGGCGTCTCGAGTATTAAATGCTCCTGGTAGATTAATTTTATTAAAATCAGTTCTACAATTTATTCCAATCTGTTAATTTTCAGGTAGAGTTGCCCCGAAGAGTATATGCAATCAACTGGTAAATATTTTTAAAAAATTCTTATGGCAAGGCACTCAGAATAGCAGAAAGTGGGCTCTTATGTCATGGGAGAAGTTAATAAAATCTAAATCATCAGGGGGCCTTGGTCTCCGTGATCCCTTTATGCTTAACCAAGTAATGGGTGCAAAACTTTGGTGGAGATGGATTCAGGGAGGTCAAGATTTATGGAAGAAAATTTGGGAAAGCAAGTATGAGATGCTGCGGTCAGTTTCAGGAAAATTAAAAATTGACTTAGTACCAAAAGGATCTGCAATTTGGAATCTTGCAGGGAAGGCAAGATTGCACTCTTTTGGGAGGATTCGCGGAAACTTGACCTCGGTGAACTTTTCTTATTTACCAATACCCCAAACACCAGATTAATTTGTAATTACTGGGCTCAGCATCAGCAGAATCAATGGAGGAAATGGAAAGAGAAAGCAACATGGCCTAAAGCACCAGACACATTGCAATGGAATAATTATGACAGAGAGTTGAAAACTAGGAAAATCACAGTTAAAACAGGTAATGATATTCTCCGATGGGGCTACCAAATTAATGGAATGTTCACTATCAATGAGGCTTACAAGATTCAAGCTCGCACTCATAATGATCAGGGCTCCATCCTTTGGAAGAAAATCTGGTCAATGAATCATTGGCCTAAAGTTGAACACTTCCTATGGATTCTCAGTCATAAGAAAATTTTAACCTGGGATAACTTGCAGAAGAGAGGTATGTATGGACCATCGGTATGTCCCTTGTGCAGACAATCTAATGAAACAATCGAACATATTTTTAACAATTGTGCCTTTGTTGAGCCCCTATGGAGAAGATTAGAAATTACATTCAAACAATCGGATCGTGATCCTTTAAGTATCAACTCCACAATATTGAATTGGCGAAAAGGAGGATATAAATGTGGAGTTATAAACCGAGCTTGGAAGCTAGCACCAGGTTTCTTAAATTGGGACATTTGGAAGGAACGCAACGAACGAATTTTCAGAGGCGAAGAAAAGCCAAATAACAGTACATGGGAGAAGTTAATTGACAATATAAGAGAAACAATTCTTGTAGAAAAATGGACAGATGAAGATTGGCAAGTAGCTAGGATTGAAGCTCAAATCTTGAATAGTCTAAATCTCAAATATCAAATGCTCGCACCTCATCTATGGAAATTTAGAGTCCCTAGACAAAATTTACATCAGTGTTGGCAGCCTCCACAAATGGGCTTCATCAAGCTAAATTTTGATGGTGCCTCTAAAGGTAATCCAGGTCAAGTAGGCATAGGCAGTGTTTTCAGAAACTCCCAAGGTGTTGTCTGCAGAGTGTATGCTATGGATTTAGGCTATGTAACAAACAATGAGGCTGAATTTACCGCTCTTCAACAGGGGATAATCATAGCGAAAAGAGAAAATTTCCAACGTTTACTCATAGAGGGAGACTTGGCTATGGTTATAGGAGCCCTGACTAAACTTCAGCAAGGCACAAAGTGGGAGAAAATTAGTAAAAGTTGGCATACAACATCCTTAATCCAAGAAATAGGTTCCCTAGTCAATCAAATTGACTATCTTATTTCTTCTCACATACGGAGAGCGTGTAATGAAGCTGCTGACTATCTAGCAAATTGGGGATGTCAAAATCTTGACAGACATCTTGATATAACTCCAACAGCTCGGACTTGGAATATTGAACTTCATTCTCTGCAACTCATTTTAGACAGAGATCTCAGAGATGACTCGATTGGGGTGCCACCTAGAAATGCGGTCGGATGATTGTCTGGCTGTCAGAACTCATTAATCCTAAAGATGGATGTTAGCATAACTGGAAAGAGCCCCGTCCTTTGCATGGGCACACGATGTAAGGTAATAATGATGCAAGCTTGCGACATGACTTATCTTCAATGCATGTCGGCATTCGCAACCATTATCTTCGGTAGCTTGCAAGATTTCCCTCCTATTGTTCAAGTTCGCGATTGCAGAGCTCTGTTTGCAGATACGCCTAGGAAGCAGGGGAAGCTAATGCCGTTTCAGACCAGGTGGAGCAGGAATTGGTGGTATGTTATGAATTTCTACCTTCTTCTGAAAACAAATTTACTTTCGATGTCAGAGGAATCGCATGGATTGCAGCTATCATTGTTGTTGGTTTCAATATTGTTACTATTTGTTCCAATTTTGAACTTGCATCATGATTTGGAAATCGACCCCTGTTTTAGAAGCTCGAACCTCAACTGTAGGATTGTTTGTTTCCTTTTTAATCGGGTTTTCAATGTTTTAATTCCTTGTCATGTTTTGGATGAAAGGGTAAAACTCTGTTTCGTAGGAAAGTTTGCTTTAATTTCTGGTTTCCTACTCTCTAGTCTCGGTATATCTGTGTCTATGTCTCATGGATCTCTAGTAATTTTCATATACTTAAGCATTACGTCTTCTAGTCGTCTCACCGGGTGCATTGGGGTTCATATCATGTATGGTATTGGGAGAATAGGCTTTCACATCCTGAATGAAATGGGATACCTTCATATTATTACCCTGTATCTTTGTCTCCACCCTGGTCAAATTTCTCTGGGTAAAGATGATCAATTCGGGATATTTCTGATTTCTTCTGTGATATATGAAGGACGACGCCGCATCTTACATAACATGTTACATGTTATCTCTGCTATCTGGAAATTGTTGATTGTGGTGATTATTGTCTTCAATTTAGTACCTAAGCAAGCTCTGTTTTTTCATTGCCATCAAAAAGGAGTCTCAGGTTTAAAAATGACAAGGTCCCAGGCATCAATCCGGAAACAGGTATTTAGGGATGTCAAACCTGAGGCTAATCCAGGACATTCTAAAAGAGGTCGGAAATCTAATCAACAGGTTCTCAAGCATTTAGCAGAAATGTATACAACAAATACCCCTGATCATATTCACCAGACCATTCATGGCTGGGAAAAACAGAGTACCGATGAAGAGGTGGATATCCAGGAACAACAAGCAAACATTGACTTCATCACAGACCCTGGGAGCACCAGGGGAAGGATCTCCTTATTTCAGAAAACCATCAAAACCTATTGGAAGTTTAAGTGTGTATTGGTAAAAGCTCTTATTAGCATGCAACAGCAGGAAGCTCATACATCTGTTCTATTTGAGTTGAATCAAATTAAACATGACATGAGGGCAATGACAAAGACTCAAAAGCAACAGAATGCACGCATAGGGAGAATTGAGCAATAGTTGCTATCACTGCAACAAGTGGAGATTCCAGGGTCTACAGCTAAGGACCCAGCACCAGTTTACTCTTCAGATGGATAATATTCCTTACTTTTTAGTCTTTTTGCATGAATTTTGTCAATAGCACTTATAGATGCTTCTTTATTTGCAAATATTATGGACATAGTAGAGTAGTACTAGCTGCTACAAATAGACTGAAACAATACCAATTTTGGTTGGCTTTTAACTCTTTAAGGTGGCCAAAAAACCTGGTTTCCTTCGGGCAGGTTGAGGCACCAATGTAATGATGTATTTATTTAGCAACTTGCCCTAAATAATAGAAAATAGTAGGTCCTACGGAATTTACAAAAAAAAAAACTACCGTAAAAACCTTCAAAAAATAGCACTATAGACTAATAGAATATTATGTGGATCACGAATATGGAATTAAACGATTCACAATCTCGAAAAACATGAACACAACAGCGTCTATTGTACAAATACATTTGATTTCTGATTTTAAATTTTAATGATTTATTTGTAAAATGTTAATTTTATATTTTTAATTTGTACTTATTTGTTTAAAAAAATATTACAGAGTGAAATCCAAATTTTAAAATAATTATAAAATAGATTTTTTTTTAATTAAAGTTTTAAATCACTTTAATTTAAATATATATTATCAATATAATTTGATTTGAAATCATTTCTTATTCGCTTTCTTAAAATAATAAAAAGATTATAATTTATATTTTTAAATTATATTATATTAATAATTATAAAATTATAAGTGATATGGTTTTATGTGGCAGCTCAATTGATGATAAAAGTAATAGGATATGTGTAAATTAAGAGGTAGATCCCAAAAGAATTGACCCTTGTGAATGTAAGTACTACACTGACCTAGTTGTTGATTTCTTTAAGTGTATATATATAGAGAGAGAAAGAGAGATATATTATTAATGATTATATATTCATATGTTTGTGTTGATAATCAACCAAGATTAATGTTAATAAAATTTATTTTTATATAATAATACATGTATGTATATATGTAAATAATGAGAAAAATTATCATAACTTAATTTTCAAATTAGCCTTTGGAATGGTCATTGATGTCTACTATCCATAAATAAAGGCTAATTCATCATCATCATCAAGGAAAAACATGACAGCTAGAATAACCACAAAATTTATCAAATGTTAAACATTATGAATTGAACGTTATGTTTCTTTAATAATATTATAATCTATTCATCTCAAATTTTATTGGTTTAGAACTTTAACATGATATTGCAAAACTTATAATTCTTTGCACCGATTCAATTACTTTCGTGTGTCGTCAATATCAAATATCCGACTCTGCAACCGCATTAAATGTTAGTTCCTACAAATGGTCTAAATTCGGTTGAATGACTCCAAATATCATGTTCGGCATACTTTTCACATGTAGACCTAAAGGAGAACACTATACTATAGCCACACGCACATATATCTATATGTAATAAATAGACGCTTTGACTAACTCAACATATAAGTACAATTTGCTTAAGCAATCCACTAATTTTATATATTTTCTCAACTCTTTAAAATATAAAGAGTTATTATATATATAATTTTAAGTGGAAGAATAATAATTATTATTATTGTTTTGTATTTGATTTAAATATGGAATTAAAATTAAATTCTATTGGTGGCTTCAAGTTTTTGTTATTTATAGTGTTTAGAAATAGTTTTTAATGAATTAATCATACAATAAACAAGATATAGACATATTTTTTCATATTTAAAAAAACAAAAACAAAAACTTAACTTCAAAAACAATTTACCACATAGTTTATACACATAATCATCTACTTTTAACATATGATATTGTTATCTTTATATTAATGAATTACACAATATTTTCATATAGCATGAATATGTCATTATATTCTTTATTTTGTTCTTTTGTTTTGTAAGAAAAAATTAACTGTTTTATTTTTTTGTTTTTCATGCTAAATAAATAACATAAATTATAATAAAATCATTTCTTTTATTAATTCAAATTTATTAGCCTAGAATATTGTTATATTCATATTAATAACTTACACAATGTATTCATTTTCATTGTATGTACCAGTACAAAGTTTGTAACCAAATTCCTCTATATTTTTAATTATAGCTAGTTAATCAACTATTTATTTGAATATAATATTTCTCCATAGTTTAATTATAGCCAGTTGAACATTGTTCCATTCAAAAATTGATGTGTGGTAATAAGTGAAAAATGTATAATAGAAAATGTCCATCAACAATTATTTCTGCTTTTGGCTAATTAATTATATATTTGTTATTTACTTAATAACATCTAGTTCATTTGGAAGGCTCAATTCATTGACTGTATGACGGGAAAAATCACTAAATTATATGGATTAGGATTATATGGATTTTAAAATTTCATTTACTAACATCACGTAAGAATAAATGAACAAAAAAAAAGATAATAAATAATAAATGTATTTTTTTGCCTAATTGTAATTCTATGCAATTGTTGAGATATATACAATTGTAACTTTTTATTTTTTCTATTAAAACTTAGCTATATTGCCATATACAAGTTGCCTCTCCTTGATCACATCAAAAGTTCTTTTATGTTTGTTGGAATTGCGATTTTCATTACCCAAAAACCCACAGGTGTTAGTAAACAAATGCATTGTCAAAGTTGACAAATCCTTGAGAGGAGATTAAGCACATGTCGTGAAAAACATGGGAAGTGCTAGATTACCCAATGCCCAACAATTCCCCCCTAATGCTAGCTAGGGGTGTCTCAAATTCGATACCTTTAGCTTTGATACTACTTGTTGGGATTACAATTGTTGTTAGACAAAAGCTCACAGGTGTTAGTAAACAAACACATCGCCAGAGTCAATAGATCCTTAAGAGGTGGTTAGGCAAATGTTACGAAACATATGTGGAGCGTTGTATTATCCAATGCCCAACACCATTATCAATTTGGCTCCTTCGTCCTTGTGGATCAATTCTTTAATCATGGCAACCATCCCCCCTATAGTCAAAAGTGTCTTACAACTCCCACCTCGCTTAAAGGTGCCTCAATCACAAACTGAGAGTGCTCATCCTTATCTTTTGAATCCTCCAACCATTCATTTAAGGATGTTTTGTTGAAGTGGGGTCATATTGAAATCTAACCCCCTTATCTCCACATGGTTAGCAGAGCTTCAACTATCACTATTGGTGTCACTTAGTGTGCATTCAACCAATTTTTGTTCTACTTACTTTGGAAGTATATCTATACCTATTATTCCTTCTTCTCATTAAGAACAAGCATACGAAGCAATCCCTTATGAAGTTAAAAAAACAAGGAGCCCTTCCACTCTCACACTTCTAGTACGAAGTTTTGAAGAAAAAGACAAAGACATACCAACCCCAACTCTTCAATCAATTGAAGATGAGACAATTAATCACAAGACAAGGATATTGTCTTATTGCTCAAGAAATCAATGATATGATCTGATTTCTCAAATTTTTTGTAGGATGCATATAGGGTTCACAACCACATGAATTTATACAATTCTAGGGTTTCATTTTCCTAATGTAAAAAACCAAATTTTTTGAAACCCCCTAACTGACAAGGAGAGAACAATCATGCAATTTTGAAAAAATGTATTGTTGTCACACACAACAATCTCCACCTTGACAACAATCACCTTTTTCAATTTATTCTCTTCTTCATGAATTTATGGATTATGTTCTATTGAAACCAAATATGTATGCATCACATTATTAAATCTTGGGCTCATGGAGCTACATCAAATTATCTACTCATATTTGAAATTTCAGAAGGTGTAAAACCTGTGAGTAGATCAACCATTCTTTCTTCATCTTAGTCACAATAACAATCCTCTAATCTCATTGTTTGCTTCTTGATAATTAGGTAAATTCCGTAAGATGTTTGACAATCAACTTGATTAACAAATAATATTGCAAGAGGGGTTATTGATTTATTATACCAACCATCATCACTTGAGTTACCAACCATTTGAACCATTTCCCATCGCACACACACACCATCACTCAATTTATGAACTAACACAACTTTCACCAAATCAACCATAGTTGGAAGAAATCTTCAACTTCTTCATGTCTTCATTTATTTCATCTTTTGTGTATATTTCTTGAGGAGCATACATGATCATCCTTCATTAGAATCTTCAAACACACTTCATCATTCACAATTAATCAATGTGCATAAAAAAACACTTTATATTGTAGAACAACATCCATGAAATTTTATGCAACAAAAACATTCCTTCACAAACATTTCTCAGTCATGTTTCATACGATCATCTCAGACAAAATTGAACTTGTCATCTTTCACATTTAATCTTTGTTTTCTACTACTATCACCCATATGGAATGAAGGAGGGAATGACGCAAATTTGTTGCAAGGCCAACAAGTATCCAAGAACATACTACATTGTAATGGAGATATACACATGGAGAGATGTACTCAAAGGAAATTTAGCCATATTTCCATTTAGTTGTCATATGCATTTATACACTAGAGAAATTGTTGGAGTGGATGTACCAACTTCAACTAATCATTGGTTAATTATATTTACCATTTATTACATGCATATTCATATATTTGGTTAGTATTTAGTGACTAATGTGTGATGACTATTATGTAGGCCTAAGAGGCACCTTGATAACCTGCGAAAAAATCGAAGTCTCTCCAATTGTTGATCTGCCAATATCCTAACACCTCATACTATATCACCTACACCATTACAAGTCTAGTGTCACTTGGCCACCACCTTAGCATTGCTACACCCTCTAATCCAGGTCATCTTTCTAAGCCACCCTACCATTTTCCTGATTATCAATATACTATTTTCTTCCAATATAAAAAACTATATAATTTTTTTTATATATTATGGGAAGTGAAGATCTATTGGTAACCCTATCTATAATCCCTTATATTACAACAAGAGGGTAACAAATAATCCAGAAACACCACTTGGAACGCTCTTTATACCTATTTGATGAGGTGTTGAAAGTGACTTGGAGTGTAGTTTACATTAGAATCCTAATAGTGCAGTTCCAGTTGATAAGAGATACCTAGCTTGGTTTGTCTGGTCTTTTTCTAATGGGGTTTATGAGCCTTGATGGTCCCTCTCGGCTAATCTCCTCTCCCATGTGTTTGTGGCCCGTAAAGTCAGTTCCATGGGCACTAACTTGATACCAATTTTAGAATGCCGCCTTGAGAGACACTAGATAGCCTAAAATATAAAACTTATAAGATTTCGTCAATTATGTTTATAAATTATCAAATAATGGAAGATAAAATCACAACTATCATTTTTAATTTGCATAATATATTTTGAACTATATTTTATATTTATTTTCAAACAAAATTAGCATACAACACATAAACAAGCATACACTTTCTTTTTCAAGGTGAAGTTGGAAAATTTGTTCAATAAAAGGATGTAGCATAAACTCATAACAAAGTTATTTAAGAAATTGATTCTTGCATATATTTTGCATATAAAAAAAATATATCTTGACTATATCTAAGGATACATGTAGGGGGGACTTTTAATATAAATTTATTTTGAAATATAAAATAGTATACAATTGATAGAAGTGGCCTAATTCCTTGTAAATTTTAAAATACATATATGTTTATGGATCAGAGGGAGATTCATTGAGTTGTTCTTTCATTTATTGCTGCTACTAATCCCTTGTCTTCATTGTTTCTAGCAATGAACCTTGCCCATCCACTCGAGGTTATATTCTTTAGTTTTCATGTATAGTTTAGTTAGGGGTTTGATTACTGAAAGAGACATAGTCCTTGCATCATGGGATGAGACCTTCATGTGTCTTTAAATGTCCCATATTTATTAGGGCTGTGAGGACCTTTCATTGCATAATCAGGGGACCTATTATATATAAACCTTACCATTGATAATTAGAACCCCCATTTTTCCCGAGTTGGTATATTTTCTCACTAATCCACCATTGAATTATTCTTGAAAAGACTTTTCAAATTATTCTTTAGCATGCCTAATCCTTTAAATAATTCATTCCAATTGGAAATCAAGAGGAGGAAAATTAGAAACTAAATACTTTGATTGTCAAGCTTGCATTGCTAAGCTTTCTAGTGGTATTTCACCTTCATAGAAGAACATAATCTTCAACCACATTCTTGGAAGAGAAAATGAGACTCAAGAATTAAGTATAAACTACAATCCCTACAAGGCTATAAATAATTCTACACTTTTCACCTCAAAGAGATAGACATACAATTACTATACTCAAATTACACAATCAATATACATTTCATTTGTATCCATTTAAAAAATATTCCTCCATCTACCACTCACCATGTCATTCTATCCAATTAAAAAATATTCCTCCATCTACCACTCCCTAATATACTTGTCTTATTCCACCCTCATCATCGTAGGTATTGATTTCATGTAGATCCTTCATGTAGAGGAAAACCTGTTAATCTAAGTTGTCATTGATGGCAATAATATGCTTGATGATGATGAATAATGATGAATGAACATACCTTTTGAAGGAATAGATGATGGATGATGGAAGCCTACACGAAGACATATATCACTATGGCATGGTAACCTTATGATGAAGAATCAAACCATAAATAATCCCAAGACATTTTGCCCTACCTCCATTTCTGCACAGATAAATGACCAGTCACATTAAGAATTATTTTTCTCTATCTTGGAGGCAAAATCTCTCTATGAAAGATTCACCATCATCTAGAGCAGAATGTTTCCTTTCCAATGAGCTATTACTTGGCCCGAAACTCAAAATAATCTAGGAGAAATTGATTTTTGAAGATTATTTATTCTATTTTTGACATATAACCGACCTATGCCCTATCCCAAATGTCGGCCTCCATCAAAAGGTCATGTCTCACATCCTATGCATATTAATAAGGTCTTAAACCGCATTTTCTCTCAAGCAGTTCGATGATCATCCACAGAGAAGAAGTTTTACAGTTCACAACTCGTGAACTTAAAAGAGAGGGAACATTAAATAAAGGAGGAAGAGACTACGAGCAAGTCTGGAATGTCTTTGGGCTATAAATCAGTTGATTAACTAAGGCTGAGCCACAAAACATACACCTACAGGCAGTGAAAACAAACCCTCGGACTTGGGTAAAGAGGCTACATAACTAATCATAGAACGTCGGTATATGCAGAAATTTAAGAAGGCGACATATTGAAGGACTCAAATTCTGTTACGAAACTCCTGAAGTTTGGACCTATCTCACTATAATACAACTCGATCAACTAAATTTTAACTTAGACCTGTCTCACTGTAATACAGTTTGGATTCACTGAAGTTTGGCTCAAACCTGTCTCCATGTAATACAACTCAGATCCTCTGAAGTTTGGCTTGGACGAATAAACAACTGCAATGGTCATATCTCTTGAATTAGAATTGCGGTGACACAATATTGCATACTGAAGCTCAAATCTAATTTTAATTTGAAGTGGTTGGGACCTCTTAAACTATATTACAGTGCAATGCTTTGGACTATTTGTTATAGCTTAGAACTGTGCTATCTTGCTCAACTTTGGACTTATTCAAGCTCAAAATTGGTGCAGTAATCTTTGGACTGTGGAGCACTGTGATTCATTTGTCTTGAAATAGTCTGGTATTGAAATCTTGGCGTTGTGCATACTTTGGCACATAAATGATAAAGTAGTGTGATATAGAATAACTGGTGCAATTTGGTGCAGATTTGTGCAATAGAGAATCTTTGAATCAATCATCTGATAACGAAGCAAAGAAGGATTGGTGTCCTTGGATTTGGGGCTCTTAAACACAAGGTTGGTGCCTTGCGAAGATAGGGTTGAAGCCCTAGAGGTCGGAGCCTCATCAAAGTCCAAGTTGGTGCTTGGCAACAGTTTGGTGCCTGAAGCATAAAGGGTTGGTCTGCTCACATAATTATTGTACTCAATTATTTGAAAAAGGATTGAAGATCTACTTGATACTTAATAATATTATTATTATACACTTCTTTGTTTTAATTGTGAAGAATCTAAATGGTAAAAAATAACAATTGAAAAGAAACATTGATTCACCCCCCTCTCAGTATTTCCAACAATTGGTTTTAGAGCCAGCTTCTTCATTATCAGCCTAACAGCTGGAAGAAGGATTCTTAGACACAATGAAGAATATAGAAGCAACAGGGAAGTTGTCTATCTTCGATGGTACAAATTTTGGTTCCTGGAAGAAGAGGATGTCTTACTATTTAATGTCCCTTGGTCTTCAAGTGTGGCATTCTATTTTGAATGGGTACAAAGCCCCTTCTACTCTTCCAACTAATCCATACGAAAGAAAATCCTACATTGCTAATGCCAAAGCTTTAAATTCCATCACTAGTGACTCAGCCAAAGAAGTATGGGATAAGCTGGTTTCCCTATATGATGGGGACTCCAAAGTTAAGAAGGCAAAGCTTCAAACCTATAGAAGACAATTCGAGAGTCTGAAAATGGATGATGAAGAAGATATTGCATCATACTTCCTCCGAGTAGCTCAAGTGGTTAACTCTCTTAAAGGGCTAGGAGAAAATATTGAAGAAAGAACTATTGTAAAAAACTCCTAAGGTCTCTTCGTGACAGATTTTATTCCAAAGTAAGTGCCTAGAAGAAATGAAGGATCTAGATACACTCAAGATGGATGAAATTCATACCTCATTTCTTATGAAATGAGAAAAGGAAATCCAAATTCCAAAGAAGCAACATTCAAAGTCTCAAAATCAACAAAAAAGGGAAAAGGATGGAATAACAACAGTGATGACTCCTATACTGAAACTGAATTAGCTTAATTTGTACGAAGACTAAAGAAGGGATCTAAGATAAAACGTAAGTACCCTCTTATTTGTTTCAAATGTGGTAGAATAGGTCATTATGCTGCAAAATGTCCTCATCAACATGATAATGAGGATGAAGAGGATTCTAAAAGGATCGCATACAACATGAAAGAGTTTAATAAGAAAAATTCTTCTCCAAACAAGATGAGTCCGATGAAGATGAATTTGCAGTCATAAAGAAGAACTCATCTAGAAATTTCCCTCATCACAATACAGGAGATGATTCATCAGATGAAGAAAATGACTATGTTGGAAGCAAAGAAGTGTTATTCATGGCTTTCACAAATGATGATGATTCAGAACTAGAAGGCGAAGGAAATATGGAAGAATTACTGATAAGTTCCTTTGAAGAGAATGAGAATTTAAGGAAGAAGATAGTTTCTCTCAAAATAGAAAAAGAGGAAGCAAAAAGAAGGGAAGATTTCTTGAACAATAAGCTAAAAGAAAAGGAAGATATCTGTGAAAAACGTGAAGTTGAAATAGTATCTCTAAGGAAGGAGTTGGAGCAAGTCAAAAGGAGTTGGAAAAGCTCTCAAACACTTGATAACATACTTAGTAGTCAAAAACCTCAATATGACAAATGTGGGATCTGTTTCAAAGGAGAATCATCAATTATTAAGGTTAATACAAGGAGCTATGCCAGCGTACTCTCTTTCCATCCAAAAGAGGAAAATGTATCTCGCCAAGAACAAAGGCCCATATCCAACGCAAGAAATGAAGGAAGAGCAACTCCAAGGAAGAATGTTGATTCAAGTTATGGCTCTTACAACAGGTACCAAACTATCTTTCTTAGATATTGTTACTATTGTAAAAACTTTGGTCATCAAGCTAAGCATTGCAAGGCTTATAAAAATGAAGCACTAAGATTGAAAGATCAAACAAACAAACTACGTGATCCTAAAGAGCAAGGAAAAATCAAGATTTACAATTATTTTGATCCTTTGGCTAAGTTTGATCCAACTTGTTTATCATGCAGTAATCATGGTCATAATGAGAAAAATTTCCCACTCAAAAAGGAGGAAGCCAAAAAGGTGAATCTCAATACAGATAAATGTGGCCTAGCTCTATGCGATCATAGTGATGATAATCATTGGTTCGTGGATAGTGTATGCTCAAGACATATGAAAAGTGATCAAAATAAGTTCGTCTCATTAAACAAAAAGAACGGAAATGTATCTTTTGGAAGTGGATTTGCTAAGATCACTGGAAAAGGAACAAGTAATGTCATTAATGGACAAGGAAAGGCTGAAAATACCTTGCTAGTTGAGGGGCTCAAACACAATCTCTTAGTGTTAGCCAAATTTGTGATCAAGGACATAATGTTGTCTTTAATACTAAAAGTTATGAAATAAGAGACTCATCCTTGGGATAACTTTTGGCAAAAGGAGTAAGAACACCAGATAACGTTTACACTCTAAGAAAAATCCAAGGAGATAAATGTTACTTGATTCAAACACATGAAAGTTGGTTATGGCACAAGCGATTGGGGCATACAAGTTTTGAAAACTTAATCAATATCAGTAAGATTAATGCAGTAAGGGACATTCCTAAGATGTTCAAGCTAGATCAAGTTATATGTGGCCCATGCCAGTGTGGAAAGAAAACTAGAACCAACCACAAAACTAAGGATTTTTCAACATCAAAACCTTTGGATATCATTCATGCAGATCTATGTGGGCCAACTAGAAATCCAACTCTTCAAGGTGAAAGGTACTTTTCTTTATTTGTTGATAACTATACTAGAATGATGTGGGTATATTTCATAAAATATAAATCTGAAGCATTTGAATGTTTTAAGAATCTTAAAGCTCTCGTTGAAAATGAGAAATATTCTAAGATTAAAGATCTTAGAACGGATAGAAGAGGAGAATTCACCTCAAAAGAATGTGATGAATTTTGTAAAGAAAATTGAACCGAAAGAGAACTCTCCGCTACTAAGACTCCCAAGCAAAATGTAGTAGTGGAAATAAGAAACCAAACCATTCAAGAAATGGCAAGGGAAATGCTACTAGCAGCTGATTTACAACCAAATTTTTGGAGGGAAGTAGTTGGGACGACAATTTGTACCTTAAATCGAACCCAACTAAGACAAAATAATGAAAAGACTCCTAATGAATTATGGAAAGGAAGACCTGCTACAGTAAAGTATTTTAGGATTTTTGGAAGAAAATGCTTCATAAAAATCAATGATGATTCACCAGAAAAATTTGATTCTTGTGTTGACAAAGTAATATTTCTTGGGTATTCCACAAGGAGAAAAGCTTAAAAATTTTACAACAATCATCTACGGAAAATAGTGGAAAGCATTGATGTGAAGATTGATGAAGGAATTCTAGAAAATAAAATTGAAGATCATGAAGTTGAGCCCTTCCTTGAAGAAAGTGAAGAACCTGAAAAAGATGAAGATCCACAAAGTGAACCTTCACAAACTCATTCGAAGATCAAATTCCTTCAAAAAAATCATGCGGAAGAAAAAATTATTGGGAATATAGATGAAGGAATCCAAACTCAAAGAAGGATTACAAACACTCCAAGAAAAGATGATGTTGCTCTCTTATCATTAATAGAACCTGAAATTTTTTCTCAAGAAAGTAAAGATCCTCATTGGATAAAGGCCATGGAAGAAGAAATGTTTCAAATCAAAAAACAA
Organism: Pinus albicaulis; assembly: GCA_034641835.2. Taxonomy (NCBI): domain Eukaryota; kingdom Viridiplantae; phylum Streptophyta; class Pinopsida; order Pinales; family Pinaceae; genus Pinus; species Pinus albicaulis. Next base: position 842,659,355 of record CM076571.1, on the reverse strand, counting down.
AATGAGACTTGGGAGCTGGTACCTCGCCCACAAGATAAAAACATAATTGTAACAAAATGGGTATTCAAAAACAAGATGAATGAGGATGGACAAATTATCAGAAATAAAGCCAGACTTGTTTGCAAAGGATATTCGCAAATTGAAGGAATCGGCTTTGAAGAAACCTTTGCACCAGTAGCTCTATTGGAAGCCATAAGATTTTTTTTGGCATTTTCTTGCTCAAAAGGATTCAAGGTTTATCAAATGGATGTAAAATCAACATTTCTGAATGGAGATATCAAGGAAGAAGTTTACATGGAGCAACCAGAAGGATTTGATCTTGCCGAAGGGAAAGACTTTGTATACAAGCTGAAAAAGGCCTTTTATGGATTAAAACAAGCCCCTAGAGCATGGTATGAAAAGTTGGATCACTATCTGCAACAAGAATTTTTCAAAAAGGGAGTAGCAAGTAGCAATATCTACATGAAGATGGATAAGGAAAAATTTCTGATCACTCTTGCATACGTTGATGATCTAATATTTGATAGCAATGATGATGAAATGAGCAATGAATTTTCTCTAAATATGTCCAATAGATTCGAAATGTCAATGATTTGTGAGTTGTCTTACTTTCTTGGGCTACAAATATCTCAAACCTCTACAGTCATGTTTATATCTCAAGCAAAATATCTTAAAGACATGCTCAAAAGATATGGGATGGAAGATTATGCACCTATGAGCACACTGATGACCACAAATTGTAAATTAAGTAAAGATGATGATACCCCTCTCATAGATGCGACTCTTTACAGGTAAATAATCAGAGCTCTACTATACTTAACTGCTACAAGAACATATATTATACAATCAGTGGGAATGGTAGCAAGATTTCAGTCAAGTCCTAAACAATCCCATCTAGCAGTTGTGAAGAGAATTCTCAGATATCTGAAAGGAACGATTGATTTTAGTCTTTTGTATCCTAAGAGTTCAACTCTTATTAAGATAGCTTACTCTGATGCTGATTGGGCTGGAAGCACGGATGATCGAAAAAGTACCAGTGGAAATGCATTCTTTATGGGAGATTTTCTTGTATCTTGGCTCAACAAAAAGCAATCATCTATATCTCTTTCTACAGCTGAAGCCGAATATATAGCTGTTGTTGATTGTTGTACACAAATTCTATGGATGAAGGAAGCCTTGAAGGACGCCAACATAGAAACTAAGCAACCAATTACAATCTTTTGTGACAACACTAGCGCCATCAATCTTTCAAAGAATCCGGTGATGCACTCAAAGACCAAACGTATTCCAATCAAATACCACTTTCTCCATGAACAAGTTGCTGAAAAAAAAATATCAAGTTGGAATACGTCAATACAAAAGAACAAATTGCAGATATCTTTACAAAACCCCTTCCACGAGAAGCATTTGAGTATCTTCGACAAAATATGGGGATGATTGCTCTTGCATCACATTAAATCAAGCATCATCTTAGGAGGAACAACATGATAAGGGGAGCAGCATGACAGGGGGATCACATTGGCACCCCGTTGCCATTGATTTCAAAGGGGGAGAGAATAAAAATATTGCCATCCAATGGCAAAGGGGGAGATTGTTAATCTAAGTTGTCATTGATGGCAAAAAGATGCTTGATGATGATGAATGATGCTAAATGAACATACTTGTTGAAGGACTAGATGATGGATGATGGAAGACTACATGAAGACATATATCACTATGGCATGATAACCTTATGATGAAGAATCAAACCATAAAGAATACCAAGACATTCTACCCTACCTCCATTTATGCACAAATAAATGACCAGTCACATTAAGAATTATTTTTCTCTATAATGGAGGTAGAATTTCTCTATGAAACATTCATCGTCATCTAGAGAAGATTTTTTCCTTTCCAATGAGCTATTACTTGGCCTGAAAGTCCAAATAATCTAGGAGAAATTTATTTTTAAAGATTATTATCCTATTTTTGACATATAGCCGACCTATGCCCTATCCCTAATGTCAGCCTCCCTCATAAGGTCATGTCTCACATCCTATGCGTATTAATAAGATCTTAAACCTCATTTTCTGTCATGCAGTTCGGTGATCATCCATAGAGAAGAAGTTTTACAATTCACAACTTGTGAACTTAAAATAGAGGGAGCATTAAATAAAGGAGGAAGAGACTACGAGCAAGTCTGGAATGTCTTTGGGCTATAAATCAGATGATTGACTGAGACTGAGCCACAAAACATACACCTACAGGAAGCTAAAACAGACCCTCAGACTTGGGTAGAGAGACTACAAAACTAATCATGTAACCTCGGTCTATGTACATATTTAAGAAGGTGACATATTGAAGGACTCAAATTCTGTTACAGAACTCTTGAAGTTTGGACCTGTCTCAATGTAATACAGCTCGATCAACTAAATTTTAACTCGGACATGTCTCACTGTAATACAGTTTGGATTCACTGAAGTTTGGCTCAGACTTGTCTCCATGTAATACAACTCGGATCCTCTGAATTTTGGCTCGGACTGGTAAAAAACTACAATGGTCATATCTCTTCACTTAGAATTGTGGTGACACAGTATTGCATACTGAAGCTCAAATCTACTTTTAATTTGAAGTGGTTGGGACCTCTCAAACTATATTACAGTGCAGTGCTTTGGACTATTTGTTGTAGCTCAGAACTATGCTATCTTGCTCACCTTTGGACCTATTCGAGCTCAAAATTGGTTCAATAATCTTTGGATTGTGGAGCACTATGATTCAATTGTCTTGAAATAGTCTGGTATTGAAATCTTGGTGCAATGCAGACTTTGGCACATAATTGATAAAGTAGTGTGATACAGAATAGCTGGTGCAGTTTGGTGCAGATTAGTGCAATAGAGCATCTTTGAATCAATCATCTACTAATGAAGCAAAGAAGGATTGGTGTCCTTGGAGTAGGAGCTCCTAAACACAAGGTTGGTGCCTTGAGAAGATATGGTCAAAGCCCTAGAGGTCGGAGCCTCATCAAAGTCCAAGTTGGTGCTTGGCAACATGTTGGTGCCTGAAGCATAAAGGGTTGGTGCCTGAAGCATAGAGGGTTGGTGCCCTCACATAATTATTGTACTCAATTATTTGAAAAAGGATTGAAGATCTACTTGATCCTTAATAATAATATTATTATACACTTCTTTGTTTTAATTGTGAAGAATCTAACTGGTAAAAAATAACAATTGAAAAGAAATATTGATTCACCCCCCTCTCATTATTTCCAACAAACCGTGTACCCATGTCTTCTACAATATTACTAATAAAATTAAAGCAAAGTAAAAAATAATACAACATGTACATAAATATATGAAAATAATGTTGCAAAAACTAATGTATTAATTGAATAAATTATAAAACTTACTTGTTATTAAAATACATAAAATATTGTCTTTGGGGTCTTGGTTAAATGGTGATGAGGCGAGCTGTTATAGCACTCATCACAGGTTCAATTCCATTCCCCGATGGTTTAATTTCCATAAATAACATATGTTGAACTCATATCAAGCATGTTGTTGTAATGAATTCTAGTCTTGTTATTAACCCATCCTAAACCTTGAAAACCATCGTACCATTACCTATTACCTATGAGCTATACCATTACCTATCAACTAGAGAATAAAATACTTGGTTTGATGAATAATAATAATAATAACCATCAACAACTGAATTTTATGGATTTCTTATACATATTTCTCGATGCTATGGATTTAATTATCTTAATAATTCAATTCTTCAATTTTATGGTTTTTCTCTATAAAAAAAAGGTGTCATCTCATTCTTAGATTTACTTTTTACCATAATGTTGTATTAATAATGATGGTAACATGACATCGAGAGAACAACTTTATGTCAAAAAAATTAAATAAATTGGAAAATATATATAAATGTTTTAAAAATAAAATTTAATTTTTATAAAAGTCATTTCTCACTATTGATTTTCTAAGTGCAATAAAGATTAGCACATATTTCTAAAAATTGATAATTATTTTTTATGTATATATTCTTTATTTTCATTCAAATATCTTATTCAGTAATTTTACTTCAAAAATTCAACCATAAAGAATAGTGGAAAACTAGAGATCACAATGGACAAAAAAGAGACAAGATTTACCGGGAAACCCGCCAAGGGGAAAAACCCCATTTTGACACCTAATCTTTAGGGTTTAGGAAAATATTGTAAATATTGTAAATATGAGAATAGAGAAGAGGAAGAGACACTAGAATATGGAGTCCAAGGGTCTCCCTCTCCTTGTATATATCAATAATATTTCTTAATGGAAAATTAATTTAGTGGAGTTACCTATGCCATGCCTAACACCCAACGACATTTTCAATATAGAAATTATTTTGTTTTACGAGAGACACACCTAGACACCTAGTCTTCCCCTCCAAGACAAACCATCCAATCTCATCCAAAAATTTGCTTTTTGTTAGGTCCCTATATTACTAGTATAGTCCCTTATTGTTGTTAGTGTAGCCCCCTTATTGTTCTTATTGTACCCTTGTAACCCCCATTTTGTTATTATTGTGCCCTTAAATTATTATTGTTAGGTCGGCTAGGATTACATTGTGGCCCACTAGGATTACATTATGGCCCCATGGACTCCTATATATAGAAAGGAGGTTTTGTAAATTGTATCATCCAAGAATTGTTCATTCATGTAATGTATTGGAGGTTGCCCCCTCGAAGTGACTTATTTCTAAGGCGTTGATATCTCTTTTCTTCTCTTTTTGGAGCTGGTTTCACAACATTTGGTATCAGAGCTTTGGATTCTAGGGTTTCGCTGCTCTAAACAGGTCATCATGGCATTTCTATAATTGTTTTTCATCGGAAAGAGTTGGGACTCTCAATTAAAGTTTGCTCTATGGGCGAATAGGATCCAAGACAAAGATCCAACGGGCAAAGAAAACAATCCCTGAAATTTGGTATATGGTAGCCTCTTATGTTTCCTTTCTAATTGTACTATAGGTCAATGGTTTATCTTTGGGGAAAACCAGGAGGAATCGCATTTTCACTATAATTTTTTTTCTACGAAGGTCCAGAATATGAAATTTTTAGGGTGCGAAGCTGAAATCCTGAAGAAACTCGTCAAAAAATTTCAGAGCTTGGTTCGCAATATTTTTGGAGATATGATTTGTGTAAGGTAGTGCTTTTTTAGGCTCCTGAATTTCATCTCAAAGAGGTGATCGTGGGAAAAGATTCATAACTCTCTCTCTTTGAGCATCGGATTGGAGTGGTCGCAAGTACATGGACTGTAGTTTTTGGGCTATCAATTTCAAAGCCGAAGGACGAAACAGTGACACGTGGCAAGTCGTACAAGTTTGCTCTACTAAACTAGTCCATAATTAGGTCATTGTGGGAGATTGGACACAAATTTGTCTTGGAGAATCCAAATCAGGTCAGACTTGTGGCATTTGAAAGAGAATTTAGAGGGCTACGTTGGTGCCGAAATTCAAACATTTAAGTGCTGCAATCACAGAGATAATCCAATTCCAATATCAAGCTCCTTAAAAGCAAGAAAAAAGTTTTACTCAAGTCTTGTTTGAAGAATCAATTTGAATTGATTCCAAGGGCATATTGTAGAATAGATATCAGTATTGGGTTCTAAAATATGCCCCGTAAAAATAATTCGACACCCATTAAGCCTTCAGAATGCTCTACGATGACTCATGAAGATGAAGATCTGCAACATGATCTATCAAAATTACCAGAGCAAGTGCACCAAATTTCTCTCTTGCAAAGAGCAACAAAAAATGAAATGGAAGTTTGAAAGAAAGGCATGGAAGCGAAGATGGAAGGTTTGAAGAAAGGCATGGAAGCTAAGATGGATGGCATGGAAGCTGGCATGGAAGCTAAGATGGATGACATGAAAAACAACATGGAAAACATGAAGAATGATCTAAAAGTAGACATGGAAGGTTTGACAAAGTTGATACAAGAAATGTTTCCTAATGGTGAAAAGATAGTAGAAGAACCTCATGATGAGAACAAAATAAATGTTAATCGTGATTTCATAAACTCTAATGTTGGCGGAAAGAACCACCATATTCCAAAAATGGATATGAGGAAGTTTGATGGAAAGGATCCTGTAACATGGATACTACAGATGGAGCAATATTTTGATCTCCATAACGTGCAAAACACACAAAAGGTATGCATTGCAAATTTACATTTAGAACAAAATACATTTGTATGGTATCGATGGCTTTGCTCCCATAAAAAAATTGTCACTTGGTCAATTTTTACGGAGGAAATGATAACACATTATGAGGATACAAAGAGCAACACCTTCTTTAGCCAATTGTTAAATCTCAAACAAAAGGGTTTAGTGGGGCAGCACATTGAGGACTTCCAAAAATTGAATATAAGGGTAACTGATATTCCAGAGGAACACATGATTGATCTCTTCATAGGCACTTTAAAGGATAAAATTCAACATGAAGTTCGCGTTCTGGAACCTGATTCATTGGAGAAGGCATTCAGGTTGGCAAGAAAAGTTGAATGTAAAAATATGGCGACAAGGAAGCCTACCACTCAATTCTATAAAGAAGGAAGTGTTGCTACGCCTAGATTTCCACAACCTACAAGGTTGACACCACAACAATTGGAAGAAAAAGAGAAAAAGGGCTTTGCTACAGTTGTGATAGAAAATACACTAAAGGTCATAAGTGTGCTGAGAAGAAATTATTTTACATAGATTGTGAAGAGGAAGAAGAAATGAACAAGAAGAGGATATACACCAGGAACCAGCCCTAGAAGAGGAAGAAATGAATCCGACCATATCATGTAATGCACTGGCAGGAATTACCACTCCTCAAACTCTCAAGATAGCAGGACAAATCAAGAAGAAAAGGTAATAGTGTTGATTGATTCAGGTAGCACCCATAATTTTATTCATTGTAAGGTAGCCAAGGAATTAAATTGTTTCCTATACCCAGCACCAGAATGTCAAGTGATGGTTGCAAATGGAGGAACTATAAATTGCTCGGGAAAATTCCATAATATCAAGCTAACCATGGGGGAATATGTATTGACTAGTCCAATGCTTTCCATTCCTATGGGAGGTGCTGATGTTGTACTAGGAGTACAATGGTTACAATCTTTGGGGACGGTAGCTTTTAATTTTCAAGAACTTTTCTGGAAATTTTTTTCAGAAGGAAAGGAAGTCGAATTACGGGGTATTGAAGGGAAGCCAGGAAGGATAATAAGCTCTAATGTCATGACAAAGCTTCTAAAGAAATAACAACGAGGCGTAATTGCACAATTATGCTCACTAGAAGTTCCGACATCAAAATCATCTATTTCCGCAGATCTCCAACAAGTCTTGGACAATCATTCCAAGGTGTTTGAAACTCCCAAAGGACTCCCACCTATTCGTGATCATGATCATGCTATTCATTTGATTCTAGGAAGTGTTCCTCCAAACATTAGGCCTTATAGATATCGCTACGTCCAAAAGAGAGAAATTGAACGTATGATTGCAGAAATGTTAGAGGCAGGTATAATTCAACCTAGTCAAATTTCTTTCTCTGCTTCTATAGTATTGGTACACAAGAAGGATAGATCATGGCGAATGTGCTCGGATTATAGGGAGCTCAATAAGCTCACCATTAAAGATAAATTTCCCATTCATGTGATTGATGAATTATTGGATGAATTATATGGAGCAATTTATTTTACCAAGTTGGATCTTTGTTCAGGATAACATCAAATTAGAATGAAGACTGAAGATATTCCAAAAACAACATTTCGAACTCATGAGGGTCATTATGAATTTTTGGTCATGCCTTTTGGCCTTACCAATGCACCTTCTACATTTCAAGGGTCGATGAATTCCATTTTCAAACCCTTCCTTAGAAAATTTGTGCTAGTATTTTTTGATGATATACTAATCTACAGTAGGTCTTGGAAGGATCATGTTGAACATGCTGACAGGGTGCTCAAACTATTGCAGGAGAAACAATTATATGCAAAAACATCCAAATGTTTCTTTGGAGTACAAGAGGTGGAATATCTGGGTCATATTGTATCTCACGAGGGTGTTAAAGTAGACCCTAACAAAATTAAATCCATTAAGGAATGGAAAGTCCCCACAACCATAAAGCAGTTGCGAGGATTTCTTGGGTTAATAGGGTATTATCGCATGTTTGTTAAGAATTATGGGAGAATAGCAGCACCTCTAACAACATTATTGAAGAAAGATGCATTTTCATGGACTCCCGAAGCAACTAAGGCCTTTGAACATCTTAAAGAGGCAATGTGCCTAGCACCGGTCTTAGCTACGCCAGACTTCACAAAAACTTTTATTGTGGAATGTGATGCCTCAGGAAATGGAATTGGTGTTGTTTTAATGCAGGAAGGAAGACCCATTTCTTTTGAAAGTCATCCAATCAAAGGAAAGTATTTACAGAAACCTATTTATGAGAAGGAAATGTTAGCAATACTGCATGCACTAAAGAAATGGCGAACTTACCTAATGGAAAGACATTTCAAGGTTAAAACTGATCATGATAGTCTTGAACACTTTTTGGAACAAAGACTATCTTCAGAAGAGCAGAAAAAATGGGTCACAAAGATGTTGGGTTATGAATTTGAAATAATCTACAAAAAAGGAAAGCTTAATGTTGTTGCAGATGCAATCTCAAGAAAGAATGAAGAGGTGGAAGCATTGCTTTGTGCAATTTCTATTATCCAACCAGATTGGATAACCGAAGCAAGAGATGAATGGAAGAAGGACAAGGATGTATGGACACTCATTCAAAAGTTGCAGCAAGATCCTAATACATATGATACATTTAGTTGGAAAAATGATTCCTTATGGTACAAAGATCGCTTATATCTTTGTAATAATTCCCAACTAAAACAAAATATTCTTCTGGAATTGCACACTTCTCCTTTAGGAGGTCACTCAGGATTTCTAAAAACTTACCACAGGGTGAAGAATTTTTTTTTTTGGGATGGCCTTAAATCTGATATTCGAAAGTTTTTGGTGGAATGTTTGGTTTGGCAGTAGAATAAAGTTGAGACAATTAAGACCCCGAGACTTCTACAACCTTTATCCATTCCAAGTCAACGTTGGGAGGATATTTCAATGGATTTTATCACAGGTTTACCTAAGTTCGAAGGAAAGAGTGTCATCATGGTGGTAGTTGATAGAATTACCAAGTATGCACACTTTTGTGCATTATCTCATCCATTTATAGCAAGTACAGTTGCTACTACATTTATGGACAGAATTCAAAAGCTACATGGAAGCCCAAGGGTTATTGTGAGCGACAGAGATCCCATTTTTACTGGAAATTTTTGGACTGAGTTATTTTCTTGTTTGGGTACTCAATTAGCTCATAGCTCATCTTATCATCCTCAATCTGATGGTCAAACTGAGATAGTAAATAAATGTTTGGAAGGATATCTTCGTTGTTTTGTATCTGATAAACAAACACAATGGGTCAAGTGGTTACCTCTCACCGAATGGTGGTATAACACTTCCTTCCATACTGCAGCAAAAATGACCCCATTTATGGCACTTTATGGATATCATCCACCATCCATCACATCATCTTTAAGGGAAAATTCGAAGGTTCAAGCAGTGGAAGATCACATCGAGCATCAGCAAGAAGTTCTCCAACTCTTAAAATATAACCTGAATTTGGCACAAAATCGAATGAAACAACAGGCAGATCAACATCGTAGCGAGAGAAGTTTTGATGTAGGAGATTGGGTATTTTTACGGCTACAACCATACAAACAAATGTCCCTCAAGCAGGCAAAGAAGGATAATAAATTATCGCCAAAGTACTATGGTCCTTACAAGGTGTTGCAAAAGATTGGTACTATGGCATACAAATTGGAGCTTCCTGCTTCTTCGCGAGTACATCCAGTTTTCCATGTTTCATGCTTAAAGAAGGTTATAGGTGAAAATCTTCCAGTTCAAACAATATTTCCAGAACTTGATGAGGAAGGAAAAATCATATTGGAACCTGAAGCTGTCACGGAAACAAGAACTCGACAACTACGGAATCGATCAATTTCAGAGTATCTCATCAAGTGGAAGAACTTACCCACTGAAGATTCTACATGGGAGGATGAGAATTTTATACAGAAGCACCCAGAGCTACTCAAGCGTTGAGGACAACACTTTTTTGAAGGAGAGGGTCATGTTAGGTCCCTATATTACTAGTATAGTCCCTTATTTTTGTTAGTGTAACCCCCTTATTGTTATTATTGTACCCTTGTAACCCCCATTTTGTTATTATTGTGCCCTTAAATTATTATTGTTAGGTCGGTTAGGATTACATTGTGGCCCACTAGGATTACATTATGGCCCCATGGACTCCTATATATACAAAGGAGGTTTTGTAAATTGTATCATCCAAGAATTGTTCATTCATGTAATGTATTGGAGGTTGCCCCCTCGAAGTGGCTTATTTCTAAGGCGTTGATATCTCTTTTCTTCTATTTTTGGAGCTTGGTTACACAACATTTGGTATCAGAGCTTTGGATTCTAGGGTTTCGCTGCTCTAAACAGGTCATCGTGGAATTTTCACTATAAATTTTTTTCTACGAAGGTTCAAAATCTGAAATTTTTAGGGTGTGAAGCTGAAATCCTGAGGAAACTCTTCAAAAATTTTTAGAGCTTGGTTCGCAACATTTTCGGAGATATGATCTGTGGAAGGTAGTGCTTTTTCAAGCTCCCGAATTTCATCTCAAAGAGGTGATCGTGGGAAAATATTCATAACTCTTTCTCTGAGCATCGGATTGGAGTGTTGTAAAAAGTGGTCGCAAGTACACGGACTTTAGTTTCTGGGCTATCAATTTTAGAGTCGAAGGACGAAACAGTGACACGTGGCAAGTCGTACAAGTTCGCTCTACTGAACTAGTCCATAATTAGGTCATTGTGGGAGACTGGACACAACTTTGTCTTGGAGAATCCAAATCAGGTCAGACCAGTGGCATTCGAAAGAGAATTCAGAGGGCTACGTTGGTGCTGAAATTCAAACATTGAAGTGCTGCAATCACAGAGATAATCCAATTTCAATATCTAGCTCCTCAAAAGCAACAAAAAGGTGTGTTTTTTGTTTTTTCCGAATTGCATAAGTCTTGTTTGAAGAATCAATTTGAATTGATTCCAAGGGCATATTGTAGAATAGATATCAGTATTGGGTTCTAAAATATGCCCCGTAAAAATAATTCAACACCCATTAAGCCTTTAGAAGGCTCTACGATGACTCATGAAGATGAAGAATTGCAACATGATCTTTCAAAATTACAAGAGCAAGTGCCCCAAATTTCGCTCTTGCAAAGAGCAACAAAAAATGACATGGAAGTTTTGAAGAAAGGCGTGGAAGCGAAGATGGATGGTTTGAAGAATGACGTGGAAGCTAAGATGGATGGCATGGAAGCTAAGATGGATGACATGAAAGATAACATGGAAAACATGAAGAATGATCTAAAAGCAGACATGGAAGGTTTGACAAAGTTGATACAAGAAATGTTTCCTAATGGTGAAAAGATAGTAGAAGAACCTCATGATGAGAACAAAATAAATGTTAATCGTGATTTCATAAACTCTAATGTTGGCGGGAAGAACCACCATATTCCAAAAATGGATATGAGGAAGTTTGATGGAAAGTGTTGTACCAATCAGCCCCCCCCCCCCATTTGGATTTTGGATATAGTCTCTTTTCCCCTTTCACCGCTGCCTCTCCCGGCATCAGAAATACATTTAAAGAGGGCTAAAGTCCGCTTTTTAAAGATTATATAAGGTCTAGCCCCCTCCGCCTCCCAGCTTCGAGCCCTTCTTCTTGCATATAACCAAACACCGCCCCATTAAGTGTCTATCGCAAAATCTCATAATCGCACCATCGCAAAAGCGCGGCTTCTCTCACACATTATTCCCCATCATCGCATTTCTCTTTTTTGCGATATGCGCTCACCATGCCCATCGCATAGCGCAAGCGCGCAATTTTGGCTGTTCCATTCCCCTTTTATCGCATTTTCCCTTCTTGCGATCCTGCGACACGCGCTCCGGGTCCCGCCTTAAAGCCTTCATTCTGCTGTCTTGTCGCGTCCTTTCTTTGTAACTCCTCTAAGGGTTAGTTTTTTGAGTTTCCACATCATCAGTACCCTCCCTCCGCTCTTCATTGTATGCCTACGTGTCACGTGCGTTTTCTCCGTTGTTCACATACTTTGGCCATGTGTCACACCTTTGCGTTTTCATTTAAAGTCCCCTCCCTGCGTCGTTATCTAATCCGCTCATATCTTCGCCATTACCTCCATCAGTCTCACTGTGTCCACCTTTTGTGTCATCAGTTTTATTCAATAAGCTTTGGTTTTTGCAGGGGCCTCTGGTGGGAACAAAATTAGCGGAAAGGATCCAGAAGTCACTATGATGTGACCTCCATTAAAGAAAGGTACTTCGATCCATGGAACTCTCCAGAGAGAAAATTAAAAGGAACACCTTTGGACAGTCGAAATCATTAATGCAGTGACAGAATATTTATGAAGAAGCAATGAATTCAGAGTCAATCCCGAAGGAGGTTCCGAATTTGAATTCCAAATCTGAAGATCGAAAGTACCACATACAGGAGCAGGCGCCTCAAGGTTTTATTGCTGCGGATCTTCCTCCTCCAGAAAAAGGCCGAGCGTCTCATATTTTATTATTTATATCCTATGTATAGATAGATTTGCATTTCCAGCATTCATTCCAGAAATAAATTGCAATGTACAAACAATTATATTCAGTCGTTTCATAGTGTGGGCGCGAACATTTTCCGCCATTTGATTCAAAATAAGTTATTAAATGCTTTCTGTCTACCGCCTCCTCTAGAATTCTCTATCTCTTCTATAAAAGCTAGAACGAAAGGCATTGTAAAGGTTCCAGATTTCTGTCAGCAAACTGTGCAGCGAGAAGACTATTGTATTCATCTTGTAATATTTCTGTATGAAGTTTCAGAGCCCGTAGGGTCTCAGTGAGGAGGGGTTATAACTGTATTGAGGATTTTGGTCTTTGGTATCTCACAGTATGTAACTTTTCTTATGTGTTAATACATTATCTCTTTTCATGCAAATTATCTTCTTGTATCATGTTCTAGAATGCGAGTGGCTCACTAGTTTGCAGCAAGGATTCATCTTAAGTGGTGCCCTTTCTGGAATTAGTCAAGCGCTTTAAATAGGCCTAGAAGTGATATGTTGTTCCATGTTCACTCTTTCATATTTTCTGCTATATTAGTGGCTTAAGGATTCGTAAATCGGTGCGCCCTTCTGCCAGTAATATCTTCTTATGTTTCCTCACTGCACTCACTTCCTGATATTTGATTTCTGTGATATATTATTTGAATCGGCCCTCTTTACAGTAAGCAGTCTCTTAACTGTCTGATGCGTTCATGCTGAAGTGTTACATGATGTTTTTACATTATTCTAATCTTTCTATCAGTTTCTGAGAGAGAATGGTCCCGTTCAAAATCCAATTTCCTTGTTTTTAACAAGAGATAGTAGAGAGGCATTTGGACTGACAACCCAAGCTATATTACGTGTCTCCCTACTATATAAGATGTCCTAGGCACTGGTCTATGGCAACTCTAGACTGTCTCTAGGGGGGTGACAAAATCATCCACAACATCTTTCTGGCGCCGCTGCCGGGGATCGAATTCAAGAATATCAGTTTCCCTGGGTCTCGACAAAGTTATTTTCACTCTCTAATCAGGTGAGCATAGAGATTTGAAGAGTTGCATATCTCTCACCTTGGCGACTCCACTGGTCCTTATTCGATAAATTTTTATTGGTAGTCCTGGCTCCTCGTAGGCCGCATTTGAGGTCAGATACAACCCAAATGAAAACACCTTACGTGTCTGACCCAGAGAAAATCATTTGTAAAGGAGTCTGGAAGGAGAGGAAGTCAGCTCGTGCTGAAAATTTCGAGTGTTCTGTTGAAAATTATCTGCCCTCTTCTTCTCAAGAAGTTAGAACAGAAAATCCCGAGTTTTGTTTAGAGACTCTACGTAGAGGAAGCACCTGGATTGAAGGAGAATCTCCTTCTCCTCTCCAGGCCGAAGAAATTAAAGAGGTCACAGAAGTAGCTACTGTTAACCGTGAATTATTCCCATCTACGCCTCAGGCTTCTGTGCAATATATTCCCATTGTTATTCATACTCCGCTTCCTCCTACTCCTCTCCCTTCATTTGTTGCTCAGACTGTTGTACAACCCCCACCTCCCCCAATGGCCAATGTTCCTGCTTTCCTATTGAACAAATACGCGCCCCTGGCCTTACCTCAAGCACTGAATGATATGCCACAGGATTATCTGAAAATTCTGCCGAGATTTAATGGAGAAAATGAGATTGATGCGCAGAGACATCTCGAGACCTTCTGCTCTTTCGCGGAGAACTTGAACATTGAACATTTGGATGTGGTCTTGAGGTTGTTTGTGCAGTCTTTAGAAGGCGAAGCCAGAAAATGGTTTAAGACATTGGCAAACCGTTCAATAACCACCTGAGACGTTATGGAGAATACTTTTCTTAGGAAGTGGGGAGAGAAGAAAGACCACGGTCAATGTCTCACTGAATTTAATACTATGAAGAAGAAACAGAATGAAGGAGTGGCAGAATTCATCAAAAGATTCAACAAGTTATATCTGAGCCTACCTCCCGAGATGAAGCCTCATGAAGCTGCTGCTAAGATAATTTTCATAGCAGCCTTTGATTGTGATTTTGGTTTTGCATTAAGAGAAAGAAAACCTGCCAATTTAGATGATGCGCAAGCAGACGCTCTGGAATTAGAAGCGAACTTTACCTCCACTGGGAAACTGAAAGGGAAAATCGAACAAGATACCAGGAGGAAGGGCAAAGAAGAGATTTCTGCTTTCAATCAGGAAAAAGATTCAGAAAATCTGGATGAAATAAGTAAAATGGTAAAGAAGATGGTTAAGATGGAACTGGAGATGAAAAATGCAGCTCCCAAGAACTGTTATAATGCTCCAAACAGAGGATACAATCCCTAGTATAGAAGACCACCATTACAGATCTTGCCCAGAGAAGTAAAGGAATCACAGGATCAGGTACCTCATCCCTTATACCTGGAAGGGCCAGCAGATGACCCCACTGAAGACACAGCTTATGGGTTAGAAAATTCAAATATGGCTTTTTCAAATAATGATGATATGGAGTGCCCGTTGCATGATGAAGAAGAGGAAGCAAAGATCGATCACTACTCAAGGTTGCAAGAAGAGGAAGCAAAAAGGGTGGTCATGGACATTGTGGTTGCTGATATCCCAGCTCGCTTTGGCATGTTGCTGTCAAGGTCTTGGGGTACTAAGATTGGGGGATCAATTAAATTGGATTTAACATATGCTACTGTCCCAGTCTTTGGGGGCCAAGAAAGGAGGTTATACAGGGAGACTAGGTTTGTCAAAATGGTAACTAAGGCTGACTGCTCAGACAATTCTCCGGTTTATAACAAAGAGGGAGACTTCTCATGTTTAATGTTAGAATAAAATCAGGATTATGCTCATGAGCCCTCTTTTGGCCAAACTCAAGCTGAGCAGCATAGAGGAAATCAGGAATCAGAAATATGGACTTTGCATTTTGATGGGGCAAATTCCAGGGAAGGTAATGGAGCTGGGGTATTGTTAATTTCCCCTGCAGGAAAATGGGTGCCACTGTCTTTTAAATTGGAATATGAGGCTACAAATAATGTAGCCGAATATGAAGCACTATTACTGGGCCTACAGAAAGCTAGAAACATGGGCATCCAATGTTTGAAAGTGTTTGGGGACTCTGAGCTGGTGGTGAAGCAGATTAAAAATGAATGTCAAACAAAGCATCCCCAGCTCAGAGCATATAGAAATGAAGTATGGGACATGATAGAGAATTTCTTCTCAGCATTCAATATACAGTTCATGCACCGGGAGCAAAACAGAGTAGCAGATTCTCTTGCTGTAGCTGCCAGTACATTCCGTCCTCCCCAGAATCCACTTCTAAGATATGAAGTGGAAGTTCGACACAGACCATCCATTCCAGACAATATAAAGCATTGGCAGGTATTCGAAGATGATGAGCAAATGAGAAGATTCATGGAGACAGTGGGAGAATTCACAGGTATGGAAATTGATGATGATGAGGAGGAAGAAGCTGAAAATATTGCTGAGAACCAATGGGAAGAAAGAATAGCAGGTAATAATGTGCTCCAGCTGAAGGGAAATGTTATACCCAGGGGTCTAGTACCTCTAGAAAGATTATTTAATAATAATGATGTTCCACTGCAGCCAAACAAAGTAGTAGAAGAAGATCAAGTGGGAGATTTAAATCTGGGTACTCCCACTGACCCCAAAATTGTTAAAATATCTAAAAGAGTCCCAGAAGAATATAAAGAAAAATATTTGAAACTATTTCAATCTTACAAAGATATATTTGCTTGGTCCTACGAGGACCTAAAAACTTTTGATGTAAATATTATACAGCATAAAATTGCATTGAGGGAGGATGCAAAGCCATACAAGCAGAAGCTCAGACAGATAAACCCCTTGCTGCTTCCCTCCATTGAAAAAGAAGTCAAGAAATTACTAAAGGCCAAGATAATCGTGCCACTAAGGTACTCAGAATGGATAGCAAATCTTGTTCCTGTTAGGAAGAAGAATGGAGAAATAAGGCTGTGTGTAGACTTCAGGAATTTGAACAGAGCATCTCTCAAAGATAATTATCCACTGCCTAAGATGGACCACCTCCTGCAAAAAGTAGTGGGAGCATCCAGGATGTCAATGATGGATGGATTTTCGGGCTACAATCAAGTAGCCGTATTCCCAGAAGACCAGAAGAAGACTGCATTTACTACCCCATGGGGAACCTTTATGTACGCGAGGATGCCATTCAGATTAATTAATGCAGGGGCTACTTTTCAGAGGGCAATGGACATAGCCTTTGTTGGAGAACAGGACAAGTTCTTGGTAGTATATCTTGATGATATCATAGTATTCTCAAAGAATGATGATGAGCATATTGAGCATTTGAGAAGAACTTTTGAAAAATGCAGACTGTATGGCCTTTCTCTAAATCCTCAAAAGTCTTTGTTTGCATTAGATGAAGGAAGACTCTTAGGGCATATTGTGACTAAAGGTGGTGTAAAAATTGACCCTAAGAGAGTTGAAGCGATAAACAACATTCCTTTGCCAAGAAATAAGAAAGAAGTACAGGTGTTTTTGGGCCGAATAAATTTTTTGAGAAGATTTATCCCTAATTATGCAGAGATAGTTAGACACATAACCAATATGCTGAAAAAGGAAAATGAGGTAAAATGGTCCCAGGAGTCAAGAGATGCATTCACAAGGATAAAACGGGCATTCGCTGAAGCTCCTGTGCTAGCAGGGCCAGATTACAAAAAACCATTTATGATTTTTTCATTTGCTTCACCTCATACAATTGCCGAGGTGTTATTGCAGAAAAATGAAGAGGGATATGAACAGCCTATAGCCTTCTTCAGTCAAGTGTTGTACGACGCTGAATTAAAATACAATATATTGGAGAAGCAGGCATATGCCCTTGTAAAGTCCCTTAAAGCTTTCAGGGTTTATATTTTGCAATCTCACATTACTGCTTACATTCCCACAGCAGCTGTAAAAGATATTATGGTTCAGGGAGACAGCGAAGGTAGAAGGGGAAGATGGATTGCAAAAATCCAAGAGTATGATTTGGATATAAGGCCTACTAAATTGATCAAAGGATAGGGACTTGCCAAAATGCTATCTGAATCAAATCATCAAGCCTTGGGCATCAATCTATCTGTGATAGCAAATGAAGAATCAGAAAAAGAAGATGAGCAGCAGGGACTAGAGATGGCTACCCAAAGGATACATGTGAAATATCTGACTAGTCCTTGGTACAAAGGAATAGTTGAATATCTTTTAACTCTAAGTCACCCTCCAGGTTGTGATAAGAAAAAATACAGAGCTGTAAGAATGAAATCTCAGAAATATGTCATTACTAATGGGCAGCTCTATTGGAGAGACCCACTAGGTATACTGCTGTTATGCCTCACGGAAAATGAAGTGCAGAATGTAATGACAGAATTTCATGAGGGCATATGTGGAGGACATTACAGCTGGAGGGCTACCACTCACAAAATCTTGAAGGCTGGTTTTTACTGGCCGAAATTGTATTCAGATACCTTTGCTTGGGTCAGATCGTGTGACAAATGCCAAAGATTTGCAGAAAGGCAGAAATTAGCGGCCTTGCCCTTGATCCCTATTCATGTAAATGAACCATTCCAGAAATGGGGATTAGATTTTATAGGAGAGATACATCCCCCATCAAGTGGCCAACATAAATGGATATTGACAGCCACAGACTATTTCACTAAATGGGTAGAAGCCATACCTACCAGAAAAGCTACCGATGCTGTAATTATGAATTTCATAGAAGATAATATCATATCTAGGTTTGGCTGCCCTGCCAGAATTGTAACTGACAATGCACAAGCTTTCAAGTCTGCCAGGTTTGCAAAGCTCTGCCAGAGATATAGCATCACCCTGACTCATTCTACAGCATACTATCCACAGGGAAATGGTCTAGCAGAATCATCCAATAAAACCCTCGTGAGAGCCCTGAAGAAGACAATCGCTGAAAATCAGAAAATTTGGGACTCTCAATTAAAGTTTGCTCTATGGGCGAATAGGATAACCAGCAAAAGATCAACAGGAAAATCGCCCTATGAGCTGGTATATGGGCGCGCTACTGTGTTTCCTTTACAATTAGCACTGCCGGTGGCACGTTTTATGCAGGAAAACCAGGAGGAATCAGATGAGATGATTAAAAGAATTAATCAGCTGGTAGAGTTGGAACAAATAAGGAATCAGGTAGATCAGAGATTAATAGAATATCAGGAAAAAATGAAGAAGGTCTTTGATCAGCACGCAAAGGACAGGAATTTTCAATTTGGAGACTTGGTTCTTAGATGGGATGTTCGCAGAGCCAAAAAGGGCAAGCATGCCAAATTCGACCCACTGTGGTTCGGTCCATTCAAAATAGTAAACCTAGGGAGAAATAATACTTTCATGTTAGAAAACCTGCAAGGAGATCTGTTGGACGCTCCCGTGAATGGACATTTCCTTAAACACTACTTTCAGTACTGACCCAGGCAGAACAAGCCTGATTTATTTATGTATATAATTTAAGCAAAGGTGATTTCAGTTTTGAAGTGTAATTAATGTAAATAAGCTAAAAGGTTTTGAAGAGAATACAAGGGGGTCCGAGGTCTGTGAGTTCTCGGCATGCCCGAGGACGAACATGCCATCCCCAGTTGGAGCCGATGTTGTACCAATCAGCCCCCCCCCCCCCATTTGGATTTTGGATATAGTCTCTTTTCCCCTTTCACCGCTGCTTCTCCCGGCATCAGAAATACATTTAAAGAGGGCTAAAGTCCACTTTTTAAAGATTATATAAGGTCTAGCCCCCTTCGCCTCCCAGCTTCGCGCCCTCCTTCTTGCATATAACCAAACACCGCCCCATTAAGTGTCTATCGCAAAATCTCATAATCGCGCCATCGCAAAAGCGCGGCTTCTCTCACACATTGTTCCCCATCATCGCATTTCTCGTTTTTTGCGATATGCGCTCACCACGCCCATCGCATAGCGCAAGCGCGCAATTTTGGCTGTTCCATTCTCCTTTTATCGCATTTTCCCTTTTTGCGATCTTGCGACACGCGCTCCGGGTCCCGCCTTAAAGCCTTCATTCCGCTGTCTTGTCGCGTCCTTTCTTTGTAACTCCTCTAAGGGTTAGTTTTCTGAGTTTCCACATCATCAGTACCCTCCCTCCGCTCTTCGTTGTATGCCTACATGTCACGCGTGTTTTCTCCGTTGTTCACATACTCTGGCCATGTGTCACACCTTTGCGTTTTCATTTAAAGTCCCCTCCTTGCACCGTTATATAATCCGCTCATATCTTTGCCATCACCTCCATCAGTCTCACTGTGTCCACCTTTTGTGTCATCAGTTTTATTCAATAAGCTTTGGTTTTTGCAGGAGCCTCTGGTGGGAACAAAATTAGCGGAAAGGATCCAGAAGTCACTATGATGTGACCTCCATTAAAGAAAGGTACTTCGATCCATGGAACTCTCCAGAGAGGAAATTAAAAGGAACACCTTTGGACAGTCGAAAACATTAATGCAGTGACAGAGTATTTATGAAGAAACAATGAATTCAGAGTCCATCCCGAAGGAGGTTCCGAATTTGAATTCCAAATCTGAAGATCGAAAGTACCACGTACAGGAGCAGGCGCCTCAAGGTTTTATTGCTGCGGATCTTCCTCCTCCAGAAAAAGGCCGAGCGTCTCATATTTTATTATTTATATCCTATGTATAGATAGATTTGCATTTCCAACATTCATTCCAGAAATAAATTGCAATGTACAAACAATTATATTCAGTCGTTTCATAGTGTGGGCGCGAACATTTTCCGCCATTTGATTCAAAATAAGTTATTAAATGCTTTCTGTCTACCACCTCCTCTAGAATTCTCTATATTTTCTATAAAAGCTAGAAAGAAAGGCATTGTAAGGGTTCCAGATTTCTGTCAGCAAACTGTGCAGCGAGAAGACTATTGTATTCATCTTGTAATATTTCCGTGTGAAGTTTCAGAGCCCGTAGGGTCTCAGTGAGGAGGGGTTATAACTGTATTGAGGATTCTGGTCTTTAGTATCTCACAGTATGTAACTTTTCTTATGTGTTAATACATTATCTCTTTTCATGCAAATTATCTTCTTGTATCATGTTCTAGAATGCGAGTGGCTCACTAGTTTGCAGAAAGGATTCATCTTAAGTGGTGCCCTTTCTGGAATTAGTCAAGCGCTTTAAATAGGCCTAGAAGTGATATGCTGTTCCATGTTCACTCTCTGCTATATAAGATGTCCTAGGCACTGGTCTATGGAAACTCTAGGTTGTCTCTAGGGGGGTGACAAAATCATCCACAACATCTTTCTGGCGCCGTTGCCGGGGATCGAATTCAAGAATATCAGTTTCCCTGGGTCTCGACAAAGTTATTTTCACTCTCTAATCAGGTGAGCATAGAGAGTTGAAGAGTTGCATATCTCTCACCTTGGCGACTCCACTGGTCTTTATTCGATAAATTTTTATTGGTAGTCCTGGCTCCTCGTAGGCCGCATTTGAGGTCAGATACAGCCCAACTGAAAACACCTTACGTGTCTGACCCAGAGAAGATCATTCATAAAGGAGTTTGGAAGGAGAGGAAATCAGCCCGTGCTGAAAATTTCGAGTGTTCTGTTGAAAATTATCCGCCCTCTTCTTCTCAAGAAGTTAGAACAGAAAATCCCGAGTTTTGTTTAGAGACTCCATGTAGAGGAAGCGCCTGGATTGAAGGAGAATCTCCTCCTCCTCTCGAGGCTGAAGAAATTAAAGAGGTCACAGAAGTAGCTGATGTTAACTGTGAATTATTCCCATCTACACCTCAGGCTTCTGTGCAATATATTCCCATTGTTATTCATACTCCGCTTCCTCCTACTCCTCTCCCTTAATTTGTTGCTCAGACTATTGTACAACCCCCACCTCCCCCAATGGCCAATGTTCCTTCTTTCCTATTGAACAAATATGTGCCTCTGACCTTACCTCAAGCACTGAATGATATGCCACAGGATTATCTGAAAATTCTGCTGAGATTTAATGGAGAAAATGAGATTGATGCGCAGAGACATCTCGAGACCTTCTGCTCTTTCGCAGAGAACTTGAATGTTACACATTTGGATGTGGTCTTGAGGTTGTTTGTGCAGTCTTTAGAAGGTGAAGCCAGAAAATGGTTTAATACATTGGCAAACCGTTCAATAACCACCTGGGATGTTATGGAGAATACTTTTCTTAGGAAGTGGGGAGAGAAGAAAGACCATCGTCAATGTCTCACTGAATTTAATACTATGAAGAAGAAACAGAATGAAGGAGTGGCAGAATTCATCAAAAGATTCAACAAGTTATATCTGAGCCTGCCTCCCAAGATGAAGCCTCATGAAGCTGCTGCCAAGATAATTTTCATAGCAGCCTTTGACTGTGATTTTGGTTTTGCATTGAGAGAAAGAAAACCTGCCAATTTAGATGATGCGCAAGCAGACGCTCTGGAATTAGAAGCGAACTTTGCCTCCACTGGGAAACTGAAAGGGAAAATTGAACAAGATACCAGAAGGAAGGGCAAAGAAGAGATTTTTGTTTTCAATCAGGAAAAAGATTCAGAAAAATTGGATGAAATAAGTAAAATGGTAAAGAAGATGGTTAAGATGGAACTGGAGATGAAGAATGCAGCTCCCAAGAACTGTTATAATGCTCCAAACAGAGGATACAATCCCCAGTATAGAAGGCCACCATTGCAGATCTTACCCAGAGAAGCAAAGGAATCACAGGACCAGGTGCCTCATCCCTTGTACCTGGAAGGGCCAGCAGATGACCCCACTGGAGACGTAGCTTATGGATTAGAAAGTTCAAATATGGCTCTTTCAAATAATGATGATATGGAGTGCCCGTTGCATGATGAAGAAGAGGAAGCAGAGATCGATCATTACTGTAAGCAGTTTGCTGATTTCATGGAAGCCCAATTCAACGTCAAATATGATCTCAGATCCTCGAGGAAGAGGACCAGAACTCAGGAGCAAGAGGAAGAACCACCTTAGGAAGAAGCATCTGCTCAGAAGGAATCAGAAACAAAGAAGAGCGTGGAGAAAGGTAAGAGTCCTCTAAATACTTCCTTACAGTCTAATATTCAGATTCCTTCTTCCTCAAAAATAGTCAATCCTCCTAATACCGAGCCAATATCAAAAGAGATTAGGTCTTCAGTTGAAAATAAGGAGTCAAAAGAAGTAGTTATGGAAAAGCCCACATCGGCTTTCAATTTGCAAAAAGAACTTGAAAAGATTAAGATTCTTGTCCCATTGACTGAGTTATTAAAACAGCCTGTATATCAGTCCCAAGTTACTTCTTTTATACTTCCTCCCGAAATACCAATCGTGCCTGATAGTTTAAATCTTCAAGAAGAAAGACCCATGGTAGTCTTTGGCCCACACGTCGAGGAGATAGATCCTTCTACTCCTCCCC